>JAHDVF020001554.1:284891-650927 GCA_022606425.2 Lepidostoma basale
AACAACTAATATCCACGATGGGATTCTTACCCCAGTCCTCAAATGCAATGAATAAATAATAAAATAATTTGATTACTTGTTGTTGTAACTAACTAACTAACCATCACGCCACCTCCCCGAATGGTAGGCAGAAAGAATGGAATAGAATCACACTTTAACCGATGCGGCACTCCATCATTCTCTTTAGGCATCTCCCGCGCACACTTCGATCATCCAACATCCACAAAATAAATCTAAAACAAATAATGTGAAATACAATGATATAAAATAAAATACCGAAATAAAAATAATAGGAATGCGGTGCGAAAGATGGTGTCATGAACAAAATAATGAAAGGATCATTAAGATGGTTTGGACATATGGAAAGAATGAATGAAGAAAGAATGGTAAAAAAATTATACATTAATGATGTAAATGGAACCAGAAATAACCGAAAAAAACGTGGCACGATCAAATCAATCAAATATTGAATGTCGGCCATGTGAGGAGTCAGAGAAATCGACGTGCATGCATGACACGATGTATGAATGTTGAGGAAGCGACAGAAATATGTCAGGAAAGAAAAGTGTGGTAGTCCATTCTTTCTGCCTACCCCTTCGGGGAGACGGCGTGATGGTTAGTTAGTTAGTTAGTTAGTTGAAATAATAGGATTATTTTAATTTTTAAATTAAATTGCAATAAATTAATAAATAGAAGAAGTGTGCAAGTGGCAATATTTATGACCTTAGTCATCCGAACTACAAAAACGCAATTTTAAAGACAGAAGCACGAAATGCAACAGCTGCCAAATATCCATGCGATTTGTTGTTGTACTCGTGAATTATTCACGGGAGTAAAGATTTTCTACCCTTTAAAAACTTGGTTCACTGTAATCAATAATTTTTAACTTTTAATGTTTACCTTTTTTTTCACACACATAAAAAAATCGCAATTAACAATTACATATTGTTTTTCATTTGTTTTCTTGACTATTGGCGTGTTACAATAATCGGGATAAAATAAAAAAATAATTCAGAAACGTTCTCAGGGATGCGCATTGTGTGCATTTCGAAGTACTTTCGGAAAGAATCGGAGAATTTCTCTTTCACTCTCACGTATTTAACATATTCCCACACTATTTCTTGACGACATCTGGGTTGTTGCCTCTTTATACAGGATACGGCGGCATAATTTAATATTTTTCAAAACTTAATGAATCCGAATTTTTTATTTTTTTAATGTAGGCACATACCTAAAGTTTTGTTTAACTTAGTTTTTGAAGATCAAATCAGGTAGGTGACGTCCCCCATTCTCCATACACTGAGTAAACCATTTTTTGGCGTTTGTCATGACTCTTGCCAGCATATCAGGCGTTATCTTGTTGGTCTTAAAATATTTTAGGGTCCCTGGACGGTTCACATAAACAAGGGATTTCTGTCACGGGATGACTGTTTTGAGGGAACACTTTCCAGAGCGCCTCATCTCTATTAGGGGCGATTTGGAGTGGCCGGCTCGCTCTCCTGACTTGTCATCTTGTTATTTTTTTCTATGGGTTTTTTTGAAATCCTGTCCCTTAACGCCCGTGCGCCGCGTGCAACAAAGGTAACCCCAATGCCCAAATTAAATATTCGCGCGACTTGCGACCTACGCGTAGCTGTTTGTTTATAATTTACAAAAGCTTAATTTGTAATTTTTCACATTTAATAAAATTACACGGTCACAAAAATATGTGATTTTCGGGATTTTTTTGTACCGGGATAATTAAAGAATATGGGGATCGCAGTTTTTATTTTATTTTTATTAAGTGTACATTCAATTACTGCTAATTAAAAAAAAACGGTGGATACGTGGAACATAAATTAAATAGAAAATATTTGCACCATCTAAAAAGAACATTTGTGTTAAATTATTTTTATATTGTTATTTTATTTTATAGCATTGTATTTTATATTATTTGTTTTAGATTTATTTTGTGGATGTTGGATGATCGAAGTGTGCGCGGGAGATGGCTATTGGTGGCGATGAGGTTCGCAACCCATCACACCGCGTCTCCCGCGGGGCGAAAAGCGAAGGATGGAGTGCCGCATCGGTTAAAGTGTGACAATCCATTATTTCTGCCTACCCTTTCGGGGAGACGGCGTGATGGTTAGTTAGTTAGTTAGTTACACATTAAATTTAAAGTATAAAAACATTAAAAAATATATTTATATATTAAATTTAAACATTTTCATGGTTTGCCAAATTTTAAAACATTTGTCCATGCATATTCCTATTTTAGGCATTGATATACTCGTAGATATTTAGAGTTGTAATTCGAAAATAAAGTCTTTAAGAATCCAGCTTATAAGGTAAATCTCTTATTTTCTCTTGTTACTTTATTGATCTACCGTACCGTTGTCTTCAAACATCAAAGCTCGTATCTTAAAATAAATTTATTAATGCAAGGATAACATAAATTAACCTGATTATTTGCATTGAAAATGAGTTTTTTTATTTTTATAAATATGTACATACATTTATGTAGAGTCCGTTCTATAAGGCAGATTGTTTGCAATAGTATGAGTGACAGTGCGTTTACAAAAAAACGATACACGGTCTATTATTTTTTTTAAATAGAATAACCAAAAAGTATTTCTATAATAATTTATATTAAAATATTGAAAGAAACAACCATCAATTGTAGTATTCAATCAATTTTAATGCACAATCCCAAAAAAAGTCCTTTTAATTTTTATAGTTGTTTTTAAATTATTCTTGTATTCAACATTTAAATCATTCTTTTCTCGTCCGTTCCAGTGTAAGTGTAAATAGAAGGTGTGTAAATAGAAAGCGTGGCATGACCAAATTAATCAAATACTAAAAGGCGGCCACATTCAAAGTCGGATAAATCGACGGGCGTGCATGTTCCGATGTATGAATTTAGAGAAGTATCTAAAGAGCTGTGTCAGGAAAGAGGAGTATGGCTGTCCATCCTCTCTGTCTACCCCGGGGAAACGGCGTGATTGAGAGCAGTTGAGTGAGGCATGGATTGGTCATGTGTTGCGACACGAATGTTTCCTGCTTAATGTGTTGGAGGGAATGGTCGAAGGATCGATTGGCAGAGGACGACATCGCCAAGAGTACCTAGACCAGATTTATCGAGATATGGGCTGCACCTCTTATACGGAGTTGAAGAGAGTTGCCGAGGATCGAGCGGAGTGGAAGAGGAGATGCGTCGCCTTGCTGCAGACCAATCGCTAGATTAATACCGGAGAGAGGAAGACCTATTTTTTAGAGATACATACCTATTTTTTAGTGGTAGAGGTAGACCTTTTTTTATATAGTAATACATAAATTTTATATATTAATGATTTTACGTATTTAAAATTTAAAAATAATTCTGTAAGAGTTGTGTTGCTATCAGAATAACGCATTTATTCGGCGGAAACATTGTATCGCAGACAAATGAACGCCCTTGTTAAGGAATCTAATCGATCGATTGAATAATCGAATTAATTGGCTCCCGGGATACGAATCCATTTCATCACTTTTTTTTAACCTTGCAAGTGCCGAGGTCTAATGGCATGACTAATAGAGATTGATTCTGGCAATTTATTATGAAAACTAGTCGGCGAGTTCGCGGCGTGACTTATACAAAATAATATTTGCTGAAATATTACAGATTTCGACTGCAGGAACCAAATGCGAATTATTATATAATAGTAGTGACGAACTCATATTCATTTATTAAAATGAATAAAAACGACCGTTTTCTAGAAGTTGTATTATAATTTGTAGGAATAACATGTTTCTCTCTTTATGGCATTATCAAATCAAATCAATTAATTATTTCAACAGACATTACAAACATCAAATAACTCAAAAATATTGGTCTGTTCGTCCCTGTAAATTTTCTTCGACAAAGGAGCCATAGATTGTTTTATCTCCCACGATGCAGAACCAACCTGCCAATGTTTATGCCGGTAGATAGAGCAATATCTTTGCTTAAACGTATCACCTCGAAGTTTGGGGTATTTTATAGCCTGGCTCACTTGAGAGAAGTACTGTCATGCATTTTGTGTTTCTTGCTCTTTTTTATTATTTTATTATGTATAATTTATAATAATGTATCTCTAACTTGTATCTTTAGTGTATTGGAAAATAATTCTGTAATGCTTTGAAAATAATTGAAATAAATAAATGAAATAAATATCAATGTTAATGGTATCTATTGAGTACAGGTAAAATATAATATTTACAATATAATACCAGGAACGCGTTAGATATGATTGGACATTAGGAAGACGAAATACTCTCTAGACCGCGTTTAGCAGACTAAATGCTCTTTCCACCGGTCACCAGAGACAGGTTGGTTCTGGCAGGTGCTGTCGGAGATATCTATCAGGGCCAACATCCTCCAACACGTCTGAGTTCTCAAAATATCCCCTGATTAATCTATAGGAATGGTTTATGAGATGCTCATCTCTTTTTCATTAATGAAGGTATAAAGCTTTCGAAACATGTCGAGAAAAATAAACCAAAAAGTGGAAAAAATAGTGTTTTTATTAATTTTTTTATATGAAGCACTCACTCAGTAGTTAAACATTTTTAAACAAACAAATAAACCATCACGCCGTTTCCCCGCAGGGGTAGGCAGAGAGAATGGACCGCCAAACTACTCTATCCTGGCACACCTCTTTAGCTTCCTCCAAATTCATACAACGAGTCATATACGCACATCGATTCTTCCGACTTCTAACATGACCAACCTTTAAAATTTGATTAATTTGGTCATGCCATTTTTTTTCTCGGTCTGCCTCGACTCCATTCTCTATTCACATCATTAACGTATACTTTCTTAGACATTCTTTCTCCATGCATGCGCTCCATATATCCGAACCAACGCAGCGATCCTTTCATAATTTTGTTCATAATCAAATGTAATCAAATCAAATCAGTTTATTAACTCAAAAGACATTACAATCAGGAAAATTTTTAGGCATCTATTCAGTACAGATAAAATATTATAAAAATACAACATAGTACCATAAAAATACAACATTAGGAAGACAAGATACTTTCTAAAGTCAAGATTATTTGTCTCCTGAACGTACCTTCGCTAATATGAAAGACGTCGATCTCCGAGGAGACCGCGTTCACATTCATACAACGTTAATACCTTATTCCGCTCTACATTGCTTTCTTATATCAGCATTTGAGATTCTGTCGTATATCGCTTTACCACATATATGTTTTAAGGACCTAGTCTCGACTGCATGTCAATGTTTTTGTAAATGTAAATAAGGTTTCTGGTTGTCTTGAAGGCAGCTATCATTGTGGTAAATTATAACTGTGATAGCGGTTAATTTAATGTTTCACATAAAATAACGCTCCATATTATTAATGTAAGGACTAAGATATTCTGGGGTACGGTGGTTCAGCTCCTCCTCTGTCGTCGGATGTGAATGTTCTTGGAACGGTGATTTTGTGGCTTGTCGGTTTATGCGAGACTTGATTTTTGTGGTCCATAATAATCCTACGTAGGAGAGAGAGAGAGAGAGAGAACAAATTTAGAGAAAATGTTGAGAGAGCCAGGAGGTAATATAAATATATAGATTAACTCATAATGTCATAACAATGCAACAATGAAGAATTATTTTGAAAACGAATTTTTAAAAAACTTTGTTAATTTGACAATTTTTTTGTGAATTAAAACACCGTTTTTTCCACTTACGGGTTTATTTTTCTCGACATGTTTCGAAAGCCAAAGCCACTTTTATCATCGGGAGAACGATATAAACTGAAAAAAATAAAAATAAAAAAATGTATGGAAGCGTAGCATGGAACTGGCAAAAGAGGGATGAGTACAGAATATACAACAAAATCTCAAATGCTGATATGAGAAAGGAATATAGAGCGGAAGAAGGTATTATGAACAATATTATGGAAGGATCGCTGCGTTGGTTCGGACATATGGAGCACATAGATGGAGAGAAATAATGGTTCAGAAAGTATTCGTTAGCGATGTAAATGGGGGTGGAGTCGAAGTAGACCGAGGAAAACATGGCGTGATCAAATTAATCAAATTTTAAAGGTTGGTCATGTAAGAAGTCAGAAGAATCGACGTGCTTGTATAAATCGTTAAATGAATGTGGAGGAAGCTAGCGAGATGTGTCAGGATAGAGTAGTGTGGTTCATTTTCAGTGCCCACCCCAGCGGGGAAACGGCGTGATGGTTTGTTGTTGTTGTTGTTGTTGTTATAATTAATTTTTTTGTATTATCTTGCAATAGGCAACAAAAAATAACCTTTTTGTTAACATTTAAAAAAATATTGAAATGAAAGGTTAGGTAAGGTTGGTGTAAATGGAGAATGGAGTCGAGGTAGACCGAGAAAAACATGGCGTGACCAAATTAATCCAATTTTTAAAGGTTGGTCAAGTCAGAAGAATCGACGTGCTTGTATGAATGTGGAGGAAGCTAGCGAGGTGTGCCAGGATAGAGTTGTGTGGTTCATTCTCTGTGCCTACCCCTGCGGGGAAACGACGTGATGGTTTGTTGTTGTTGTTAAATTTAATTTTTTTATCATCTTACAGTATACTAACTAACTAACCATCACGCCGTCTACCCGAAAGGGTAGGCAGAAAGAATGGACTGCCACACCTTAACCGATGCGGCATTCCATCCTTCTCTTTTCACCCCCGCGAGAGATTCGGTGTGATGGGTTGCGAACCTCATCGCCACCAATAAGCATCTCCCGCGCACACTTCGATCGTCTAACGTCCTTAAAAAAACCTAAAACAAATTATTTTAAATAAAATAACAAAACCTTGCAATAGACAACCTAAAATAACGTTTTTGTTAATATTAAAAAAAACATGAAATGAAAGGTTAGCACCATTAAGAGATTGAAATGCCTGTTTTTTTAACCGGATAAATTACTAATATTAAATAAATTATATAAATCATATCGCATTACGGAAGAGATTGGTTCTTTAAATGTTTTTTTGTTCGAATTTCAAAATAATTGATCAATCGATATACCGATTACTGTTCCTCTTTGCCCACCGCAATGGGAGGAGGCTAGGATACAAAAATCTTCTAATTGGCATCGCCCAGGTGACTCGCAGGCAGATTGCAATTAAGTCTTCACACGGATAACTCCGCGGTGAAACGAATAATGCCCTCATTAATACAAGAGCTGTTGAATGATTTATTTCCAATTTTCTCTGTGTATGCCGACATATATGAATGTGACTCTTAGACTTAGTGGAATAACGATCACAGGGCCATTCAAAAAGTGTCGATAAAACACATTTATATATGACAGAATTGAGAATGTCCGTTCACAATGGAGTTCTGGTCCCAACCCTAATATATGGAAGCGAAGCATGGAACTGGCAGAAGAAAGATGAGGGCAGAATAAATGTGGTAGAGATGAGGTCCCTTAGACGTGTGTGTGGTAGAACGATATACGACAGAATCTCAAATGCTATAAGAAAGGAATGTAGAGCGGAAGAAGGTATTATGAACAAAATTATGAAAGGATCGCTGCGTTGGTTCGGACATGGAACGCATGGATTGAGAAAGAATGGTTAAGAAAGTATACGTTAATTATGTAAATGGGGTACGAAGTCGAGGCAGACCGAGGAAAACATGGCATGACCAAATTAATCAAATGTTAAAGGTTGGTCATGTTAGAAATCGGGGGAATCGACGTGCGTGTATGACTCGTTGTATGAATGTGGAGGAATCTAGAGAGGTTTGCCAGGATAGAGTAGTGTGGCGGTCCATTCTCTCTGCCTACCCCTGCGGGGAAACGGCGTGATGGTTTGTTTGTTTTGTTTGTTTGAGAATGTCCAAGAATATACATACCTGGGACATAATATTCGATTGGGCCGAGATGACCAAACCGCAGAGTTAAAAATGAGTCAGAAACGATACGGTGAGAGAAAAAACAAAGGTGACTGACATCATCCACCGAATGGCGACTCTAAAATGGTAATGGGCAGGTCACGTAGCCAGAAGCTCAGATGAAAAGTGGACAAGAAGACTACTGACTTGGAGACCGTGGACGGCAAAGATAAGTGCAGGGTGACGGCAACTGCGGTGGAAGGATGATCTCAACAGACACGTCGGAATAACCTGGATGCAGTCTGCACAGGACACAGTGACTTGGAAGCGAATGGAGGAGGCCCTTGTCCAGAAGTGGACGTAAATAGGCTGAGGAAGAAGAAGAAGAAGATATATAAAGCATTTTCTTTTGTTTTCCTGGAGAAATACGCAGAGAGGATGGACCGCCATACAGTTTTGTCCTGACATACCTTTTAAGATTCCTCTGCATACATACATGCAACCGTCTCACACTGGAGCCGAATTAAGAATTGTCGGAATAAATTATTTTTGTGGTCTTTTAAATATGAAATAAATAAAACAATGTAAATAAATTGTTATAAAGTAATTTTAATAAGAAAAACAGGATTTTTTTAAATTTTATTCACTATCTGAAGAATTTTCGGCTTCGTTTTCACTGATCGTGGATTGCGTGGAAATGTCGGACGTTATAATATTAGGTGGAGCCAATAGATTCAAAGTATCCTTTTCAAAATTTACATCTTTCTTTACAGATACTTCTCGCAAGCTGCTAATAAGAGGGTCCGAAGATATTAAAAGTAAATTGAATACATCTTCATTCGTTTTTATACGTGACATTTTTCGCGAGAAGCATTCTCTGTATCTTTTGAACTCTTTGTTTCTTGCTTCTTGGGCCACTTCACTTAGCTGGCCTATAGCTAATAAAGCATGCTTTATTATTTCTGAGCCGTGAATTAAAACTTTGTGAATAGTTGGAGGCATCGGGTACCACGCATATTTTCCCGCAAAGAGTTTATGGGTCTACAGTATCGTGTCTTTCATTTTGCCAAAAAAACTATTTTATTTTGTAATTCTAAATTGTCCGATATCAATCTTAAATGTACTAAAGACGATATAAAAATATTATTATCCTTAGAATTTGGATCGCTACTAAACTTCTGTTTGTATTCTGACTGTGCAGATCCGTCGAAGCCCCATTTGCATATTAAGGTTATATTTTTTATATTTTCTGATTTCTGAACTTCTAATTTTTTTTTATGAGCTTCCAAAAGACGAGTGGCAGTATGATCAAGTAAAATTTGCAATTTAATCTCAGCAAAAGTATCTGTGACTGCAATGCTTTCCTTTGGTGGGTAACATTCGCTTTTCGCCTGTTGTATTTTTTTGCAAGATGGAAATAGGAATTTGTCATGTTCTCGAATTATATTGTATCGATGTTTGGTGAGTTTTACTTCAATAAACATCAAAAGAGCTTCTTTTTCTGTAAGCTGCTAACCTTTTAGAGATGTTAATTTTCTTGTATGCATTTTTATATGAGGCAGCTGTGGGTAAAGTTGTCGTAACTTCCTTCAAAACTTTGGATGCATCCACTTGACCAGCAGCTCGCAAAGTCACCTGTACTGCGAATGTTCATTCCTTAGGAGAGTGCTTTGATCTTAAAGATTTAGTCTTTTGGCGTTTAGCTCTATCACAAGATTCTTCAAAATTTGTTTGAGGGCGACCCACTTTTTTACTTAAAACAATAGAAAAGTTATGAAAACCTATTGAAGTATCTAGGCAGTCATTATTAAAAACCAAATATCTGTTCTCTTTTCTGATAGCCTTTTGCCACTTCTTCTTAAAATCAGACACAAAAAATGAAATTGTTTTTTAAAGGCTTGGTAATTGGTCTTTTGGACATTTAGTACGTATTTCGACAAATTCCTTCAAACATGATACTTGATCAGCCAATTTAACGTAGCCAGATTGTCTCATTTGATCAAATAAGGTACGTCTACTTATAAAAATATTAGTTGTACCTGATCCTGAAAGAAAAAATAATAATTGAAATTAATTTAAAATAACTCATAAATGCTTTCTTTTTTACTATGTTTCCACATCACGGACAAAAGTGACCTTTAAGTGAAAAAGCGCAAATATGCGCAAAATGTTTTTTATATTTCCTTAAGAACAATGAATACGTAAGCAAATAAGCCCAAAACTACAGACATGATATGAACTGATATCAACTAAAACTTTACATATAAAATCAATAAACTAAAAAAAAGCAAATATTTTCCCCAGTAATGTAAATACTCCTTTAAAATATTACAATTCAGAATATATCAAAGATATTTTCAAAAAAAATATGTACCAATATGTGAGCGATAATGCCATATTGAAATAATAACAAAATTTGGAAGCACTATAAAGTAATTGCCATGAATACAAGGTGACTTTTCGTATTGAAATCGCAGACGGCAAAAGCTTCGCCTATGACGGACAAGTTTCGACTGGAACAGGGATAAAATTTGACTTGCACCATGACTTTAGACTACTGAGCTGTATGCCAGGTATATTTAACTATCAATTCCAGGAATTATTTGTGACCTAATATTATTCTTTAAAAAGGGGTTTATTCGCACAATTCCTGGATCGGCCCCAGTGTGCGTCTGCCTTACATTTTTTTTTATCTCGTCGTTCGGTATTCTGTCATATATTGTTTTCCTGCAAATTCTTCTCATTTTCTTTTATTCTTATTTTGCCAGCTCTAAGCCCTACTCATACATAAGGGTTGGCACTAGAACTCTATTATGTACTGCCATCTTTGCTTCAGGGAATATATCTCCATTTGCAGTAATGAGTTGAGAGCGCCGTTTATTTTGTTTCCAACACTGATCCTTCTTTTGATGTCTGTTTCCATTTTTCAATCTCTATCTTCATCTTTATTTTACACAAATGTTACAAACGAACAACATTTAGGCAACTCATGTCATTCACATAAATCATAATAAAACTTTGAGAAAACGTACTTTATACCACCAAGTTATCACCATCATTCAGTCCTTTACCCCTCCCGCAATCAATGCGGATAAAAAATAATAAAAAATCCTCCCCGAAAGCCAACTACGTACTCCGCCAAACAAAATGGTCTCACGCAGGATGCTATATCCTACCACAATTCCATCCAGACACTGCTCATCTTATATTCCCCTCGGTAAAATACTTTTTTTATAAATACAATCTCAACACTAACTGGTCTTCCATTCCTTGACAAAAATGTAAGACTTTATCATAAACTCTAAATCCTCCCTCGACCTCTTTCGGAGGGACACTCGGGGCCGTACATTTAGCCCCATCATAAAACAACTACCAAATCGCATTCCAACAATGTTGTCTACAGACGTAAGAGAAGCGCTGGTTCGTAGTAACTCGGAGTACTGCTCTATCATTTGGGACTTCAGAGAAAGAACAGTCATCTTGGAACTGGAAAGGATCCAGAAACGATTTTTAAGGTACTTATACCTCAGGAAGTATAATTGTTATCCTTTTTTGTACCCCTCATTGTTTCTCTCAGGAGTGTTGGGTTTCAACACTCTTGAAGCTTACCGAATGATGTTTCTGGGAAAACGTTTTTTTTAAACTGTTATCCGGAGGTATTTTCAATCCAGGAATAATGAGAGAGCTAAATCTTTACGTTCCCTATAGTCATAACAGAGCAGGGGGGCATATATTATTTTATGCCACAAATTGCCGCACAGAGGTCCTTCGAAGTTCTCCTGTATTGAAAACAATTCGTCTCTTAAATGAGGTTGCAAAAGAGATAGACCTTTTTGGATGCAATAATGGCGAGTTCGTAAATACCCTTACGATAAAGGCAGCAAGCAAATAATTGGCTTTTCCTATTCTTAAGGTTCTATGTGTGTTTCCTTTGATATTCTTTTTTTTCACCCTTTACATCGATTTGGCTCGCGCTGTAATGATGTAAGGAGTTTTTTCAACAAAATAATAATAATAATAATAAAAATAGCCATTAGAGCTGAACCTCTGTAAGTCAGAAGATCCATTCGTATTATCTTTATTTAATGAGGAGTTTTACATCATTGTTCAATAAATAACAAATGAATTAAAGTATTTAATTAACCGAGCCATTGTTAACAATCATAAGTTCGTAAGATATTATATTCAAGATACCACAAAGATAACTGCTGATTTATACCATTGATCGTTTTTCGATTATTCGACGATACATATTATTTGGGACTATTAAATTAATCATGTCGTTACGAATACGTTACACGCTTAGCAATCAAAATACCCAATATTATATTTTCAAATAGCATTTGGCAGTGAAATATGTGATGCTATGGAACCAATTGCGTCAGATCGCTTAGGCCAAATTATATAAATAAAAAACGTGTATATTCGGAATGAAGGTGTTGTCTGCGGGTAGTTAATAACCGGCGGCACATGAAAGGTTAAACCCGTTTTTCCGCTCGGTTTGCGCCGTTCCCGTAGTTGAAAACGCGAGTTTAATCTCTAACTGCATGTGATTTAATTGGACTAATAGGTAGTAAACGGTTTAAAGAATTGAAGAAAGATAAATTGTTATAATTTTGTTTTAACCCATTGTTGCCGGTTGGAACCAAATGGGACCAAAAAACAAATTTGCAATTTTTTTATGAATTAACTTACTAACTAAACAACCATCACGCCGTTTCCCCCAAGGGGTAGGCAAAAAGAATGCACTGCCCCACTGTTTTTTTTCCTTCATTTTTGACGTACTTTTCTCGCTACCTCAGCATTCATTCATAATGTCATGCACGCACGTCGATTTCTCCGACTATTTGATTTATTTGATAGTATCACATTTTCGCCGAAATTTTACGTTTCCTAGTTCTGCTTAGACAACGAACGTATACTTTTTTTACCATACTTTCTTTCCATGTATCCAAACCATCTTAATGATCCTATAGTTTTTAACCAACACATTAATTTGCACTGCTTATCTTCTTATATTTGATTTATATTCGATACTCTAGCAAACGTATATTTAACACAAATTCATCTAAGACAGTGGTTCCCAAACTTTTTTGTCCCGTGGACCCCCTGCCGATTTCTTTTATTTTATTCTAAAAAATGAGTTTTGGAAGCTGACACACAGAAAAATTTGGCCAATAGAAAAAATAATCTGGAATTCATTGTCGACCTATTTTTAAATTAACCGGGTGGTGGTCTAGGGGATAGAACGCTTGGCTCCTGATCCAGGGGACATGGGTTCAAGCCTGGACACGACCAGATTCCTTCTTCATAATAATGAGCTATTTTCTGCTCACATTGAAGATTGTAAAATAAATTCTAATATCATTGATGTAAATCCTTGATATTAGTCTTTTAAAAAAAAAAATAACTAACTAACTAACTAACTAACCATCACGCCGTCTCCCCGAAAGGGTAGGCAGAAAGAATGGACTGCCACACTTTAATCGATGCGGCACTCCATCCTTCTCTTTTCGCCATCGCGTTTTTTTTCTATTCTATTCTAATTCTATTCTATTCTATTATTTCTTTATTCTATTATTCCATTTATTCTATTCTAATCCTTCTTATGCCAGTTGCCTGTTTCAATTCCATACAAGGGTGAAAAAAGTGCACTGCCATTTTGGCTTATATATTTTTTAATTCGTTGCAAAATATTTTGCTGCACATTCGAGGGTTGAGAGTGTGACGTGACGATGTATGGGGTGTCTGCTGTTGCTCGCAGCCTCGGTAAGAGCGGACCGTGTAGACAAACAAGTTTTTAATATCAAGTTTTACAGTCGCCATATAATTGCTCGCTTGTTATATTTCTTCGTTAAGTACTGCCCCAATAATTTTATTGACTGGCAATAAAATTATCAGTTTTTTTGTGTGGCAGCAACACCGCTTTCTCCCCTTTGTTCCCTTATATTTAGTTTTTTGTTTTGTATCATTTTGATTATTTTATTTGCTTTAGTATTTATTTTATATTTAAAATATTTAAATTAACTTAATTCATAACTGACCTTCGTGGTCGAGTAGCAAGTGCTATGACTGCCACACCGAAGGTGCCTGGTTCGATTCACCAGAACGATTCTTTGTCCCGTTTCTAATACAACTATCTTAGGTTTACTCACATTTGCCATCAGGTCGTTCCAAATATTATTATTATTAGTATTATTATTATTATTATTATTATTATTATTATTTTGTTGTGACAGCGTGAGCCAAATCGATATAAAGGGTATACATAGCTATCATAGTGATTCTCGTGACATGTGATAGGTACTAATCTATCACCATTTTATTGTCACGTGAATTCTACACCAGACCAAATACAGTGTGACAATCACACTGCCCTCGCCGGGAATCGAACCCGGAACCTTCGGGGTGGCAGTCAATGCACTACCCACTCAGGCACAAAGGTCGTCAATATAACAATATATACAATATAACAATACATACAAGTGGCTTTACTTTCCGCAAAAGTACAATATTAATCGCATGCGTAAAGTTTTTCATTTATTTTTTCATCTTTTCATTTATTTTGATAATAATCACAAACATTACAGACATACAATTCCAAATCGTTTGCAATTACATTATAAACAGAGAAGCATTAAAAAATTAAAATTAAGCTTAAGAATAAGAAAAAATCATAACATTGATATTGCATCCCTGAGGCAACTCACACTATCACGAAATATGTCGACCAGGCATAACCATTGGCAGGTTGGTTCTGCAGCGTGGCAGATAAAACAATCTGTGCTGTCTTTGACGAAGGTAATTATCACTCAGGACATCCGAGTTCTGTATACGGCCGCCAATCAGCTGAAAGAAGTGAACTCCCAAGTGAATGTTCCTCCTTCTCTCCAATGATTGGTAGCTTAGCATACCTAGTAAGAATTCAGTCGGAAAGAGCCACGGGTAATAACCTGAGGTAAAGAAAGCGCAGAAACTTTTTCGGCACTCGCTCCACCATCAGAGAATATCGGATTTTAAGACATTACGCTCATCCTGGCATCTGGGTTTCCTTACTATTTTACACAAATGTTCATATATAATATAATATATTCATGAAAACATTGCGACCTAACGCGATTAGAACCCTTAGAGATCCAATCCACCTGAGCTCGAGAGAATACCATATACTGATATGATCATATTGTATTTTTGACTAGCAAGATGGAATGCGCTCAAAAGTATGAGCAGGTTTTTCTCTGTCTCGGCAAATATGACAGCGAATAGAATGACAGTTAATTCATAAATATATTAATATAGACTTACCTAGGTGTATAGATCGGTAGCTACAGTGGCCTATATGACGAAGTGCGAGCACAAACCAACAGAGCGATAGCCGTGGCTGGCTGCTTCCGCGACACCATATGGAGGAACAGATACATGCTAATCGAAAGTAAAGTCAAGATATATTTACAAGGCATGCGTTCGCCCCATCATGACGTATGGAATAGAGGTCAGAGCTGATAGCAATAGAAATAAGAACCTTCTTAGCAGAAATGCGAATCCTACGCTCTATCGTAGGCAAAACCCTCAGAGATCGGATCCGAAATGAATCGATCAGGTCTGTCTGTGGTGTTAAGGACATAGTAAGATGGAGAAGAAGCAGAAGGCGCTTTTAGAGAGACCACGTGGATCGCATGGAGAATACAAGAATTGCATAAATTATTAAAGATGAAAACCCAAGCAGCAAGACAATACCAGGAAGGCCGCCAAATAGATGGAGAAAGGGCTGTACATCATTCCAGGGCAACCCACCGTCACAAACAGGTCATACGACCTAAACTAAGAGAAAGAAGAAGAATAAGAAGATATATAAATATATAAAAATACTCTGTGTGAATGTGTGGATACTCTGTGTATGATAGAGTGTCGAATGAAAATATAATAAGTGAATGGGGTGCAAATGATGGTATTATGAACAAAATAATGAAAGGATAATTAAGATAGTTCGGACATGTGGAAAGAATGAATGAAGAAAGAATGGTAAAAAAATTATATGTTAATGATGTAAATGGAACCAGAAATAGAGGAAGACCGAGGAAAACTTGGCACGATCAAATCAATCAAATATTGAAACGACGCGCGTGTATAACACGATGTATGAATGTTGAGGTAGTGAGAGAAATATGTCCATTCTCTCTGCCTATCCCTTCGCGGAGACGGCGTGATGGTTATTTAGTTAGTTGAAAATATAATAGGCTTTTCATGGAATTAGAAACATACATTAACGTACATGTCTGAAGAATTTGCTCCATGTTGCATTTTTAATAGGCAAACAGTTGGGATTTTGCGATGTATCAGTCTTAGTTCAAATAAATAAGGCCCGAACCGCCTAAGTGAAAAGTTTGTAGATATGGTAATTGAGTTTTGACAAGTTAATGTAACAGTTTGGTTCTAAATTGTTGAATAATTTATTAACCGCCGCAAACTAAATAGTTTGTCAAGCTTTTTAAGCTCGTGATTCTGGGTTTGGGCTAATATATTATATTAGTAATGTCGAACAGTAACATTTGAAATATTTTCCTTATTCAATGTAACAATGAAAACCTACATTTGGAATTTTTTTTCTACTTTGAATATGACCCTTATGGGTGGAAGTGAAGCTTGGAGTCAGCAGAAGAAGGATGAAAGTAGGATAAATGCCGTAGAAATGAGGTCACCAAGAAAAATGTTCGGAAAAACAATGTATGATAGAATATCTAATGATGAAATAAGAAAGGAATGTAAGGCGGATGAAAACTAACTAACTAACCATCACGCCATTTCTCTGGAGGGGTAGGCAGAGAGGATGGATCGCCACAACTGGCATACCTCTCGGGCTTCCTCAACATGCATACACCGTGTCATGCACGCGCGTCGATTTCTCTGACTCCTAACATGGCCTACATTCAATATTTGATTTATTTGATCGTGCCACGTTTCCTCGGTCTTCCTATATTTCTGGTTCCACTTACATCATTGACATACACTTTTTTTTACCATTCTTTCTTCATTCATTCTTTCCATGTGTCCAAACCATCTTAATGATCCTTTCATTATTTTGTTCATAACACCAGTCACTTCTTATATTTTCATTCGACACTCTATCATACACAGAGTATCCACACATTCGTCTAAGAGATCTAATTTTTACTGCATTTATTCTACTTATATCCTTCTTTTGCCAGTTACATGCTTCGCTTCCATACATAACGGTCGGCACAAGAACACCATTATGCACTCCTATCTTAGCTTTTTTGGATAAGGTTTTGTTTGCGTTGACAACTTTAAGTGTACCATTTACTCTGTTGCCTGCCTTAACCCTTCTTTCAATATCCTACTTTACTCTCTCATCTTTTGTAAACATACTTCCTTAATAAACAAATTCATCCACTTGTTCCAGATTTTCACCGTTTACACTTATGTTGTAATACAAATTATTTTTCTTTTTTCGATGGCCCTACAGCCCATATCGAGCCTTAGCCTCCAGTATTCTTCGTCTCCATCTCCTCCTGTCATCCGCTTCGACCCTCCAATCTGACACTCTTAACAATCTTGTTCCATCTCTCCCAACTTCATCCTCCCATCGCAGCCTTGGTCGTCCAATTGGTCTTCTACCACCTGGGTGCCACTCCAGCAATCTTTTTGGGGTTCGCGATGACGGCATCCTCTGCACGTGACCGGCCCATCTCAGTCTATTCAGTCTGACCTGTGTGGAGAGACTGGGAGCTTTGTAAATATTGTACAGCTCGTCATTATGCCGCACTCTCCAGCCTTCACCGTCATTCACAGGCCCCAGAATTCTGCGCAGCACCCTTCTCTCAAAAGTATCCAGTCGCTCTGCAGATTTCGCTGTCATTGTCCACGCCTCACACCCATAGGTCACTACTGTTCGGATGATTGTTTTATACAGGGTGATTTTGGTTTTCCAGTGTACGTTTCTTGATTTGAGCGCTGGTAGTAGAAAGAAGAATGTTTTGTTACCAATTGTGATTCTTCTTTCGATTTCCTTGTGATCTTCGTTTTCTTTTGTTATAGACGAACCCAGGTAAGTGAAGTCCTCCATCATCTTAAAGTTGTATCTGTCCCTGAATCTGATGGTTCGCCTTGAGTTATGGGTTGCATTCCTGGTTTGTTTCATTATTTGTTCACAAATTATAATTATATTTATTCAAATGTTATTATTGTCTTCGACGCTATTAATATTTATTTTAATCGCTAGACCTTCGTAATTTTATTTTTACTCTCTCTTTAGTTGAAATCAACGAGATGGAGAATGCTTTCTCATATATATCGCATTTTAAGTCGCTTTTAATGGTATTTTTTTCCTTTGGACCCGTCCATCAAACGAATCGCCTAATTGATCTGATTTTACATAATTTATTATCTTTTATTACAACATTGTCATAGACGAGTTTTTCATTCAAATTATCGGGTCATTTCGTTTGGATCTCCCAATAAAATAACTCGTGCAATAAAAACTTTTTACCTATGCAATCTAGATCATTACATAATAATAAATAGCGTAATCATTTTTTTACTATGTTATCGATAGATAAATCCGGGATATTACCAATGCATTAAACCAGCGGTTCTCAAAAATTTTGGTGACGGAACCAACTAACTAACTAACTAACTAACCATCTCTCCGAAGGAGTAGGCATAAATAATGGACTGCCACACTTTTCTTTCCTGACATATTTCTCTCGATTCCTCAACATTCATACATCGTGTCATGCACGCGCGTCAATTTCTCTGATTCCTCACACGGCCGATATTCAATATTTGATTTATTTCCATATGTACAAACCATCTAAATGATCCTTTCATTATTTTGTTCATAATACCATTCACTTCTTATATTTTCATTCGACACTCTATCATACACAGAGTATCTACACATTCGTCTAAGAGATCTCATTTCTATCTTTTTCACTTTTAAGATATTAAAAAAGGATATTAATCTACTGATTATTTATTTTTAATGTGAATGCATCATAGTACGAGTATTTACACCAAAACAATGGGTTCTTTTCCTTCTTATTTTCTCATCTTCTTATTTCTATTATTTGGATCTACCGCCGCTCTATCCCCTTAGCCATAAGAAATAGCTCCTTCATTATTCATAATTCTTCTGCGACAGTTTCAATAATGCTTTCATATTTTGTACACAGAATTTATCAATTAAAATCATACAGTTTTGTATAAATACTCTATTTAATCAAATTCTGAGAACCGAGTATAACCGAGCAACCCGAGTGTCCGATCGTCTCGGATTAGAGACAATACGTGACTCGGAGCGCGGCTAATGACCGGTTTCGGGCCGTGCGTGACGAACCGGCGTGCAGACAATGGACGAACACAACAAAAGAATAACCAATAGACGAAACAAAAGACTGGCAACAAGATGTTGTTTGTATTGTATTGATTGTAGAAATAATGGCGGTTCTAGATAGAGTAATCAACAGATGATTAAAATTGTTCTATTTTTAAATCAATGTCAATGTCTTAGGGGTATAGAAACTTTATTTATTATGAAATATGTTTCTTAGTTGTATTAATTTTAATTTTGTGTTTTAAAGATTGCAATTTAAAGAATCCCTGAGATGGTTTGTACAATTTGATGGTTGGAATGGTTCAGGGTTCAGAAAAAATTCTAAGGTATCTCTACATGGGGGAGTATGGTAGCTATCCGTGGCTCTTTCCCACGGCATTTCTTTTGGGAATGCTTGGGGCCAACTCTCTGCGGCTTCGAAGAGATGGGCATCTCATAACCCATTTCTTTAGATTACTCAGGGGATATTTCGAAAACTAGGCTGGGCTGGAGGGCGTTCGGCTTTTTGTCCCTGATAGATATCTCCGACAGCGACAGCATAGATTGTTTTACCTACCGGCCGCCAGAACCAACCTGCCTCTGGTGACACCGGTGGGAAGAGCGATTAGTCTGCTGAACGCGGTCTTCTCGGAGATCGACGTCTTTCATATTAGTGAAAGTACGTTCAGAAGGCAAATACTCTTAATTCTGGAGAGTATCCTGTCTTCCTTATGTCGAACCATCTCTCATGCATTACTAGTAGTATACTATACACAATATATTATTTTACCTGTTCTCAATAGATGCCTTATAAATTAATTTTGTAATGTCTATTGATAAAATAAACTGATTTGATTTGATTTGAAACTTGACGATTTGATATGGAACGAATGGGCGAGAATGGAAGAATGATTAAAATGTTGATGGCATCACCAAATTAAATCTAATACTAATAAGCGGCTACAATAGAAGTCGGAAAAATCGACAAGCGTGTATGTTACGACGTACG
Organism: Lepidostoma basale; assembly: GCA_022606425.2. Taxonomy (NCBI): domain Eukaryota; kingdom Metazoa; phylum Arthropoda; class Insecta; order Trichoptera; family Lepidostomatidae; genus Lepidostoma; species Lepidostoma basale. Next base: position 305,042 of record JAHDVF020001554.1, read on the forward strand.
AATGTAGAGCAATCTAGAGAGGTTTTTCAGGAATGAGAAGTATGGCTGTCCATTCTCTCTGCCTACCCCTCCTGCAAAACGGCGTGATAGTTAGGTATTTAGTTAGAGACTGAAAAATACTGAAAGACAACAAAACAAGGGATGGTTCTATCAAATCAAAATGAATACATAGACTGGTGTAAAAATGGCAGTATATAATAAAGTTCTAGTGCCAATATGTATGGAAGTAAAACTTTTAGTTGGCAAAAGAAATATGAAAGTAGGATGATTGTAGTAGAAACGAGATCACTTTGAATAATATTCTATAAATTATGTATGATAGAATAAGAACGAAAAAATAAGAAAAAGCCACTCATTTTTTCGATTTTGAACATGGTCGCTTTTCAATTTTAGGCTCATTTAGTCACGATTTTTTTATTTAAAGAAACCTTGAACTTGAAGGATTGATTAACCAGGAAACAGTAGTGAGATTCTGTAAGTTTCAACGCCTACGGTGGGCTGGCCATGTAGAAAGAATGCCAGAGGGTAGAACACCAAAAATAGTATCCAGATGAGTTTCCCGCGAAAAGAGACCAAGAGGCAGACCGATGAAAAGATGGGCAGATTGCGTGAAAGAAGATAGTAAATGGAAAGAGCTGTGGAATAGCGAGAGATGGCCAGAGACAGAAGTCAGTGGAGGAGGCCAAGTCCCACACCGGGATGTAGCACCGAGAAATGAAAAATTCAAAAAGAACACGTCTACTGAATAAAAAAATAATTAAATGATTATACCGAACGCTGAACTCCATTGGCGAGCTTGTGATTGTGTAGTGTGCTAACAAAAAATATCGACCGATATGTTAGAGCTGTTATTAACTTGTCATTTGGAGAGCAAACACAGTATGCACTCTCTCAATCATCCAGCATCACACAGGCGAAACCGTCAATGGTAATTAGACAAGTTTGACAGATTAACAAGCGGAATTCTAATAATTATCTCGATAGATAAAATCAGTTGTTGATTTTTTTATAAGAATAACGGCCAAATGCAAATATTAGAAGTGAATGCGGTGCGCATGAAAGTCTTATGAACGAAATAATAAAAAATAGTCGTTAAGATGGTTTGTACATATGGAAAAAAATTGTGAATACAGAATGGTGAACAAGGTATATGTAAACGACGTGAACGGAGCTCTTATAGAAATAGAGGAAGGCTGAGGTAAACGTGGCACGATCAAATCAATCAAATATTAAATGTCGGTCATGACAAGAGGTGCTTGCATGACAAGATGTATGAATGTAGATGAATCGAGACAGGGATATGTCAGAAGAGAACATTGTGGCGGTCCAATCTTTCTGCCTACCTCTCCGGAAAGACGGCGTGATAGTTAGTTATAATAATAATTGGATTTTCTTCTATATTCAATATTATTTCATGTTGACATCATCAGGTAATACAACATAGGTTGATGAAACAGCCGTCGCGTAAAATAAATTACAATTGTGATACAAAAACAAAGTTTATTAATTAACATTTTAAAATGTTGAAGGTATCATAGTGTTTCGGCTAAAACAAAGGACTATTTAATATTTTTTATGAATTAAAACACATTTTTTTCACTTTTGAGTTTAATTCTTTCGACATGTTTCAAAGATACAACATTTTAGCAATTCTTCTCATTCCTTCCATATATCAAAATAACTAACCATCTCGCTGTTTCCCCCAAGGGGTAGGCAGAAAGAATGGACTACTAGACTTTTCTCTTCTGACATGCTTCTCTCGATTACTCAACATTCATACATCGTGTCATGCACGCTCGTTACGTCACAGACTTATCACCTTTGTCGATGCCAGCGAGCCTGGCGAAACCGGTCACTGTCGAAATAAAGACAACAGTGGAAGTAGTTAAAAAAACATCGTTTTATTTTATTATTATTTTTAATGAAAAAAAAAAAATATTCAATAAAACAAGATTTTATGGAGATTAACAGTACAAATATCTATAAGGCGTTGCATGGAATGGCACCAGCTTATATATCTGAACTCTGCATCAACGAGAACCGGAATGCTAGACAGTCTACAATGCGATCAGCTAAGTCTTCTGCGATCGGTAGATTAACTGTGCCAAAACGCTGTCCAAGCACAAACTTTGACGACCGAGCCTTCGCGGTAGCCGGCCCATCAGCCTGGAACAGTCTTCCAGCAGACCTTAAGTGTATTGAGAATCAATCAGAGTTTAGATCGAGACTCAAAACGCACCTTTTCAAATTATCATTTCCTGACAGGAAGGGCTGATCGACTTCGCCAGGTGCAGCCCTCATACTAAATATATTTATTATTTCTGTTATCATTATTAATATTATTATTATCTAGTTGATAAAACGGAGCATCTTCTACAGCGCCCTTGAGATGAGTAATTCATAAAAATGGCGCTCTATAAATTATCCAATTTATTATTATTATTAACTCATGCTTAAGCAAATAGTTCGAAGGGTAACATTTAATTTCTCGTAAAAGTACGCCAAATAAAGTTAACCTTTGTGCACAGAGCAGATAAATAAAAAAGCTCATAATTAAATAAAGCACTCCAGCTTCGCTTTATCCTTAAAAGCTTGCAGGTAAATGGATCTATTTGAGACCGTAAAATTTAGCGTTTCTTTTGCATCACTCTGAAGTTCGCTTAATCCTCCATTTCTTATTTCTTACTTTTCTCATCTTTCTTCACATCAGACGAAACAGGAAGAATCTAAGAGCGTAATTCCAGTAAGGAGAACCGGTTGGTCTAATGGACCGAGAGGCCATTTTATATCCTGAATGATCATCGGCTGTAGTTTGTGCAGAGTTTTTAGAGAGAGTTTCTCTAAAAGTTTGAAGCGTGGTATCTTCTAGGATATATTAATAAAAATATTCAATTTTGAAACACGTGTTTTTTGTTGCAGATTATTAATACTTATTTTCGACTTGCAGTTAAAAATAATGTAGAAATTGAACTAACGAACTATCTATTGTTTCTTGAACAATGATGTAAAACTCCATATTAAATAATTAATACGAATGAAAACGTCAGTTTTCTAAAAGTTTTATTCTATTTTATGTGAATGACATGTTTCGTCCTTCTAAGGCATTATCAAATGTCATTTGATAATGCCTTAGAAGGGCGAAACATGTCATTCCCATAAAATATAATAAAACTCCTAGAAAACTAACGTTTTCATTCGTATTAATTAACCAACTGTCGATTACGCCGTTTCCTCAACATACAGTTATTTCCTGACATACTTTTATCTCGCTTCTACAACATTCATACAGCGTGTCATGCACGCACGTCGATTTATCCGACTCCTCACGTAGCCGACATTCAATATTTGGTTTATTTGATCTACTCTTCCTCCATTTCTAGTTCCGTTTACATCGTTTACATATACTTATTTACCATTCTTTCTTCATTCATTCTTTCCATCTATCCAAAACATCTTAATGATCCTTTCATTATTTTGTTCGTAACAATAGCATTCGCACCGCATTCAATTCTTATATTTTCAGTCGACACATAAGAGATTTAATTTCTACTGCATTTATTCTACTTTCATCCTTCTTTTACCAATAGCATGCTTCACTTCCATACATAATATATAAGAAATTAAATAAAATTTTCAAACTAAGCAAACACTCTGTAATTAGACATTTTTAAAGTAAAGATTTAAAATAATAAAACACCTTGTATTTAACTACGGTGTGGTTATTATAATCGATGCCAAATAGTTTAGCTTGTAACCAAGCTTTTTCAGCGATATATAATAACTGGGCTAACAATTTAATAACAGTTATTATATTGCCCTGATGAAACTTGGGTCCAAGCGAAACTAGTTGGTATTAAATATAATAACCATACCGCGGTTAAATACATTAGTTTTTTATTTATTTATCTATAAGTTTAGAATTTGAATATTTTATTGAAATAAATATATGATTAGAGCTTATTTTAAATGCAATAATTTTATAACTGACACACTAACCGTTTCGCCTTATCTCCGGAGGGGTAGGCAGAGAGAAGAGACCGCCACATTGCTCTGTAATGACATATCCCTCGAATATACTCTACATTCATTCAGCGTAACATGCACGCTCGTCTATTTTTTCGACTTTGAATGTGGCCGCCTTTAAGTAATTTATTATTTTGGTTATACTATGTTTTCCTCGGTCGTTCTCAGCTTCTTTTTCCAGTCACACTGCCTGTATATAACTTTTCTTCTCTCATTCATTCGTTCCATATGTCCAAATCATCTCAGGGAACCTTTTTTTATTTTACCTTGGATGTAATCTTATTTGTTACATTTCTTCATTATTTCGTCGTTTGGTATTTATATCATACATAGTTTTTCCCGTAAAATCCCAGTGAGGTGAGATCACTCAGAAGAATGTGCGAGAATACAGGATTAGTTACCATAACTCACGGGAATTCAATATTATTTATTTGTATTGTTTGTACATAAAATAATATTTATAATTTCATATTTTTGAACATAATATTCACAAAGGCACTAAATTTATTAGTAGAAACGTAAACTATCTACACATCAACGGAAAAGGAAGGTTAAAACAAAGATAAATTCTAAATTTAAAATTAAACAAATTAATCTCCCAGTTTGGAATCTAAGGCGAACAAAACACAATAATTTAGTCGACAAATGAACGTTCCCGTTTTAGTATGGCAAATTATCCCCCGGAAGAACTCGGAATAAATGAATTTATATTAAATTTTATGCTAAATTAAGGTAAATAAGAAGTTGTTTCCGGGCCTGAAGATGTTTCTTAATGAAAAAGATTATCACGAACCATTTTTAAAAATGACTTCTAGGAGCTTTGAACCAACGTTAAAGAATTTTTTTATTAACCTTTTATTTACTGAAACGAATGTTGTTTTAAAAAAATGATAGAATTTGAACAACCTTAACATAAATTGTTTATACTCATACTATGTATGGAAGTGATGTATGGAGCTAGAAAAAGAGGTAAAAATAAGAATTACAATAGAGAAGGGGGTTCCCACCACATACACGAGGCTGTTATAGAGCGCAGCGTCGCCCATGCGTCAGTCTCGCTCATGCAATTCCTAGGCTTGTTCTCCATCCATCCGGGATTTACATTTAATATATATTAATCGCAAGGGGATGCCAGACTGCATTTTATCTAATATTTTTTCCCTTCTATGTCCTGCTCATTTGCACATGTAAACTTACACTATATTTCTTATAGCTAACATTTAGTGAACTTAACCTAGGTATCACAGTGAAGACAAACTTTTTTTTTACATGAGGAAGGTGGAACATTCTGGAAGGGGATGAGGAAGAGAAAATATAATAACAACAATAACATAACGCCGTTTCTCCAGAATTGTAGGCAGAGAGAATGGACCGCCACACTACTGTATCCTCACAAACCTCTCTAGCTTAAGCCACATTTATACATGTACCTTTTTTTTTAAGACTTTACACTAAGGGTCAATGGTATTAGAATTTATTTTGCAATCTTCAATATGAGCTGAAAATAGTTCATTGTTATGAAAAATTAATCTGGTCGGGTCCAAGCTGGAACCCATGTCCCCTGGATCAGGAGCCAAACGTTCCATTCCCTATACCTTCTAAGTATAAATATATAATAAGTATAAATATAATAAAAAAATATAAAGAGCGAGAAACATTAGATGTATGACAATTTAATGAAATGAATATGTAATTATAATAAGCCAGACTATCATAAAATACTTCAAACTTCGAGGTACGACAATTTAGCAAAGATATTACTCTACCTACCGGCATAACTATTGGCAGGTTGGTTCTGCATCGTATCAGATAAAGCAATCTATGGAACTTTCATTATTTCGTTCAAAACGCATTCATTCGCTCTGCATTCACTTCTTATATTTGCATTTGACACTATTCTTTACATATTCACCAATTTTTTTAAGATATCTGATTTCTACTGCATTTATGCAATGACATCTTTCTTTTGCCACGCTTTACTTTCATGCATAAGGGTCTGCACAAAAACCAGTGTGAACTGCCATCAAAGCTTTTTTGGGTAGGTTTTTGTTTACGATGACCACATCATGTGCCCCATTTGGAATTCTAATAATTTCTACCATACATAAAATATAGGAGATTTTATCTGCAGATTTCCATAAAAACATAAGAAATAAAATATGTTCTTTTACAATGTTATAAATGGTTCATTTAGCCATGAATACTTACTCAGCGTCACTCAGATTAATCGAAATTATAAACTTTTTGCGACGTCTCAGTTAATGTGGCACATCTGACAAGATATGTTAATTTTCTCGGGCCGTCACTGCCTTGGGGTATTTCTGAAACCTTTTAAAGTAATCGTGACAGTCTGCAGCATTCGTGAATGGCGAAAATTTGAAACAAGTAGACGAGTTTGTATACTTAGGTAGTGTGTTTACAAAGGATGCGAGTGGAGAGGGGTATTGAAAGAAGGGTTGGAGCAGGCAACGAAGTGAATGGTGCGCTTAAAGTTGTCATCGCAAACAAAAACCTATCTAAAAAAGCCAAAATGGTAGTTCATAATGGTGGTATTGTACCGAACCTTATGTATGGAAGCGAAGCATGGAACTGGAAAAATAACGATGAAGGTAGAATAAATGCAAAATAAATTAACTCGCTTAGACAAATATAGGGAAAATCTATTTTCGATAGTGTCGAATTAAAAGTAAGAAGTGAATTCAGTACGAATGAAAGCGTTATGAACAAAATAATGACAGGAAAATTATGATGGTTTTGACACGTGGAAAGAATGAGTGGTAAAATATGTATATGTTAATAATGTAAAAGGAACTAGAAATAGATTAAGAACGAGGAAAACGTGACACGATCAAATAAATCAAATATTATATTGTCGGCCACGTGAGAAGTCGTAGAATTTGACGTGCGTGCATGACACGATGTATCAATGTCAAGAAATCGAGAGAAGTATTCCACAAAAGGAAAAAGTTTCAGTCCATTATTCTTGCCTACCCCTTCGGTGAGACAGCGTGGTGGTTAGTTACTTAGTTAAAATAAAGAAACTACTGTTTACTTTTCAATCTCGTTCCTTCTTCTTCTTCTTCTTCTTCTGCTTTATTTTGGATTGCGTCCTGGTATTTCTCGGGGCCTTTTTCTGTAATGTAAATGTCCAATTTTTTCGCCATCTTTTGGGTGGTCTTCTCGGCGGTCGATTTCCTGTTCGTACTTTATTTGCGGCTATAAGTATTTATCACTTCTTCAGAACATGCTCTTTTTACATTATTTCAATCTGTTTCAATGCGGCAGCACGACTTATAAAAGGTGTTCCAAAAAACTCGTATATTTCACAACATCTAAAAGATCTTCACTGGCTCAAGTGTCCTGAAAGAATCCAGTATAAACTATGCTGGACGGTTTTTAAAGTGCTTCACGGAATGGCACCAGCCTATATATCTGAACTTTGTTTTGCTGATAGCCCTAACTTGCGGCAATCTACGCTTCGATCAGCAAACTCCTCGGCAATAGGCAGATTAGTTGAGCCAAAGCGCAACCCCCGGACAAATTTCGGAGATCGGGCTTTCACAGTGGCAGGTCCGCCCGCCTGGAATGTGCTTCCTGCACGCCTCAGATGAATTGACAATCCGACAGATTTTAAATCTCACCTAAATCCACCTGTTCAAAATATCGCATAAAATGTCAACAACGGTTATCTGATTGCTGGTGTCACATGCAGCTCTCATGACTAAAAACATTGTCAAAGCGCCCTTGAGGTGAGATATTCATGAAAACGGCGCTATACAAATTAAGCTTATTATTATTATTACTATCTCTCCAGTAGCATCTTCTTAGTCTTATCCATCGCACGACATCTTCCAGATTGCAGATCATTCTTTAGAATTTCTTAATCTATCTCGGAGTGTCATTCCCGCAACGGATCGGAGAGTCTTCATTTCTTTCCATGTAATAATCTCATTTTATGTAACCGAATTTTTAATATTTTATGATAAATATTTCAGCGCATACGCCGCGTACATTACATTTTATTCCCCTTATTCATATTTAATATTATTCTATTAAGATGCAGTTATCGTTAATGATCAACTCTTATATCTTACTTGAAGATCATTAGATTTCACCGTTGCATAGACGCGTGGTCAATGACATAAAGGATCATATGAGAGGCTTTGTCCTATCCGAGTCTAGTGGAGTGATCTCACGAGAAAAAGGATTACTACTTTGCGCAAGCTTGATTTTCCGGTATTTCGACTTGCATATAACTGGTTTGTTGTTTGTTTTCTCATACGTTGAGCAAAGGAAATTGCACCGCGATGGATAAAATAATGAGATTTTAATGATTTTTATATTGAATGTATAAACTTTGATTATAATGGTTAATGAGTGGCAACAAAAACTTATTATTAACTAAACATTGGATTGGCAGAGGACTTTCACATGGAGCACTTCACTGATACATCCTGTCATTTTAATCGGGATTCCTGTAAATTTGTTCTTCAGTCGATTTTTTTACATTATCATTTAAATGGTGTTCTTGTGCCGACCCTTATGTATGGAAGTGAAGCATGGAACTGGCAAAAGAAGGATGAAAGTAGATTAAATGCAGTAGAAATGAGATCTCTAAGACGAATGTGTGTCAAATCTGTATATGATAGAGTGACAAATGCAAGTATAAGAAGTGAATGTGGTGCGAATGAAAGTGTTATGAACAAAATAAGGAAAGGGTCATTAAGATGGTTTGGACACATGGAAAGAATGAGTGAAGACAGAATGGTAAAGAAGGTATACGTAAACGGCGTGAACGGAGCTAGAAATAGAGGAAGGTCGAGGAAAACGTGGCACGATCAAATCAATCAAATATTGAACGTCGGTCACGTGAGGAGTCGGAGAAATCGACGTGCGTGCATGACAAGATGTATGAGTGTAGAGGAATCGAGAAAAGTATGTCAGGACAGAACAGTGTGGCGTTCCATTTTTTCTGCCTACTCCTCCGAGGAGACGGCGTGATGGTAAGTTAGTTAGTTATCATTTAAATAATATTTTTAATTGAAATTTCTTGGGAGAAGTTCATTATAATTAACTAAACTAACTAACTTACTAACTATCACGGCGTTTCCCCGGAAGAGTAGGCAGAGAGGATGGATCGCCACATTGATTTATCCTGGCATAATTCTCGCGCCTCTTCTATATTCAAACATCGTGACGTGCACGCTCGTCGATTTTTTCTACTTCAAACATGGCCCCCTTTCAGTAATTGATTAATTTGGTCATGCCATGTCTTCCTCGACTTCTTTTCCCATTCAAACTTCTTGTATCCATATTTTTAACCATTTTTCTCTCATCCATTCGTTCCATATGTACAAAACCATCTTAGTGACCATTTCTTGATATTATTTATCACGCATTCACCCGCATTACATTCCTTTCTTATTTCATCATTAGATATTCTATAATACATTGTATTCCCTCACATTCTTCTTAGTGACCTAATTTCTATGGCATTTATCCCACTTTCATCTTTTTTCTGCCAACTCCAAGCTTCACTTCCATACATAAGGGTCGGCACTAGAACTTCATTGTGCAATGCCATATTTGCTTCAGTCGATATATTTCTATTTGCGGTTATGACTTTGAGTGCACCATTTATTTTGTTTCCAGCTCCAACCTTTCTTCCGATATCTTTCTCCATTCTTCCATCTCTTGTAATTATGCTTCCCAGATAAATGAATTCGGTAACTTGCTCTAATTTCTCACCGTTTGTACTTATGTCACAATCCGTCATACATTCTGCCTTTTCAAATACCATAACTTTAGACCTTGACACGTTCATCATAGAGTCATACTTATTGCATACTTCGTACATTCTTGACACTAGGACTTGTAGTTCGTCCATGCTGTCGCGATTAAAACAGCGACGTCTGCATATAGCAAACAGCTGATGGTCATATCGTTCATTTTCGCACCAGCGTTTATGCCATCTTGATACAAAATTTATTTATTATTATATACATGTACTTAGTGTGCTTCCACTTGTGTTTACCGTCGACCGATTTCGGCAGCTTGTCGCCATCTTCTGGAACCTACATCAACATTTATTTAGTTTGTATAATAGTGGTGGGGGTTATTTTTTTTTACTGATTATAAATAATCCATTACTGATATTAAGTTGTAAATGTTGTTGTTTTCTATATAATTAAAATGCATTAACATTGGTGACAAATTTTTGAATTGTTTTTATATTTAAGAGATTGTTGAATTTAATTGTATTGTGTTCTTCTTGGAAATTATTTTGGTTTAGTGGTACACACATCAGTCGGTGTATAAATGAGTGAAAGACAGACAGTTTGTGACACGTGGTGTTTAGATGAATTGTGAATTATGTTGTCACTATACGTAGGTTTTCTAAAAATACTTAAATCTAGTTTATTTTCGATAATATTTAATGTAAGATCTAAAAAAATTATCTATTTACGTCCTATTTCCATTGTTAATTGAATTGAATTGTTAATATTATTAAGGTCCTTAAAAACGTGGCTAACTGTCTACCGGTGCCTCTCCAAATAACTAAAATGCCGTCGACATATATTTTATAAATGATTACTTAATTAAAATTGTTTATTTTTGTAATGGATTCTTCCGTATATCAACGATAAACACAAGTGGAAGCACACTAAATAGATAATGACAGCTAGCTGCCTAAACCGGGCAAAATCTATAAACCTTAGTGGAATTTAAATAAATATATACTTTGAGTACATTTTTAATATTTTATTTTTTATTTTCATTGGAGTCAGAGAAATCGACGCGCGTGCATGACACGATGTATGAATGTTGAGGAAGCGAGAGAAATATGTCAGGAAAGAAAGGTGTGGCAGTCCATTCTATCTGCCTACCCCTTCGGGGAGACAGCGTGATGGTTAGTTAGTTAGTTAGTTAGTTATTTTCATTATTAACAATGAAGTTCTACCATAAGATTTCAAATAATCGTCGTCCGCACACAATAGAGAGCTTCCTGACACTACGCTTATTTTGGCGCTTGCATCCAACCCTTTCATACACTTGTCTATACGATATTGGATATAAAAGCTTCGGATATATTACGTCACGTTTATTGATATGTTGGAGGATCTTATATCTGTCGCCCCCAGATAGTAAATAATTATGAATTAAATTATGAAATAATATAATTTAATGATTTCACGAAAATCTATTATTTGGATAACAATCTTCGAAATTTTATGTTTTCAATAATCATTTATTTGTGGGGGCAATTAAAGGAGTAGTGTGGCGGTCCATTTTTTATGCCTACCCTTCGGGAGAAACGGCGTGACGGTTTGTTGTTGTTATTGGAGGATATTATATAGGGTCTTTTTTTAGAGGTATACAATACATATTCAAAATGAAAAAAAAAATCACATTAAAATAATATTAATGTCTATGATATGAGATTTATTTAATAGATAATTTTATGCCATTATTGTTTAAATATGATTTCGGGCATATGAGCGCCACGGCTAGCTCGAACGAAGCGCAATTGTGAAGTCCAATTTTCGACAATTGTCGTCTTTGTGGAAGCGTATTATCCACTAGAGTGTACGTGGTGCGAAAAGGATCCATGGTCTTCCGAATATTTTGCTCGGATGAACGATTATGTCGCCCATAAAATGGACGTAGTGCACAATAAGTTTGGCGAACCGAACCATGATTTTCAAAATAAATTTGCACAATTTTGCATTTATGGTAAAATGGCAAAACGTACTGACTACAAATCAACTGTCAACTGTCAAATTGACAGTCTGTAGAAACAATATTGTCAGTTTAATAAATAAAACCTTTAAAAACACACTCTATATTTATCTCCCCTAAGATGTGACCCAGATAGAGCAAATAATTGTGTATTATATTTAATTATAACACAATTGAACATATCCCAAAAATCTATTATTTGGATCACAATCTTCGTAATTATATGTTTTTTACAATCTACGTTTTGTACGGCCAATAAATATGATTAAATTAAAGTACCTTTGGCTTGTAATGAGTTGCTCTAAGTACAGGTTGGGTAAATTGATTGTGCAAGTACGTATATCCCCAACGAAACGAGATTAAAGCGCGCATATAATGTATTCATCTATGTATCTCGTGGCGAAATCTCGTTCAAAGAGATAGAGTATTTTCGATACGATATATTGTACAAATTTTAATACTAGAACTGTTCTTGATAATAAATTGCTTTTACATTACGCGAAATGTCATTAATATTACTTAATACCGTAGAATTGTATTGTTATTAATGTAATCTCCTAATTATATTATATTATTTATTAATTTCTTTGGATTACTTCTACAAAGTGCCAAAATCGATCGCTCAAATATCTCTCCTCAAAAATCAATATAACTTCTTGGAATCCATTTAGAGACTGATCTTTCATTAAAAACTCAAATCAATAAAACAGTCAGCAATTGCTTCTTTCATATAAGTCAGTTAAGATCCATAAAAATAAGTGTTCCAGTTGACAGTTTTAAAACATTCATCAATTCCTTCAATCCAATCTACGCCAACATCCCAAAACAGCAAATAAATTAACTCCAGTCTACATTCAATGCAGCAACAAGACTGATAAAGGGTGTGCCAAAGATTTGTCGCATAACACAGCATCTTAAGGAGCTCCACTGTCTGAAATGTCCAGAAAGGATATAATACAAGCTCTGCTGGACGGTCTATAAGGCGTTGCATGGAATGGCACCTGCTTATATATCTGAACTCTGCATCAACGAAAACCTGAATGCCAGACAGTCTACATTGCAAACAGCTAAGTCTTCTGCGATCGGTGGATTGACTGTGCCAAAACGCTGTCCTAGCACAAACTTTGACGACCGAGCCTTCGCGGTAGCCGGCCCTTAAGCCTGGAACAATCTTCTAGCAGACCTTAAGTGCATTGATAATCAATTAAGTCAGAGTTTAGATCGAGACTCAAAACGTACCTTTTCAAATTATCCTTTCCCGATGAGAAGGGTTGATCGACTGCGTTGGGTGCAGCATTCTAAAAATGTTTATTTTTAACTAGTTCATAAAACGGAGCATTTTTTACAGCGCCCTTGAGATGAGAAATTCATAAAAATGGCGCTCTATAAATTATCCAATTTATTACTATTATTTTTATGGGAAACATTTAGATAGAGTTCTCACAGTATTCCTGGATTGTATTATAAATAAAAAAGATAACAGTTTAATAAGATGCATACATAGAAAGATCATTTGACGTGTTTCAAGAGTGTTTCGATAGGTCAATCATCTGACGTAAAGAATTAAAACTCTTTCTTAGTTATCTGGAGTAATTTAGTCACAATGTCCCTTTTAAAGGACGGCGTCATAATCTAGGTTAATCACCAAATTAATATTATATTTGAACATGAATTTTATCACAAGTTCCTGCTTGGATCATTTAAATCGACGTTCCAAATATTTCTTAATAATACCATCGAAGTTGTTAACCTTTCTAAATTCTTTTGTTACTTTCTAATGTGCTTTTAATGATTTTTATTCCGATTCTTTGCAATTTCCCGGGCAAGCAATTGCTTAAAATAATAACTTCATTAACTTGGACCGTTGGATTTGCTCTTTCGAAAGGCAATTAATATTATGCCTTGAACGACTTTTACTTATATTAATGCTTGTAGAGCATGTCATATCAAATGATATATCGGAAGTTTGGCTGCCGGATGCTCCTGACATGGATAAACACGTGACAGAAAACGACTGGTTTAAGATGAAGACAGATTAAGCTGCATCCTCAAACCTCCATGAACTGAGAAAGTGGCATTTGAAACAATTGAACATTTATTCGATTCGAAGATTTTTTCAAATTTTAAAATATTCGTTAGTCTTCGATTCGCTATATGCTTTGCTTGATACATCTATTATAAAAGGCATTTTCAGATTGATTCAATTTTAATATTCGTGCGGCAAATGTGAAGATCTATTATTGTGAATTTTTGTACAAAATCTTAAAATTTAAACATCGAAAATAGTTGGGTCATAACCGAAACATGTCTGTGAAGAGTGTAATAAAGTTTACTAAAAACACGAAGTGCAGTTATTTACTTCCGATTTATGTTACACCACATACGAATAATAGCAATTGTCCGTGCAATTTGATAGTAAAATACTTTAGCAAGGCAAAATATGTAAAATATCTAGAAGACGGGTGTTTTCATAAATTAAAAATATTGAATCCTATAGCTACCTGAGGGAAAGGAAACAGTTTGCCTCATACGGTATATTTCAATCCGCACTTTTTCCCGTATATTCCGGAGTACCACAGGGCTCAAACCTTGGTCCACTCCTCTTCACCATCTTCATTAATGATGTCGCGAGGGTTATACAATTTTCGCGATTTCTTTTATTTGCAGATGATCTTAAATTATTCCTTGAGATAAAAAGCCCCGAAGATTGCCTCCATCTCCAGTCAGATATAAATAATATCGTCCGCTGGAGTAAAACCAATCAAATTTATTTCAATATCTCAAAATGCGTAATTTTATCTTTTACGAGAGCATTGCGTACTGTTTATTACAGATACACAATGGATAACCAGCAACTTAAGCGTGTTTCAACGATAAAGGATCTTGGTATCGTTTATGAAAGTAGGCTGACTTTCCATGCTCACATCGAGAGAATATGTGGAGTTGCACTGAAAATGTTGGGATTTATTCTCCGAACTGGTAGAGTTTTCAAGAATCCCTATGTTTTGCGAATTTTGTACAACTCATTGGTCCGGAGCCGGCTCGAGTGTGGCTCGGTGATATGGAGTCCCCACGAGGCGAGATACTCGCTCATGTTGGAGAGGGTTCAGAAAAGATTTCTGAGATATCTCTACATGAGGGAGTTTGGTAGCTATCCGTGGCTTTATCCCACTGCATTCCTCTTGGGCATGCTGGGGACCAATAGTTTACAGATAAGAAGGGATGGGTGCACACTTACCCATTTCTTCAGACTTATCAGGGGATTCTTTGAGAACTCCGTCATCTTGGAGGCTATCCATCTTTATGTTCCGGATGGCTATCTTCGACAGCGTCAGCACAGACTGTTTTATCTCCCAGCATGCAGAACCAACCTGCCTCTGGTGATGCCGGTGGGGAGAGCAATCAAACTGCTGAACATGATCGCTTCGGAGATCGATGTCTTTCATATTCGTGAAAGTACATTCAGAAGACAAATACTCTTGACTTTAGAGAGTATTTTGTATTCCTAATGTCGAACCATCTCTCATGCGTTCCTGGTATTATATATTCCTTATGTTTTACCTGTTCTCAATAGATGCCTTAAACTATAAAAAATGTTTGTAATGTCTTTTGAGAAAATAAACTGATTTGATTTGATTTGATTTGATTTGATGTTTAGGGACACGGAAGCCGTCCATCAAAATAAATTTTAAAACTAATTTTATCATGAATGTGGTCAGTTAAAATAAATGTTCAATTTGACCACATTCATGATACGATTTATCTTTTTTTATGTATAATTTCTGTACGGGCGTATGTAGTTGAACTCCTCCTTAACGGCTGGAAGGATTTTGATGATTTTTGTGTGTGTGTGTTTAAGTGAGTCCCTGTATGGTTTAGATTATACACCGTTAAAACCTTCTGGGAAGTTCATGAATAATTGACCTTAGAATAAATTAGAGTTATATTTGTTTTTTTATAGATGGCGCTGATATAGAATTCTGATTATTTTCATTTCATTTTCATTTATTTATTTTAAACATATCTAAAGCATTACAGATTTTTTTTCCAATACACTAAAGATACAAGTTAGAGATACACAATAATAAGTAATACATAATAGATAAATAAAAAGAGTGAGAAACATAAGATACATGACAAATAATAAATATACCAAACAATTATAATAAAGATAGTCCTTCCCTCAGATGAGCCAAACTATCACAAAATATGTCAAACTCCGAGGTGATACGATTAAGCAAAGATATTGCTCTACCTACGATTATTTATTTTGCCAGCTAGCTGGCAAGTCAACGCCTGTCGGGTTCGCTAGTTTAAATATAAAATATTTTGTTACATAGAAAGTTACAAATTACATATTGTTCAATTATGAATCAGCAATACAAAGTAATGGTGAATGTAGATATAATAATTTTTCTAGCAAATTAAAATTATTTAAATGTATCTCCTTGCTCGTCTGTTAATCGCATTTGTGTAGTCACAACGCGAATAAAATAGAGTGTATTCGGTAAACGAAATATGTATAAGCCTGGAGCTTTTACAAGCCACGTCCAACTGGTATTTCATCTCATTAAGATAAACAGCCGATGTCCATATTGGTAGAGTCACACGCCGCCGTCGTCTTGTGTAGATACAGTCCGTGATACGTCCGGCACAGATTATGGGCACGGATGTATCATAAATGAAATACACACTACATCTCTACGAGTGAGTACAGTGGGTTCCAGAACTGACAATATATATTTTTTACGAAAAAACAAAATTTAAAAAATATTGCCAAATAGAGGATATCATTCGGTAAAGTAGATACAGAAGAAGATTTTGGATACCATGTAGCTTGAATGGATAGTGATAGAATCGTATATAAAACCGCTTAAAAAATACCCCTTGGACACCATCCATCTGGAAGATCACCTAAAAGATGGGGGGACAGCTGGTCCTCATCTTCCGAGGAAACATGATTTCTGTGTCAAAGATCGTTAGATCTATTAAAAGAAGAAGACGATTTTTTTCTTTATTATATACTTTGTATATACAACAATAACTTAAAAAAAAAAAATCATATCAGACATGTATCGGACAACCGGTCCTTCTTCAGTGACACTTATTATAAACATACATATTTAAAATATTTAAAAAATGTTAACAAAACTTTTATTCAATAAATTTGTAAACAATTTTAAATATGTATCAATGATGAAGGACCGTTTGTCCGAAACATGTCTGATTTGTAATTTTATTTTTTTAAAGTAAGCGTTGTATACACAAAGCATATAAAAAAGAAAAAGACAAATAAAACATCTACAACACAAAGTATGGCGAAAATAGAAGAATAAGAAGATTTTTTATTTAAGATGGGTTAGGCACACGGAAAGAATGAATGAAGAAAGAATAGTAAAACCAGATTTTATGACATTCGTTAGAAATATTCTCTTTGGGATATTACATTTAAAATCACATTTTTTTCGTTAAATTGGTTAACTCCCGAGGTTAGGCAACATTCATTACACATACTTTTTGGGTTTCTTTAGTTAGTAGTTGTCTTAAACAAACTAACTAACCATCACGCCGTTTCCCCGGAGGAGTTGGCAGTGAGGACGAGCAGCTATACTGCCCTGTCTTGACATACCTCTCGAGCTTCCTCTACATTCATACATCGTAACATGCAACTTTTTCCGACTGCGAATGTGGCCCCTTTTAGTATTTGATTAATTTGGTCATGCCATGCTTTCCTTGGTATTTCGTTGCTTATACAACATATAAATCATTATTTTCTCGTTCATTTGTTCCATATGTGAAAACCTAGTGCGTATGAAAGTGTTACAAACAAAATAATGAAAGGAACATTAAGATGGTTTGGACACATGAAAAGAGTGAATGAAAATGATAAAAAAGTATATGTTATTGATATAAATGAAACTAGAAATAAAGAAAGACCGAAGAAAGCGTGACACGTAATTGATTGTCGACAAAAATTGAAGCCACGTGAGACGTTCGAGAAATCGATGTGCGTGCATGACATGGTGAATGAATGTTCAGGAAGCGATGATGAATGTCAGGAAAGAATAGTATGGCGGAGACGACGTGATGGTTAGTTAGTTGATTAATCTATCGTATATTATTGTGAATAATTGTCACAACACAGACTTCGCAGATTGTGAAAATTTTATCAAATCAAATCAGTTTATTTCCTCAATAGACATTACAAAATTAATTTTTAAGGCATCTATTGACATTACAAAATTAATTTTTAAAATAATATGTTGTGTATAGTATACTATTAAAAACGCATGAGAGATGGTTCATCATTAGGAAGACAGAATTAACAGTATTTGCCTTCTGAACGTACTTTCACTAATATGAAAGACGTCGATCTCCGCGGAGACCGCGTTCAGCAGATTAATTGCTCTTACCACCGGTGTCACCAAAGGCAGGTTGGTTCTGGCGGCTGGTAGGTAAAACAATCTATGCTGTCGCTGTCAGAGATATCTATCAGGGACAAAAAGCCAAACACCGTCCAGCACGGCTGAACATGAATATAAATGAATAATATGAACCAGAATATAAATAAATTTGTATAATCAATAAAGGGACGCCAATATGGGCCTATATGGACAAGGTGATTAGGGACGTGCGCTGTGGCATCTACACAGACTTGAAAAGACTGGCTGGAGATAATACTAAGTGGGGAAAACGAGTGGAGATTGTTGCAGACCAATCCTCAGGATTGTAACTACGAAGAAGAAATAAATAAATACGTATAAATAAATTCCAAATTGTTGTAACAGTTATCTGTGTCACTTTATAAAACATGCGTAGTGTTTATATTATGATTAATCAAACTTTTTTACTTGTCATATTAGTTCCATTTTACCTTTTTCGTGCTGATTCTTGATGATACATTGGTATCTGACTGCAAACGTCTTTCAATGAAATCAGATAAAATTCCTTTAATCTTTTTATCGCAAAGCGGAAATTGATAGTATGCAATCTGATCTGTCGTTCAAAAATCAAACAGATAAATTTGTCTTTATGTCATGGTTAACAATTTGTTGGGGGACACTGTAACATTCTAAGATGAAGTGCCGGCTTCAATCAAAGGGGTATATTATTTTATAATAAATATGAATGAAAAATCTGTTTTCTAAAAAAAATATTTTATTTAACCGTCGCGTTGCCATGTGGTAAATTGAGTTTCCACTGCCAATTTAAAGTTGATTTTCTTAAAACCTATGGACCCTAATATTATAAAAAAATTGTAATCCTCCATTGAAGTGTTCTCAATATTTCGTAATAAAAAAAAAGCAAAAAATTACTTCCTTCATCCCAAAAAAAAATATTTTCTAAGACTGCCCTCACCTTCATTCGTGTTAAGGTAGAATTTGTTTTGATAATATTTACAACTTTATCAAAAGTGACAAATACTTACTCGCTGTTTTGAACGTATTATAAATTATATCTTTGACCTTTTCAATATGTATGTAATAATACCACTGTGGACGGAAACGCAGGACGCAACTTAATAATATCAGAACTGTGAAAATATTAACAATTTACCAAAAGGGAAAAATATTAATACGTACTCGTTGTCTTGAACGTACTATACATTTTGCCTAGGTGCCTTTATCCCCGCCCCGCCGGCCGCTGCGCGCAGACAAGTTTATACCCGCTTGTCCAGTCGCCCGTATGCTATGACGCATTACATATCAGAAATCGCATGGTTCCAGAAAAAAATTAATAATGATATGTTTTTCAAATAATCCATGTATGTTATAGATATCGATCTATTCCTAATGAAATTCCCTACAAGATGACATAAATTAAATTTTGATTCATCTAGTCATATGCTTGATATTTAGATAAAGTTAGCGGTAAACTGAACTTACCACATGGGAGCGAGCGTTTTGTTTTGAACACGGTACGTTAAGGGTTAACTGGTATGACATTTTTCGCCTGGCTAATGCATAATCTTATATGTCATTTAGTAAACTCGTAGCAGGGCAAAACACGTTATTCCCATCTCTTCTTTAATTACCCTGTCGGGTACCCCCAACGTTGGCGATCAACTCGGCGAACCTGTCCCTGTCCTGCGCCGCTCAGAACAGCTCCTCTACACTTCGGATGCCGGTCCACTCCTTCACGTTTCACAGCCAGGACATTTATCTCCTTCCGGGCCCTCGGCGTCCCTCAATTTTCCCCTCCAATATCAGAAGGTGGTACTTTTCCCCACGCAGTATATGACACAAATGTGAGATCTCTCGTACCTTGATAGTTGACATCAGTTCCCTGTCAGCTCTAGCTCTCCTCAGAACTTCTGTATTGGTAACCATGTCTGTCTAGGGAACTCTGAAAATTCGGCGATGGAGCCACATTTCATGCTTCCAGTCTGTTTATTGAGTTAAATTTCAAGGTCCTCGTTTCACATCCGTACAATAAAACAGACCACACATAGCATTTGATCATTCTCTGGCGGAATTATTCCCATAAAACTTAATGATTATTAATTTAGATTCGTTAAAACGTATGTTTATATTTTCTACATTATATACTTTCCGTGAAATTAATCCGTTTTACGCATTTAAGCCGTATCGGCTTGAAAATATTACTTATGCAAATATAAAAAATTAATGTACTGCAAGTCAAACTCACAATTTGCGAGTTATTCGCAATCTCTCAAGGGTAAAAAAATATCCCCCCCCCACTGCTGCAGTGATAGCGATCTTCACAGTGCCTGAAATAAAATTAAAAAAAAGTTTATTGAACTAGAAGATATTCCTCGTACCATGTCCCTCGATAAAAAAAATGAAATATAACAAAATGACGGAGTTTTTTAAATTAGTTTTTTTTTTCGATCAGATAACTGGAAGACAGATAACTGGTAGACCGACGAAAATATGGCATGACCAAATTAATCAAATTTTAATGTTTGGTAATGTCAGAAGCCGGAAGAATCTACGTGAGTGTATCACTCGCTGTAAGAATGTGGAGGAATCTAGAGATTTATGTTAGGATAGAGAAGTGTGGCGGTCCATTCTCTCTGCCTACCTTTGCGGAGAAACGGCGTGATGGTTTGTTGTTGTTGTGTCGTTTATTTATAAACCGGACTCTTTTTTAGTACACGTATATACTTACATACATTTCCGATTGGAATAATCTTCATGTTACTTTATATGGCAATACCGCAATAAAAATGCAATTTATTATGGCGCGATTAACCGCGTAAGCCACGCCAGGTACCTACCCTCTAGTACGGAGTAAGTAGTACTCGCTTTGCCGTAGACTATACAGGAATGTATGGCATTCGATAAATGAATATGTTTGTTTTTATACGCCTACTGGTAAAGATGAGTTCTATTTTGACGACAATACAACTCACAGTCTTTATTGTGATAAGCAAGACGATATGTCGGATATGAAACTTGGAACTGGCAGAAGTTATGATGAAAAAACAAATTATTACACAATTTCCGCAGATGGGTTGGTAGATGGGATAAACCACTATACTGCTCTGTCCTGATATACTTATCTAGCTTCTTCTACATTCGTACATCGTAACATGCACCCTCGTTGATTTTTCCGACTTTTAATGTGGGTGCTTTTTAGTATTGGATTAATTTGGTCATGCCGTGCTTTTTTGCCATGTTATCTTTTGGCATGACCAAATTAATCAGATACTGAAAGGCGGCCATATGCGAAGTCGGTAAAATCGACGAGCGTGCATGTTACAATGTACGAATGTAAAGGAATTTAGAGAGGTATGACATGACAGAGCAGTTGGGCGGTCCATTCTCTCTGCCTACTTCTGCGGAACAACGGCGTGATGGTTAAATCTCCGACAGATACCTCCGACAGCACCAGGACAGATTGTTCTTTCTTCCGGCCGCAAGAACCAACCTGCCTCTTAAAATGCCGGTGGAAAGAGCAATAAGTTTGCCGAACAAGATAACCTCGGAGATCGACGTCTTTCACTTTAGTGAAAGTACGTTCAGAAGAAAAATACTCTTAACTTTAGAGAGTATATTTTCTTCCTAAACTACAACCATCTCTCATGTGTTCCTGATTCTTTACCCTTTCTCAAATATATGCCTTAAACTGTTATTATGTTTGTAATATCTTTTGAGTGAATAAATATACTGATAAATAAAACGACTTAACCTGAATTCATAATGTTAATTAAGATTTTCTCTTTTATTGGCGGAAATCTTAAAAATATATATTTTTATCACCGTGTATACAGGGTAACCCAATAATTTATTTATTATTCGTCAGCTTGTCTCCATCCACTGGTGGACGTAAGCCTCTCCAACCATCTCTCTCGGTCTCTCTCCATTCTCCAGGCCCTTCCCGCCGCATATTTTATTTAACGAAGTGCAATACTGCAAAAAACAACTGTTTAATTTATGCTATTCTTATCTTGGGTTTTTATTACCTTACTTTGAAATGGGCATTCGACATTTACTCGCTACAATACCTTATTAAAATAACTGGTATTGTTTTAAATACGACAAAAGACCAATGTCTTTGATTATTTTTTCCAATGTTTCCTAAACTTGTTATGCCCATGCACCCCTTTTAATAGCATAACCTAAATATGCACTCAAAAATGTAATTATTCTACAAAATTACTTTATAGAAAAATTACAAAAACGACTAGAATTGTGAATTTTGTAATTGATCGAAATATGGTGTAAACTTTATTATATTTGATTTATAATAACTTTTGAAAAACGTTGCATTTTACAAAAAAATTCAAGAAACTTGCTACAGAGTGAAACCGGTTAGCGCAACTAAATC
The DNA here is from genome assembly GCA_022606425.2 of Lepidostoma basale. NCBI lineage: Eukaryota > Metazoa > Arthropoda > Insecta > Trichoptera > Lepidostomatidae > Lepidostoma > Lepidostoma basale. The sequence continues at coordinate 327,599 of JAHDVF020001554.1, forward strand.
AGTTTACTGGTGAAAAAGTTTAAAATTTTATATTTAAATATATCATACCACCAAGTAACGGCTTAGTATCAATGATTGATTATTTCTTGAACAATGATATAAAACCCAATATTAAATAATTAAATCGAATGATAATGCTTTGGAAAATAAGAATAACCTTGTTTATAATCCATTGTAAGAATTATACCTCAAAATTCAGGTGTAAATATATTATACAATAAAAACTAAACAATGAAAGTCTTATAAAAAACGCATTTAAAAATCATTACAATACAATGGAACAATACATTTCAATTTAAAATATTAACCTGGACCAATTACTGTAAGTACCCACAAATAATTATTTTTTAGTAAGAACTTATAAATAATATTAAACAATAATAATACATAATAATTTAATGATAATATAAAAAAAACATGTCATGATTTTTAATATATTGTGGATTATACTAACTAATTAACTAACCATCACGCCGTCTCCCGAGAGGGTCGGCAGAAAGAATGGACTGTCATACTTTAACCGATGCGGCACTCCATCCTTTTCTTTTCGCCCCGCGGAAGACGTGGTGTGATGGGTTGTGAACCTCATCGCCACCAATAGGCTTCTACCGCGCACACTTCGATCGTCCAACGTCCACAAAATTAATAAAAAACAAATCATATAAAATACAATGATATAAAATAAAACAAAATAACAAAATAAAAATATTTTATCACATAATGTTCATTTAGGATGGTGCACTTGTTGACATGGACGATCCGGACTTTTGTGATTATTTCATTTATGTTACACGCATCCACCGTTTTTTTTGTATTAGCTGCAATTAGGCACTTAAAGGAATGTAACACCAGCAAGAACTTATAAAATAATATTGAAGAAATTTACATAAATACACTGTTAATGCCTTACCTTTAAAAAAATCCAATTGAAAACGTATGTGTTCTAGAAGTTTTATAATACTTTATAGCAGAGATTCCCAAACTTTTTTGTGCCGTAGACCCCTTGCTGATTTTTCCTATTTTGTGTAGACCCCCTGCTTTCCTAATTGATTGCTAAAAAAATTGGTTGCCGTCGAATTATCTACCTACTAACCGGAAGTCGTTGTCGAGCTAAAAAAAGGTCGCCAACGATTTCCATCCTCCGATTTTCCACAAGTGAGATTAAAAACAAAAAAAGGTCACCAACGATTTCGATATTCGTATTGCGTATAATTTAGTTGAACCATCTCATGGACCCCCATTTACATCTCATGGACCCCCAATCTTTTTAACAACTGTCGTAGACCCCTTGCAAGTTGTCTTGGACCCCTGGGGGTCTATATAGACCGCTTTGGGAATCACTGCTTTATAAAAATGACATTTGAAAATGTCTTAGCAACGCAAAAGATGTTATTCTTCTCAAATCTTTCAAGATAATAAAATGACTAAGCAAAGTAAGCTTCAGTAGTTCTAGACACATTTTTCATTAGATTATTATCTCCCAATATCTAAATAATAGCGTGGCAACAGTCTGTTAGGTATACATATATAAAATATATACAAAAGTACGTGGTGAATAGCCTAGGGCTCGCATTGGTTACATGAAATTCTGATTAAATCGGGTATTATTAACGTTATTGGGTACAAACTAGCCCCCCCATTAAGATAATTGATTTACCCTTATATTGCTGTTTCTCATACAGTTTCAGGTCAACTACAATATGCCACTCTGCAGTAGTAGGGGACTTTTGGTTTATCGTAAAATAAAGTTTTTTCGATATTTAATACCGCCAAAAAAAGGATAAAAAAATGTCGCATGGAAAATGATATAAAAAACATATTTATATATTAAAATAAAATAAAGCGATGTTCTTAAACAACTTTCACTTTTGTCTTTATTTCGACAGCTACCGGTTTCGCCAGGGAGAATGGTCTCTCGATGCCTATGAGCCTGGCGATACCGGTCTCTGTCGAAATAAAGACAAAAGTGGAAGTATTTGTCTTTTTCATTTTTTTATATTATTTGTGTACACAACACTAACATTAAAAAAAATTACATATCAGACACGTTTCGGACAACCGGTCCTTCTTCAGTGATACATATAATAAAGATACATCTGTCAAAACTGATCATATTTGTAAACAATTTTATAATATTTTAAATATGTTTCCGACGACCGGTCCTTCTTCAGTGATACATATTATAAAGATACATATTCAAAATATTATAAAATTGTTTACAAATATGATCAGTTTTGACAGATGTATCTTTATAATATGTATCAATGAAGAAGGACCGGTTGTCCGAAACATGTCTGATATGTAATTTTATTTTTAAAGTTAGTGTTGTATATACAAAGTATATATAAAAGACAAACAAAACATCTACAACACAATGTATGGCGAAAATAAAAGTGGAAATAATTAAAAAAAAAACATCGTTTTATTTTATTATTATACTGAACTTCCATCAAGAGATTTCAGTAAAATCATTTGATTATCTTAACAACGTATTTATAATTTATTAAAATCGAATAATTTTAATAATAACGACAGAATCTCAAATGCTGATATAAGAAAGGAATGTAGAGCGGAAGAAGGTATAATGAACAAAATTATGAAAGGATCGCTGCGTTGGTTCGGACATATGGAACGCATGGATGGAGAAAGAATGGTTAAGAAAGTATACGTTAATGATGTAAATGGGGTACGAAGTCGAGGCAGACCGAGGAAAACATGGCATGACCAAATTAATCAAATTTTAAAGGTTGGTCATGTTAGAAGTCGGAGGAATCGACGTGCGTGTATGACTCGTTGTATGAATGTGGAGGAAGCTAGAGAGGTTTGCCAGGATAGAGTAGTGTGGCGGTCCAATCTCTCTGCCTACCCCTGCGGGAAAACGGCGTGATGGTTTGTTTGTTTGTTTGTTTGTTTGAATAATTTTATTTCTCTCAAAAATATTTACAGTTTAATGCATCTATTTGAAAACACGTAAAATCCCAGGAACGCCTGAGCTTCAACATTAGAATAGCTTTTTCAACATAGCTTTTGCCACTGTTCTACGAAGGTCGTCTTAATTGAAAAAATAAATAAATAATGAAAATATGAATTCTTGTATTTTAAAATTGTGTAACAATAATGAGCATTGAATGTATGAAAGAATTTGAAGGTATTTCATAAACGCGACTTCAAAGTGTTTTATTGTGGAATATGCTGAATAAAACCGTCAGCATTTTTACCTCATGGAGTGGAAGAGGAAGAATGAAGAGGAAGTCCGCTTTCGACATGGGATACCTAGAACAAAGAACTGCTCTCTGGCGGCCAAATCCTGGAACTTAGCCAAAAAACGTAAAGAGTGCCATCAATGTACGTGATGGTCCAACGCCATTTGAAAAAGGAATATGCAGATAATACTAGAATATTGTATTTATATGGATGTCACAATATAGTGGGACGGTCCATTTATGAGAATGTCAGACTACGAAGTGTGACGGTGTATTGATTCTGCATACCACTCCGGAAAAATGGGGTGTTGAATTATTTGTTTGTTTGTCTTAATAAACTCCCAAGTTTATCGCTTTGAAGGGGCATTTAGTAAATAATTTGTTATGTATATAATTATTTGTTCATAATGAATAGATCATTAAGATGGTTTGGAAAGAATGAATGAAGAAAGAATGGTAAAAAAAATATATGTTAACGATGTAAATGGAACCAGAAATAGAGAAAGGCCGAGGAAAACGTGGCACGATCAAATCAATAAATATTGAATGTCGGCCATGCCACAGAGAAATCGACGCGCGTGCATGACACGATGTATGAATGTTGAGGAAACGAGAGAAATATGTCAGGAAAGAAAATTGTGGCAGTCCATTCTTTCTGCCTACCCCTTCGGGGAGATGGCGTGATGGTGAGTTAGTTAGTTAGTTTATTTGTTCATTGAAGTTTTTAATTTTGAAAATAATATTATATTTGTTATAAAAATAATTTATGATTTAATCTCTTGCAGAAAATTATTATTTATATTTATTATTTCTTGAACAATGGTGTAATTACCTTATTAAATTATTAAAACGAATAAAGTCGTTCGCTTCTAGAAATTGTATTAAAGTTTATGTATATGACATGTTTCGCCTTTTTAAGACATTATTTAATGGAAGATTTTACATTTTCTCCCCACAGTATATGATATGTGATAATAATTTTCGACACCTTTATTGAGCAATTGAGTAAAATGGCAAAACGTATTAACTGCAAATCTACTGTCAACTGTCAAATTGACATTCTGTATAAACAATGTTGCCAGTTTAAAAACCAAACCTCTAAAAAAAAACACTATACCTTAGAAAGGCGAAACATGTCATTCCCAAAACTATAATAAAATTTCTAGAAAACAGACGTTTTTCTAGGAGTTTGATAATATTTTATGTTTATTTCATGTTTCGCCTGTCTAAGGTATGATCAGACATTTGATAATGCCTTAAACAAGTGGAACATGCAATTCACATAAAATACAATAAGACTTCTAGAAAACAATTGTACGTTCGTAAAAACAATTGTTAAATTATAATATTAAATAATAAAATATTTAGAAAACACAAGTTTTCATTTGTATTAATAATTTACGCTTATTTTTTATGAAGACTAATGAAAATGTTTCCTGCCATAGCATAGAGCATGCACTATTTGGCAGCGTTTCTCAAACTAACGAAACACGGATAAACTGTAAATGCTTTGGTTAAAAAAAAAACAAATTAGTGACCCCTGCCCGGATACGTAACAAACTCCAGCAATTTCCTTTCAGGCCACGACAAAAGAAAATGGCCGCCAATTTGCTCCGACTACAGCCCGCCAGGCCCGGAGCGGGGCGGCCGCCCCGGGCTGAAAGCTCAAAGCCGGCCCTGACATTTTAATCTGCTTTGATGTTATTCGACGTTTTAAGTGTTTTTGTTAAACCCTTTGTTGTCTTGTTTTTAATAAATATAACGAATTTAAATCATTTCGTTTTCGGTACGAACTTCGAATACTTTAGACGTTTATTGTTTCATTCAAATATAAATTGTTTAATTTAAAAAATCGCAAGATTAAATCAGCATTTGGACTCAAGACGATTTGAGAAATTCAAATTTAGAGAATTAGAATTTTCTCACGAATACAAATGAGGAAAACATTGTATTATAAAGTACAACAAATTGTATGTCGAAAAAGTATATATGTATTATGGTATATCGCGATGTATGTGTATACCGGATCTTGGGAGCAGAATGCCAGGGATCGTACTCCAGGGGACTTGGGTTCAAGCCTAGACACGACCAAATTCCCTATTCATAATAATGAGATATTTTCTACCCACATTGCAGATTGCATAATAAAATATAATATCGTTGTTGAATTAAATCTTGTTATGCACGCACGTTGATTTCTCTGACTCCTCACGTGACCGACATTTAATATATGAGTGATTTGATCGTGCCACGTTTTTCTCGGCCTTCCTCTATTTCTAACTCCGTTCACGCCGTATGAAGATGTTTAAATGTAGAGGAATCGAGAGAAGTATGTCACGACAGAACATTGTGGCATTCCATTATTTCTGCCTACCCCTCTTTAAGTTAGTTAGTTAGTTAGTTTTTAAAAAATATTAAATAATTAGTCCTTGAGTCATTAAAAAAAAACGCACTCCATTTTGTATTGTACATTGTTTTGGCCGAAACACTATGATACTTATCATTATAAACTGTTAAATTAAAAAACTTCATTTTATGTATCACAATTGTATTTTTATTTTTAGCGACAGCTATTTCGTCAACCTATTTTGACATCATCAGGTGTTCCAATAATATTATTATGGTAATATTGTAACACCTTATGATGTCAACATAGGTTGACGAAACAGCTATCGAGAAAAATAAAAATACATTTGTGGTACATAAAACAATGTTTTTTTTTCAAAGATTTTACAAAATGCATATTAAAAATTGTATATTAAGGGTAAAATTGATTAATCAACTTTCATTTCTTCAACAGCTCCATCCACGTAAGCGGACGTAAGCTTCTCCACCCCTACGTCATTCCTCTCGCCAGTGTTCTCCCGGCATTCCCGCTGTCCGCACATTTTCTCACCTGGTAGGCTTTCATTTACGATTTTGAAAATAATGTATTCGAATAATCGAATTGGTTTTAATTTTGAAAATCATTAAGGTAAATTGACTCTTGTGAAAAAAGTCATATCTTTGTATTCATAGTATTATTTACAGTGGACTTTTCTATATTTTATTTATGTATTTATTTTTTTAACCCTAAGACCGTTTATCAAACGTTATTTTTTCTTTTTTACCGCTACGCGACTCAATTTTCGTCCGATGTATTTTGAATAAAATGACACTTTTAATTTTTTCTTTTACACACCAAATCAATATCAATAGTGGATTATATCAGTATTTTCTACGAATATCAAATTATCAATAAACACACACTCAAGATCCTGATGCGCACGACTTATTATCTGACTAAAGAAAGTTAAATTAAACATACGCTTTTTCATTTCAACCAAATATAAACAACAAAAAAAAGTGTTTAAATTCATAAAAAAATAACCTCTACAAACTAACAATTACTTTGATAATGGTGCGGGAAAAGCGATTTTGTTTTGCATTTAAATAAGTTTGCAATAAACCAAAGGCGAAAGACGATCAATTTAATGGATGAATGAATGTCTTTCTTCTTATAAGTTTATTTTTCTCGATATGTTTCAAAGATTTTACATTATTATTATTATTATTATTATTTTGTTGAATCGCTCTTTACATCATGACAGCATGAGACATATCGATGTAAAGGGTATTATAGCTATCATAGTGATTCTCGTGACATGTGACAGGTAGCTAATCTATCGCCATTTTATTGTCAGGTGAATTCTACACCAGACCAAAGACAGTGTGACAATCACACTGCCCTCGCCGGGAATCGAACCACTCGGCCACGAAGGTCGTCAAAATCTTCGCATCGGGAGAACGATATAAATTTACATAATTCTAATGATGATGAGGGTGTATATATGGTATAACCTTCAAAATAGTAAACAGTGTTCAGTGTTTTTTAATTCATAAAAAAAATCGTGTTTTAAAATTACGTATAGATTTTAAACATCATTTTTATAACTGCACAAACTAGTAAGATTAGTTGAGATAGTGTATGAGAAACGACACGGGAAGGAAATAATATCGTTTGTGTCCCCAAAAGCACGCCCGACATCACACGGGCGGTTAATAGTCTCGAGCCGGCACTGTCCCCGCCAGACCTAGCGAGATATTGGATCTCGTGAAATATGTCTAACTGTTTTCACAATAAACCTCCCTCATTGGCCGGCTCTCGTTAGTATTCCGGCGGCGATCAGCGTGCCCGGTCCAATTGGATTGCAGAAACGTTATTAGCTCTACTTCACGAAACGACACTGTCATATTTCGTGTGCCTTTAACTGAGTTGGGTGCACGCTTCGCACGGTACTAGTAATTTTATAGCAGTCCAAGATCAAAAGAAATCGGATTCCATTTTACGCACGACAAGAACTTTCTTCTGAATCAAAAGCAGAGCACGTGAACGGAACTATTATGGATCTAGAGGAAGGCAAAGGAAACCGTGGCACAATAAAAAAATCAAATAATGTATTAAACATAACTAACCATCACGCCGTCTTCCCGAAAGGGTAGGCAGAAAGAATGGACTGTCACACTCTAACCGATGCGGCGCTCCATCCTTCTCTTTTCGCTCCGCGGGAGACGCGGTGTGATGGGTTGCGAACCTCATCGCCACCAAAAGGCATCTCCCGCGCACACTTCGATCGTCCAATATCCACAAAAAAAATCTAAAACAAAAAATATAAAATACAATGATATGAAATAAAATAACCAAATAAAAATAATTTAACACATGATGTTATTTTTAGATGGTGCACATATTGCCTATTTAATTTATGTTCCACGTATCCCCAGTTTTTTTTAATTTGCAGTATTAGGCACTAAAAACAAATCAACACCAACAAGAACTTAAAAATAATATTGAAGAAATTATTCAAATTGTTATTGGAACAAATGAAAAATTTATTGTTACAACTGTCAAAATTCTTTATATAAACGAAAAAAATTGTATAATTTTAACATCAAAATAGTACAAACGTATTACGTGTCACAATTAACTATTATAAAGTGCGGCAACAATCAAATTGACCAAAACAATTCACTTGTACACGAAATGTATCCAAATTTACGGGAGCACCACATGAACCGAACCAAATTTTCAAAATCAGAACCAGTATTATGTATGTAATAACCGGTATGTATTAAACATCGGTCGCGTAAAAGTCGGAGAATCGATGTGTGTGCATGACACGTTGTATGAAAGTGGAGGAAGCGAGAAAAGTATATCAGGGTACCATTAAGGGGTCCATTGTTTCTGCTTACCCCTTTGGGGTGATGGTTAGTTTGTTAAGATGATGATGATGATTTGTATAGTACCATTCTTGTGAGAGATTTACTTCAAGGGCACTATTCGTCCTGAAAGCTTCTCTTAAAAAAATGTTTATTAGAGTTTTTGAATTCTTATTCGTTGTAAGTTAGATAATTAAAATAAATGTACTCAGAGTCCTATACAACAATACTCGAACGTGGTTCTGTGATATGGAGTCCTCATGAGGCGAGATATTCCGTTATGCTGGAGAGAGTTCAGAAAAAATTTCTGATGTACGAGTATCTCTACACGAGGGAATACGGTAGTTATCCATGGCTATATCACAAGGCATTGCTTTTGAGAATACTTGGGACCAACTCTCTGCAGCTTCGAAGAGATGGGCATCTAATAACCCATTTCTTTAGAATACTCAGGAGATATTTCGAGAACTCAGCCGTGCTGGATGATGTTCGGCTTTTTGTTCCTGATAGATATCTCCGACAGCGACAGCATAGATTGTTTTACCTACCGGCCACCAGAACCAACCTGCCTCTGGTGACACCGGCAAGAAGAGCAATTAATCTGCTGAACGCGGTCTCCTCGGAGATCGACGTCTTTCATAATAGTGAAAGTACGTTCAGAAAGCAAATCTCATGATTTTGGAGAGTATTTTGTCTTGCTAATGTCGAACCATATCTCATGCGTTTCTAGTAGTTTACTACATACAATATATTATTTTACCTGTTCTCAATTTTATTTTTAAAAATGAATCTTTATAATATGATCACTGAAGAAGGACTGTTGGTCCGAAACATGTCTATGTAATTTTTTTTTTTAATATAAGTGTTAAAAAGGAAAAGAGAAATAAAGCATCATAACAACACAAAGTGTGGCGTATATAAAAGAAAAAAATATATATATTTTTTTTAATCCGTAAGTCAAATATTAGGAGGTGCAATCAAATCGTTTTAAATTGGCAATTGAAATTCAAGAGCAACAACCTAGCATAGCAAAAGGTCTGGAATTGACCTGCAAGCTATTCCGCCACCTAAAACCGAGTCTCATTAAGAGATCGTTAAGTTGGGTGTACTAGTCGGTAATTACACATTATGGTATACCCAACGCATACTAATATCTCATGAGCTTACATATATAGAGCAGGTTTCCTCGGAATAAAGCGAGAATTTCCAGGTACACGCGTATTCAGATTAACTCACGTTCGTGTAAGATACATAAATTATTTACATTTACAGTTAGATACGTACTGTTGATCTTAAATTATCCGATTCAAATTGCATGTAATCAAAACAGCTTCACGCCTACAAGTTTTTGCAAGAGTGCTGCAACCTTGATATTAGTCACAATTACAACCATCATTAACTTCTTCTTATATCATCTCTCCACTGCTGGATGAAGGCCTCTTCAAACATTTTCTTTTTTTATACAAAAAAGGTAACCCACCGCTTACCCGAAGCAGTTATGGTTGTTTGGTTATGCCAGTAGGAAGAGAAATTCGGATGTTGAATAATAAATAAATAACACGATGTTTTTTAACTACTTCCACTTTGGTCTTTATTAGGGCAGCGACCGGTTTCGCCAGGCTCGCTGGCATCGACAGACTGGGACCAGTCGCTGTCCTAATAAAGACAAAAGTATAAGTAGTTAAAAAACATCGTTTTATTTAATTATTATTTAAAAAGAACTTCCATCAAGAGATTTCAGTAAAATCATTTGATTATCGGACGTCGAATCCTATCGTCTCGGATTTGGATATTTTCAGTGTCAGTGAGGCAGTATTTATAAAAATTATATTATATTACAAATTCTGGAAAGAGTACTGCCTCACTGACGTTGACATATTTGGGTTCCTTCTGATATTTATAATTTTTAGGTTTCATGTTTTTGTTTTATCTTTGTCTTATCTTTGTAACACCGTTTTGTGTCCAAATGAGTCGCCTCAATATTTTTCGTTTGTTATGTCTCTTTGTGTATTATGTATAAATAAATAAATAAATAGGACGCAGCGACGCTCTTTCGTTAGCTTAGCTCATACAATCCATAGGCCTGTCCCCCGTCCATGCGAGACTTACGTTAGCTGGGGTATGAACATTTAAAAAGGCAATAAGCAAAAGGTTCTCAAGGTCACATTTAATTGACTTACTCACGTTTTTATACAACATACCCGAGGCTGTTATAGGGTGCAGCGGCGTCCTTTCGTCACCCTCCCTCGTACACTTCCTAGGCATGCCCCTCATCCTTCCTCACTTAACCGTCGCGTTGCCATGTGGTCAATTGAGTTTCCACTGCCAATTTAAAGTTGATTTTCTTAAAACCTATGGACCCTAATATTATAAAAAAATTGTAATCCTCCATTGAAGTGTTCTCAATATTTCGTAATAAAAAAAAAGCAAAAAATTACTTCCTTCATCCCAAAAAAAAAAAATTTCTAAGACTGCCCTCACCTTCATTCGTGTTAAGGTAGAATTTGTTTTGCTAATATTTACAACTTTATCAAAAGTGACAAATACTTACTCGCTGTTTTAAACGTATTATAAATTATATGTTTGGCCTTTTCAATAGGTACGTAATAATACCGACTGTGGATGGAAACGCAGCACGCAACTTAATAATATCAGAACTGTGAAAATATTAACACTTTACCAAAAGGGACAAATATTAATACGTACTCGTTGTCTTGAACGTAGTATACATTTTGCCTAGGTGCCTTTATCATACGTAAAATCTCGTAAAGTCTCGCCCGGCGCGGCGCGGGCGAGACAAGTTTATACTTGGTGTCCAGTTGCTCGTATGCTGTGACGCATTCCATATCAGAAATCGCATGGTTCCAGAAAAAATTAATAATGATATGTTTTTCAAATAATCCATGTATGTTATAGATATCGATCTATTCCTAATGAAATTCCCTACAAGATGACATAAATTAAATTTTGATTCATCTAGTCATATGCTTGATATTTAGATAAAGTTAGCGGTAAACTGAATTTACCACATGGGAGCGAGCGTTTTGTTTTGAACACGGTACGTTAAGGGTTAAATGCTCTCGAAAACTTAAATAGTTTTCGAGAGCATCCTAATGTATACAAAATCTTTTAAGCTATATTGATTTTCATGACATGTGATAGGTAGGTAGGCAATCTATAGTTATTTTAATGTCAAGTGAATTCTACCCCAGACTAAAGACAGTGTGATAATCATACTGCCATTGCCGGGTACTGAACCCGGGACCTTCGGTATGTTAGTCGGAGCTTTTACCACTCTCCCACGAAGGTCGTCAATGCTGTTGAATTTGATAATGTCTCATTCTTCTTCCGTCTATTACCGTCCACTCCTGGACAAAGGCCTCCTCCATTTGCTTCCACGTCACTCTGTATTGTGCAGACTGCATCCAGGTTATTTCGAGATGTCTGTCATCCTTCCACCGTTTTGCCGTCCACGGTCTCCAAGTCAGTCTTCTTGTCCATTTTTCGTCTGAGCTTCTACGTGACTTGCCCATTGCCATTTAGAGTCGCTACCGTTGTCAGTGACCTTTGTTTTTTTTATCTCTCACCGTAATCTTATGTCTTAGTAAGTTAAACATGTCATTCCCATAAAAATATCTAAAAAAAAATACGTTTTCATTTTAATCAATTAAACCTTTTCTAAATTATCTTCTTACTCGTATATATTATTCCTTCCGTTTTTTATCGTTCGTTGTACTATCATACATCGTATTTTTGCGCTTTCTATATCTTCTTTTTCTTCTTCTGCTTTATTTAAGACTGTGTCCTGTTATTTTTCGGAGCCTGTTCCTGGGATGCAGATGTCCAACTGTCTCGCCATCTTTTAGGTGGTCTTCCTGCAGGTCGATTTCCTGTTGGTACTTTATTTGCGGCTATATTTATCACTCTTTCAGAACATGCTCTTTCCACATGACCTTTCATTTCCTCTTTCCACTTCCTACATTATTCACTTCCTATACTCACTTCCTATATGATGACCGTCATTCCACGGGATTTTTCCTTCTCATCCTTCTCTGCGGGATGAAAACTTTGTTTAAATACATGGATGTAAAGTGTTGTATTGTTCTGTAATATATTTTGAATTCATAAATAATAAAAAATGTTTGATTTATCTTCTGATAAATCCTTTGGTCCAAGGGCAACATGGCCATTGAATACGTTCAATTTTCCACCCTACAGGTATGTACAGGGTGCCGCAAAACAAACTTTATGGTAGTCGAAAATATTTCGCAACAGAGTTTACGTGTTCCTACAGTATGTGACTTCATATTTTCAGAACCATAGTAGAGAATCCACACCGGGATATAGCAACGAGCAGAAGAAGAAGATTTGAATAATGTTTTATAGATTGATAATAGTTAGTTGTAATTAATATTTTCTTCAGTCGACACACCAAATATAACACTTTCGAGAGTTGAAAAGTGATTTTATAGGGGGAGGGAAAAACATAGAAAACTGACCTCGGAATGGTATTTTTCAGGGTTGTAGTACTCTCTAAGAGTTATCGATTGTCAAAATAAGGAAGCGCAATGGTCAGTCAATTTTGAGAAAAAAAACCTTCTAACTTTTAACCCCAGCTTCTCCGTCACTAGTTTCAATCCAAGATAGGTTGACGAAACAGCTGTCGTGAAAAATATAAATATAAATTGTAATACATAAAAACAGAGTTATTTAATTTAAAAGTTTATAATGTTGAAGTATCATAGTGTTTCGGTCAAAACTTTTAAAATATTTTTAACGAATTTTACTAACTGCTATAAACTGTTATAAATAAAACTGTGTTATAAATTTCACAATTGATTATATTTTGTCGCGACAGCTGTTTTGTTAACCGATGCTGGCATCGTCAGGTCTTACAATCAACAATTTTTTTTAGTTGATTGACCTAATGATGCTAATATCGGTTAGTGAAACAGCTGTCGTGACATAATATAATCAATTGTGATATTTATAACAAAGTATTTTATTTAAATGATTAATAATATTGAAATATCAAAGTATTTCCATTTTAGATAAACTTAAGGCGTTAACACTGTGGAATTCCATAATGACGAATTTTTAAGAATTTAAACACTGATTTTTCCACTTTTGAATTTAATTATCTTGACATGTAGGAAGGCTTACACCTTCATTATCGGGAGAAAGATATAAACTGTATCGTTCTCCCAATGATGAATATATAAATTATATCGTTTTCCTGATGATGAAGATGTAAGCCTTCGGATAAAAATAAACTCAAACGTGTAAAAAAAGGTGTTTGAATTCATAAAAATTCGTCAAATTATTTCCGCCAATAGAAGCAATAGATTATCTAACGAATTTTAACCACAAAAGTCAATGTTCAACACCCTGTTTGTGCTACTCCTTTTTTTACATCGATTTCTCCCTGGTTCTTATGCGTAGCGGGGTACAAGAAAACCTTTTGTAGCGTAAAATTCGCTCCACCCTTCGCCTCGGGCGAGTATAGAAACAATACATCATACCCGAATAAAATTTGACGAGTCATTCAGCTACCATTTTCTCCTCCCTTGTATCAATTGCTTCTACGCGGACTAATTATCACTTAGAACCCGTGGAAAATCCCTACTTTGTGGTATTTAGTATTTAGAAATGGCGCTTAGTGGGTAGAGAGGGTGGATTTTAACGCCTAAAATAACAATAAATAATATATAATATTCCATCTGAAAACGTTTGTCTTCTAGGAGTTTCATTAAATTTTATATGGAATGACATGTTTCGTCCTTCTAAGGCATTATACAATGTTTTTTAAGACATTTGATAATGCTTTAGAAGGGCGAAATAATACATTATATGTATATAAAATTTAATAAAACTCCTAGAAGACTGACGTTTTCATTTTAATTAATAATTTAATATGACGACCCTTTCAATATTTTGTTCATAATACTTTCGCAAAACAAAAGACTTTCCAAAAAAGCTAAAATGACAGTGCACAATGGTGTTCTTGTGCCGACCTTGATGTATGGAAGTGAAGCACGGAACTGGCAAAAGAAGGATGTGAGTAGAATAAATGCAGTAGAAATGAGATCTTTAAGACAAATGTGTGGTAAATCTGTGTATGATAGTGTCAAATGCATATATAAAATAAAGGAATTAGGTTATTTCTTATAACCAAATTGATTCTATTTAAAATAGCTACTAAAATAACTTATTTTTAACACGTCTTTAAAAAAATCTGTATATGAATATTATTTATAATATAAATATTTATTGTTTCTTGAACGACGATGCTAAACTCCATATCAAATTATTAATATAATTGAAAACGTCTGTCTTCTAGAAGTTTTATTATATTTTATATGATGATATATTTTGCCAAAACGATCTGGATTTGTATGTCTGTAATATTTGTAATTTTTTTATTTGAATTAATTTAATGAAATATCATCAATTTTGCATCTCTTCGTTCAGAATCCTATTTTTATTGGTTCTACACACAATTTTTCAATTTATTCAATTCTTAGGAGATGTTTGGTTCTGACAGATTTTGCTATATATAAAAATAAAACCAAATAGCGCATTTGTAAAATTTACACTTACTTTACGTTTATACAAACAATTGAAGTGTAAAACAATTGAATATTTTTTATTTGTTCCAATGACGATTTGAATAATTTCTTCAATATTATTTTAAAGTTCTTGCTGGTGTTGGTTTATTTTGTGTGCCTTATTACAGCTAATTTAAAAAAAAAACTGCGGATACGTGGAACATAAATTAAATAGACAATCTGTGCACCATCTAAAAATAACATTTTGTGTTATTTTTATTTTATTTTGCTATTATATTTTATATCATTGTATTTTAAATTAATTGTTTTAGATTTTTTTGTGGATGTTGTACGATCGAAGTGTGCGCGGGAAATGCCTACTGGTGGCGATGAGGTTCTTAACCCATCACACCGCGTTTCCCGCGGGGCGAAAAGAGAAGGATGGAGTGCCGCATCGGTTAGAGTGTGACAGTCCATTCTTTCTGCCTACTCTTTCGGGGAGACGGCGTGATGGTTAGTTAGTTAGTTACATTTCAAATATTTCAAGTCTTCAAACGCTTGGCATTTGATAACGGGAAGTAATTGTGTTGGTGAAATAGTGGCATTGTATTGCTAATAGAATCGTATTAGGGGTGGGTAAAATTCGTGCATCCCTCGGACAGATAAAGGGCTCAGCCGAAACACGCCGCAGTTGTTTCCCTGTCAGATTTGTGAAGGATTATTCCGGGACCCACAAGATGACTGCTTACAATATTATTTCGGACGTGCGTATACCAAGGACTCGGTTCCTCTCATCGTAGCGCCTGAGTGTTACGTGAAAATGGAAAATGTAAAATTAAAAACATTATTTAATTTTAAATGCCAATCGTAAATTATAATATAAACGCGATTATTCTATTTGGTTTTATAGAGATTTTTTATTTATATAGAAATATTATATAAGTCATCTGCATCATCAGCTTACTCGTATATCCGTCCACTCCTGGACAAGGACCACCTCCATCTGCTTCCGTATCTTATTATTTTTATTTATTTACTTGAAATAGTACACATGTACATTAACACACGTTCTAATAAAAACGTTTAAAAAATAAAAAATCTAATTGACGAATTTTTATGAATTAATAGACTGTTTTTTCCACTTTTGAGTTAATTTTTTTCTCCATGTTTCTAAAGCTTACACCTTTTTACAGTTTTATATCGTTCTCCCGATGATGAAGGTGTGAGCCTTCGAAACAAGTGGAGAAGAATAAACTCAATAGTGGAAAAAGAAGTGTTTTAATTCATAAAAAATTGACATTATGGAATTCCACATTGTTAACGCCTTAAGTTTATCTAAAATTAATAATCTTTTTAATAATTTGTATCATATTTGTTTAATTGTATTCTGAATTTGTTCATGTTCTGCGCACTTTTCTGCACACTTCTGACTTCCTTCTGAGCTGCCATTCAGAAATAAATATCATAATTCCGTAATTAACAATTCCGGAATTATACGTAACAAACAACAGTAAACCATCATGCCGTTTCCCCGTAGAGATAGGCAGAGAGAATGAACCCCCACAGCATTCTATCCTGAGATACCTCTCTAACTTCCTCCAAATTCATACAATAAGTTATACACACAGTCGATTCTTCCAACTTCTAACATGACCGACCTTTAAAATTTGATTAATTTGATCATGCCATGTTTTCCTTGGTCCACCTTGACTCCGTACTCCATTTACATAGTTAACGTTCTTAACTATTCTTTCTCCATCCATGCGCCCCATACGTCAGAACCAACGCAGCGATCCTTTCATAATTTCGTTCATAATACTTTTTTTCCTACGATATAGGATTTGATTTAAACATATTCTATTAACTTACAATTAAAAATTTTCTGTATTGAATTTTTATTATTATTTTTTTAATGTATACAACAGGTCGTTTGAACCCAATAACTGTATACAATTTATTTTTTAGCTATGATATTGATTCTCGTGACATGTAATAGGTAGCCAATCTATCGCCATTTTATTGTCACGTGAATTCTACACCAGACTAAAGACAGTGTGACAATCACACTGCCATCGCCGGGAATCGAACCCGGGACCTTCGGTATGGAAATCAGAGCTCTTACCACTCTGCCGCGAAGGTCGCCAATTATCTATAATCAATTATATTTAATAACACAAATATTACTTCGTTTTACATTTGAATTTAAAAATATTTTTACATTTGAATTGGCATTAAAACCTTTTTAAGATTTTTTCAAACTTTTTTCATTGTTAAAGCCCACGAATGGTATTTAAATCTGGAATTGTTTGAACGTACGTAACGTACCCGTATGTGCTGAAATATTTCTCATAAAATATTAATAATTCACTAATACAAGTGTAAATATTAAGTTAAACGGAACGAGATTGAATAGTAAACAGTAGTTCCATTGTTTCAAGGTTTCAGAAATACCCCAAGGCAGTGACGACTCGTGAAAATTAACATATCTTGTTAAATGTGCCAAATTAAGATGTCGCAAATAGTTTTTTTATGAAATCGATAAATTTGTGAAAACAAAATATTTTCATTGTAAACATGAAACATTTATAACATTAAAATCATACATATTTTATATCTTCTGTTTTTGTGGAAATCCTTATAATCCAATCTCCAATCCAATCAAATTTTAATATCTGTCAAAACTGACCGCATTTGATTAAAAAAATATATAGGATTTTTAAAATTTATATTTATATTATTATTATTATTTTGTTAAATCGCTCATTACACCATGACAGCATGAGCAAAATAGATGTAAAGGGTATTATAGCTATCATAGTGATTCTCGTGATATGTGATAGGTAGCTAATCTATTGCCATTTTAATGTCACGGGAATTCTATACCAGACCAATGACAGTGTGACAATCACATTGCCCTCGCCGGGAATCGAACCCAGAACCTTCAGGGTGGTTGTCAATGCACTTAACACTCGGCCACGAAGGTCATCACCTCACGTCATAATATCACTGATGAAGGGCTTGTGTGTCCGAAAAACGTATGGTATTTCATTTTATTTTTTAATAAAGTGAGTGTTGTATACTAAGTATAATTTTTTTATTTTTTTATTAATGCTATAAAATATTACAATTCTAAACAGTGTACTGAAAGTTGTCATTGCAATTAAAAGCCTCCCCAAAAAGCTAAGATGGCGATGCCAAGTGGTGTTCTTGATGTTGTGCCGACTTTTGCGTATGGTAGTGAAACATGGAACTGGCAAAAAAGGATGAAAGTATAAAAAGTACCGTAGAAATAATATCTCCTTGACGAATAAAGTAAATCTATATATATTCTAATCAAATGATATCAGTTTATTTACTCAAAAGACAACACAGACAGCATTAATGTTTATTGCATCTATTGAGTACAGGCGAAATATGATATAAATCAACATAATACCGGGAACGCATCAGAGATGGTTCGACATTAAGAAGACAAGATGGTTTCTAAAGTCGAGAGTTTTTTCAAATACAAAAGTATCAAATACAAATATAAGAAGTGAATGCAGTGCAAATGAAAGTGTTATAAATAAAATAAGGAAATAATCAGTAAGATGGTTTGGAAACGAGACTTATTAGTCTGATTTACAACTAAAAATTGCATTAACATCTTATATATGGATTTGACTATCATATTTATATTTAACATACATATATTTAAGATATTGACAGAGAAGTTTCTGGCCAAAAACCGCAAACTTTTCTGTGCATTTGCCGACTTGCAAAAAGCATATGATTACGTTAGTAGAGAAAAATTGGGGGAAATATTGTCTGAATATGGAATAAGTACAAAACTGATCACGGCAATTAAGTCGCTATACACGGAAAGCACTGCTAGTGTCAGAGTAAATGGAGATCTTACAGCCTGGTATGATATCAATAAAGGTGTCAAACAGGGTTGCGTAATGTCCCCGTGGTTATTTAATCTGTATATGGACAAATGTATGAAAGAGCTGAAAGGGTTGGATGTAGGTGCCAAAATGAGAGGAGTGTCAGTAAGCTGTCTCTTGTATGCGGATGACGCTGTCCTTCTTGCAGACAATGAGCATGAACTACAAGTCCTGGTGAATTGTATGTATGAGGTATGCATGCGAAATGATCTGATGATGAATGTTAATAAGTCCAAAGTAATGATTTTTGAAAAGGAAGAAACCACGACAGTCTGCAACATTAGCGTGAATGGTGAAAATTTGGAGCAAGTAGTTGAGTTCGTGTATTTAGGTAGTATGTTTACAAGAGATATTCATTTTACATTTTCCTGTTTGTAATGTCTATTGAGTTAATAAACTGATTTGATTTGATTTGATTTGAGATGGGCGAGACGAGAGGGATATTGAAAGAAGGGTTGGGGCAGGCAACAAAGTGAATGGTGCACTTAAAGTTGTCATCGCAAACAAAAACCTATCAAAAAAAGCTAGAATGGCAGTGCACAATGGTGTTCTTCTACCGACCCTTATGTATGGAAGCGAAGCATGGAACTAGCAAAGGAAGGATGAAAGTAGAATAAATGCAGTAGAAATGAGATCTCTTAGACGAATGTGTGGATATTCTGTGTATGATAGAGTGTCGAATGAAAATATAAGAAGTGAATGCGGTGCGAATGATGGTGTCATGAACAAAATAATGAAAGGATCATTAAGATGGTTTGGACATATGAAAAGAATGAATGAAGAAAGATTGGTAAAAAATTATATGTTAATGATGTAAATGGAACCAGAAATAGGGGAAGACCGAGGAAAACGTGGCACGATCAAATAAATCAAATATTGAATGTCGGCCATGTGAGGAGTCAGAGAAATCGACGCGCGTGCATGACACGATGTATGAATGTTGAGGAAGCGAGAGAAATATGTCAGGAAAGAAACGTGTGGCAGTCCATTATTTCTGCCTACCCCTTCGGGGAGACGGCGTGATGGCTAGTTAGTTAGTTAGTTTATTTAAGATATATTATTTATACTGCATTTATTTTATTTCCATCCTTCTTTTGCCAGTTCCATGCTTCACTGCCAAACATAAGTGTCGGCACAAGAGCATTGTTATTTAACTCCCCATAAAGCTTTATTTGATTTATATTTTTATTTATACAAAATCGGAAAAATCTACAAGCGTACATGTTATGATGTATGAATGCTGAGGAATCGAGAGAATAATGTCAGGAAAGAAAATTGTGGCAGTCCACTTTTTCTGCTTACCCATTCGTGGAGACGGTGTGATGGTTAATTAGTTATAAATCATCATCATCATCATCATCAGCCGTCCACCATCCACTGCTGAATGTAGGTCTCTCCCAAAGCCCGCCATCGCCCCCTATCCATTGCCGCTCCCATCCATCCATGTCCAGCAATCCTCTTCAGATCGTCGGTCCAGCGGGCAGGGGGACGTCCAACTTTATTTTTAGCTTTATTTTTATTTTATTTTATTTATACGTAATACACAAATGAGACATAACAAACGAAAAACATTTAGGCGACTCCTTTGGACACAAAATGGTGTTACATAGATAAGGTAAAACAACATGAAACCAAAAAATCATACATTTCTGAAGGAACCCAAATATGTCGACGTCAGTGAGGCAGTACTCTTTCCAGAATTTGTAACATTTTGAATGAATACTGCTTCACTGACAGTGATAATCCGAGACGATTAGATTCAACGTTCGAATTGCTCTTCCTACTGGCATCACCAAAGGCAGGTTGGTTCTGCGTGACGGAGCAAAGAACAATTGATGTCGGCGCTGTCGCAGGTAATTATCAGGAACAAATTGACCTATTTGCTCCAGAACATGGGGAGTTAAATATCAATGCTCTTGTGCCGACACTTATGCTTGGAAGTGAAGCATGGAACTGGCAAAAGAAAGATGGAAATTGAATAAATGTATTTTAAATAAGATCTCGTAAACATGTGTATGTTAAATCTATATATAATTGAGTATCAAATCCATTTGGGTGTATGCATTAATTCGTGCGTTTTTTTTTCGAAAATTAAGGCTTTATTGTGAAAAAATGGTTATATATCAATGTTTAAAGTATTGTACATGGAAAGCTACGACATTTGTCCATCTTTGTGGCAGTTTGTGGATTCTATCCTAAAAGAACTTCTCCGGCTTGGCGGCCAAGAACGAATCGAGCCAATTTTTGATACCCTGTTCTGAAGTGAAGCGTATTCCGGTGAGGGCATTCTTCATTGATCTGAACAAGTAGTAATCAGAAGGGGCCATGTCTGGGCTATAAGGCGGGTGAAGTAGAACGTCCCACCCACTGTTTTCCAAATAGTTTTTAACCGGTCTTGCAACATGTGGCCGAGCGTTGTCATGATGGAGAATTATGGATTCGTGTCTAGTCGCATATTCTGGGCGTTTTTCCGCGATCGCTCTCTTCAAACGAATCAATTGTGTTTGGTAGAGGTCCCTTTTGATTGTCTGACCCGATTTCAACAGCTCATAATACAACACACCCTTGTGATCCCACCAAATACAGAGCATTACCTTGGCGCCATGGATATTCGGCTTTGCCGTGGATGTTTATGGTTGGCCGGGCTTCTAATACGATTTCTTGCGCTTGGGGTTATCGTAATGAATCCATTTTTCATCACCAGTGACAATCCGATGCAAAAATGACTTCTTTTTGTGGCTCTCAAGCAACATTTCCGA
The DNA here is from genome assembly GCA_022606425.2 of Lepidostoma basale. Taxonomy (NCBI): domain Eukaryota; kingdom Metazoa; phylum Arthropoda; class Insecta; order Trichoptera; family Lepidostomatidae; genus Lepidostoma; species Lepidostoma basale. Next base: position 349,234 of record JAHDVF020001554.1, read on the forward strand.
CATGCAGAATCGGCGTTCGACGTCTCTTGGCTTCAATTCATACGGCACCCAATTTTCAAGCTTTTGGATGAATCCCTATGCTTTTAAATGACTGAAAATGGTTGCTTGATCAACTCCCAATGATTTTATATGTTCTTCTTGCGTTTGGCACGCGTCTTCATCGAGCAATGTCTCCAATTCTTCATCTTTAAACTTTTTGGCTGTCCGGGTCGTTCTTCGTCTTCTAAGTCGAAATTTCCACTTTTAAACCGTGCAAACCACTTCTGGCACGTTGGATCAGCTACAGCATGGTCACCATAAACCTCCACTAAAATACGATGACTTTCGGTAGCTCTTTTCTTCATGTTAAAATAATGAAGAAGAACTCCCCGCAAAAACACTTTTCTTGCAAAAATCGACATTTTCAAATGAATTGAAACAATTGTTATTTAGGCTTCAACCAAATAACATATAAAAGAAAAAAAAGCTTTCAAATGAATATAGTCACAGATGAACACGACGCGAAATAATACTAGTAACGTCCTCACTTAGAAAACCGCACGAATTAATGCATACTCCTTATATAAGAAGTTCATGCAATTTTCTACAAGTAAAAAAAATGTAACTTTAAGTTTTTGTACATACACCTATCAACCTCTCCGGCCAAACACGTGATAGTTAAGTTTGTTAACTTCGCATAAAAAAAAATCTAGAAAAAAGACTACATCAATGCTTTGTTGGAGCGGACCCCGGGGGTGTAGATAGTATTTTAAAATTTCAGTCTGCTGTTTCAGACTTGGCTGCGGCCGCCACAGGCCGCCACTGGCCGCCAGGGGCGGTCGCGTGTACCTTCCTTTCTATTCCGTTATTTTCTGACGTCCACTCGGCGTTTTGCATCATTTATCACCATCCGAAGTCGTCAGAAATGACAGCGGCTTCTTCCGCAAGAAATGGAAGGGCTCCATGTTGCGGAATACCCCCGGGCTTGTTTTTTTCTCCTTATTTAGTGGCAGTGGCGCACCGGCGTGTACGCTGGCCCCGGGTAAGCAATTTGTATTTAAGAGTGACATCCAGACAGCGGCGGCTCTCCGGCAGGACTATCAAAATACAATTGCTTGAATCGAACCCAACAATTTAATTGCTGGAATTTGCTAATAGCGATTTGAATACTTCACAATATCTACGAACTATATTATAAATGTAACCTTCCATACAGATATTTTTTGAATGCTACCAATGCTTGTAGACAAAGACTGGATTTTACCCACTGCGGGTTACTCATTTAAGGATTAATTGTATCTTAATAGAGACGAATATGTAAATTGTTTTTTTGGAAACAGAATATGGTGGTCGAGGTGTTTACAGGACTGGTTGAGTTAAGCGATCGTTTTATGTAATACAACATTCCCCATTCCACCTTTCTTACGACCACCACCTGTAAACGCCTCGACCACCATATTCTGTTTCTAAAAAAATAATTAACATCTTCGTCTCTACTGAGATACAATTAATCCTTCCATACAGATGTAAATACAGATAATAAAATGAGAACGTTATTTTGCAACGATAATCTTAACTTGAAACTCCGACAAAGAATGATTAAATGTTATATATAGTATCTTCTACTATACAAATATGGCTGCGAAACCTGGACTCTGAAAGTGAATATAATGAATCGGTTGGAAGCGTTCGAGATGTGGATATAACGCAGAATGCTCCGTATACCGTGGATCGATAGGGTCAGTAATGCAGACGTACAACAGAGAGCCAGAGCCAATAGAGAGCTGTTGTCGAGTGTGAAAATTACAAAGGTCTCATTTTTGGGTCATGTGCTAAGGGGAGGATAATACCACCTCCTTCGTCTGATATTAATGGGTAAAGTGGAGGGACGTCGGGGAGTAAGTAGAAGGCAGCTGTCCTGGCTGCGGAACATCGCAGAGTGGACAGGAATAACAAGAGTTCAGAACCTGTTCCAAGTGGTGCAGGATAGAAATGCATTTGCTAAAGTGATCGCCAACGTTGGAAGGACCTGACACGGCACCGAAAGAAGAATAAGAATACAGATGTTGTGTAGTTAGTACACATTGATTCTAACGTTCTGGTCCCAACCCTAATGTATGGAAGCGAAGCATGGAACTGGCAGAATAAGGATAGGAGCAGAATAAATGCGGTAGAGATGAGATCCCTAAGACGTATGTGTGGTAGAAAGATATACGATAGAATCTCAAATGCTGATATAAGTAAGGAATGTAGAGCGGAAGAAGGTATTATGAACAGAATTATAAAAGGATCGCTGCGTTGGTTCGGACATATGGAGAGCATGGATAGAGAAAGAATGGTGAAGAGAGTATACGTTAATGATGTAAATGGAGTACGGAGTCGAGGCAGTCCGAGAAAAACATGGCATGATCAAATTAATCAAATTTTATAGGTTCATCATGTTAGAAGTCGGAAGAATCGACGTGCGTGTAAGACTCGCTGTATGAATGTGGAGGAAAATAGAGAGTTATGCTAGGATAGGGTAGTATGGCGGTCTCTCTGCCTACCTATGCGGGGAAACGGCGTGATAGTTTGTTGTTGTTTGATTCTAACTAACCTACTTACTAACTACCGGAGGGGTGGACAGAGAGGATAGACCGCCATACCGTTTTGTTCTGACATACCTCTCTAGTTTCCCCTACATTCATACATCGTAATATACCCGTTCTTCGATTTTTCCGACTTCGGATGTGGCCGCCTTTCAGTATTTGGTCATGCTCTGTTTTCTTGGTCTTCCACAACTTCTCTTTCCACTTACACTGCTTGTATACAATATTTTAACAAAAATATTCTCGTTCATTCGTTCCATATGTCCAAACCATCTCAGGGATCCTTTTTTATTTTTACTTATGATATAATCAGCTGCCTTACATTTTTTTCCTTATTTCGTCTCGTTCGGTATTCTAACTAACTAACTAACCATCACGCCGTCTCCCCGAAAGGGTAGGCAGAAAGAATGAACTGTCACACTTTTACTGATGTGGCACTTCATCCTTCTCTTTTCGCCCGGTATTCTATCATATATCATATTCCCGCACATTCTTTTCAGTGATCTTATTTCTACGGCGTTTATCCTGCTTTTATCCTTCTTTTGCCAGCTCCAAGCTTCACTTCCATACACGAGGATTGGCACAATTCTATTAAGGCAGGTTAAATAATACATTGGTACGTTAAATATATTCTTTTCAGTTTTTAATATGCGTCGCTGATTAAAGTTCGCGAGTCACCCATGGTAGATTCGTTTTTCCAATTACATTTCCCCGTTTGACAAGCTGAGTTTTGGGTCAATTGTGGGTTTACATGTGTTTGACTTATGAAAGTGAAGCCAAAGAGGACTCCCCTTTCGGTGTGCTCGACAAAAGTAAAGGGATTTTTGTTTCAATTTAGGGAGACGAGTCTGGGACGTTTCTCAATTTCTGATACAGGGAAAAATGTGTTTATCTCAGCGAAAGCGTTTTATTGTAAGGATTTATTCCTATACAATTTCGCTCTAAGTACTAATACTTGTAGATCTGACACTGATGCCCCTTAGGGAGGAAGTAGAAAATGAATATGCCTTACACTTTTTTTTCTCATACAAAGTTTTTTGTATCCTATTTATTTCTGAAGTTTCAGATTCTTTTTAGACTGCTTTCGAATATACGTAAGTAGATTTGAATCTGAGCTTTTCAACATGTGGGTCGCAATATTCCCAAGGCACCCGTCTTTGAAGGATAAAAATTTATAATAAATCAAACAATAAATTGATTGATTTATATATCCATTCGACAAGTACATGAAAATATATGCTAGGGATTATTTATTTTTACTATATTTAAAAAATCAACCTTTCAACTGAGTCAACTTATATAATGAAAATTAAAAAAATGCTTGTTTATAGTTTATTGCAATAGTATAATATCTTTGACCGGTTACGGCAGTTTGCCGTTATCCTGGGTAAATGAGAAATTTGACCAGAAGACATATTGCACTGTATCATACAATATATACAAGAAGCTAGTACATGCATCGTCTTCTTCTTATTTTTGTCCTGTCACACCTCCGTGGTGCATAGGGCCTCAAGGAACCTTCTCCACCCGACTCTATCGCATGCCTGATGCCTAACATCATCCCAAGTGAGGCCTGCTGCCTTAACCTTGTCTTGCAGGGTTCTTCTCCAGGTGGCTCTAGGTCTGCCTCGCTTTCTCTTTCCCCCCATAGGGGACCAGTCTACTGCGCCCTGAGCGATGCAGGCTGGGTTCCGTCTCAGAGTGTGACCGATCGACTGCCATTTGCGTCTAGCGACTTGTTCTCTAATTGGCTTTTCGCCTGCCATAGTCCAGAGAACGCCATTTGACACTGTTTGGAGCCAATAGATTTTGAATATTGAGCGAAGGCACCTATTTATAAACACCTGGAGTTTACCAATAACGTCCGCGGTAGTTTTCCAAGTTTCACTTCCGTATAGCAGTACGCTTTTAACGCTACTGCTGAATATTTCGAGCTTGAGCTTTCTCGAAATTTTACATTTCGAAATTTTACGTTTTACGTTTTTACATTTTACATTCTAGTAATATGTGTGGCTCTTTAAAATCATATTATTCTTAGCCATTCTGGGTACCAACAGTTTGCAGATAAGAACCTAAAATCTGGCCACCTAAAGATGGACTGATGACATTGCCCGAATAGCTGGAAATACCTGGGAAGGGATAAGACAGGGATAAGTGGAGGAAAATGGAAGGGTCCTATATCAAACAGTAGAGGGAAGAAGGCTGGAGAAGAATAATAATTTTTGAAAATATTTTCAAACTTAGGTGGTATAGAAATTGATTATTAAACAAAGTACAAATCGAAGCAACACGGGATCTTTGAACTAAAATAAATTCACCGAAAGAAGAATGCGTTCATCGAATTTCCAGCGTTTCGGTGAAAGTTCATCCCGCAGGGTGGGGGTGCTCCCCTGGGGGGTAGCTACACGGAAATTAGCCGAAATACGACCTCCGAATGGCGTACTACCTTTCGGAGCCTGAGTGAAATTCCTTGTATTTCCATCTCCTTCCACAACCGTCGCAGAGATACGCAACAAGGACCTAAATTAATTAATTATGGTTTACTCGGCCTTTGTGCTTATATAATGTAGGTTGGTAGGTTTATTTTTGTTTGAGCCTGTTTTGTGTATAAATTATTTTGTTCATACCTAAAAATATTAAGAAACGCAAGAGCGCAGTCTTACCGGCTAAAATAACCAAAAATAGACGTTTTAAAAATAACAAAATAATAAAAAATATACATTAATTACAACTTTAAGATGGTGGAGTACTTCACTTACCTGGGTTCGTCTATAACAAAAGAAAACGAAGATCACAAGGAAATCGAAAGAAGAATCACAATTGGTAACAAAACATTCTTCTCTCTACTACCAGCGCTCAAATCAAGAAACGTACACTGGAAAACCAAAATCACCCTGTATAAAACAATCATCCGAACAGTAGTGACCTATGGGTGTGAGGCGTGGACAATGACAGCGAAATCTGCAGAGCGACTGGATACTTTTGAGAGAAGGGTGCTGCGCAGAATTCTGGGGCCTGTGAATGACGGTGGAGGCTGGAGAGTGCGGCATAATGACGAGCTGTACAATATTTACAAAGCTCCCAGTCTCTCCACACAGGTCAGACTGAATAGACTGAGATGGGCCGGTCACGTGCAGAGGATGCCGTCATCGTGAACCCCAAAAAGATTGGTGGAGTGGCACCCAGGTGGTAGAAGACCAATTGGACGACCAAGGCTGCGATGGGAGGATGAAGTTGGGAGAGATGGAACAAGATTGTTAAGAGTGTCAGATTGGAGGGTCGAAGCGGAGGACAGGAGGAGTTGGAGGCGAAGAATACTGGAGGCTAAGGCTCGATATGGGCTGTAGGGCTATCGAAGAAGAAGAAGAAGATACATTAATTACAGAGAGCCAGAGCCAATACAGAGCTGTAGTCGAGTGTGAAAATAAGAAAGGTAATATTTGGAACATGTGCTAAGGGGAGAAAATACCACCTCCTTCGACTGATATTAATGGGTAAAGTGGAGGGACGTCGGGGAGTTGGTGGAAGGCAGCTGTCCTGGCTGCGAAACATAAAAGAGTGGACAGGAATAACAAGAGTTCAGAACCTGTTCCAAGTGGCGCAGGATAGAGATGCCTTTGCTGCAGTGATCTCTATCGTTGGGGGGGACCTGACACGGCACCGAAAGAATAAGAAGAATACATTAACAAGGCAAAAAACAACTGTAGAACTAATTTATTCTTTGACGGGAGATGCCTATTGGTGGCGATGAGGTTCGCAACCCATCACACCGCATCTCCTGCGCGGCGAAAAGAGAATGATGGAGTGCCGCATCTGTTAAAGTGTGACAGTCCATTCTTTCTGCCTACCCTTTCGGGGAGACGGCGTGATGGTAAGTTATACAATGATGTAAAACTCCATATTAAATAATTGATACGAGTATGGATGAAAGTTTTCTAGAAATTTTATTATATTTTATGGGAATGACATGTTTCCCCTTACTCAGCATATAATAATACCTAAGTGTCGATCCCATAAAATATAACGAAACTCTCAGAAAACACTCATTTTTATTCGTATTAATGATTTAATATGAATATTTACATCATTTGTTCAAGAAACACAAATAAATGAGTTTAATATTTGCTAGTTTTTGGGGTGCCACTTGGGTTTTTATAATATTAGTAGTTTCCCATTGTTTTCCACATTTTATGTACAACAGGTTATTTGAACCAAATTACTGTATACAAACTCCAGTAATTGATTGTCATGACATGTGATAGGTCTATCGCCATTTTGTTGTTACGTGAATTCTACCAAACCAAGGATAGGGTGATTATTTTCACATTATCATCGCCTAGAATCGAACCTTAGACCTTCGGTGTGACTGAAATAGTTGTTTTCACTCTGACACGAACTTTTGGATAATGTTTGACTTATAATTATAATTATCATAAATTTATTTGTTTGATAATTAATATGAATGAAAACGTCCGTCATATAGGAGTTTTGTAAAATTAAAGATGAAATCACATGTTTCGCCCTTCTAAGGCATTATCTAATTTTTGATCAGAATATCTTACATTTGAAAATCCTTTAGAAGGGCGAAACGTTTCATTATATTGATAATATAATTAATCTCCTAGAAGCGAGACGTTTTCATTCATATTAATTATTTAATATGGAGTTTTACATCATTGTTCAAGATTTTTTTTATTTTTTTTATTGGAGTACAAAATGTGAAACGAAGTGTAAGAACGAAGGTGTTTTCAAGTAATTTGTCATTCTATTATATATACTTTCTCAATCAGTATGTAATCTAAGTGAGTTTCCACAATTCCTTGAAACGCCCATCGTAAGATAAACTGGGGTATTTTATCCCATACGAGGACTGGTGTATATTCTTATTCCTTTGGGAATCCTTTCGTTTTATTTGTGTAGGCTTTAATGATTAAACTCTTCCCGCTCGTCCCCCTTCCATCCTTCCCATGCACAAATTATTATTGTTTTACGCGTACACAGAGGCATGTAAGGTATTCCTTTTTGATAAAACATGTTCCAAGTCTACCCTTTCACATCCGAAATTTCTGGATCATTTTTAAACAATATATATTAAACAATGTGTAAAAGGGTATTTTTTTTAGAGGTATACAAATTCGAAATGAAAAAAACAACACATTAAAATAATGTTAATGTCCATTATTGCATACTGCTGTACGGATGTGAGACTTGGAAGTCTACCGCGGACGTTATTGGTAAACTCCAGGTGTTTATAAATAAGTGCCTTCGCTAAATATTCAAAATCTATTGGCCCCAAACAGTGTCAAATCTCACTTGGGCAGGCCTCACTTGGGATGATGTTAGGCATCAGGCATGCGATAGAGTCGGGTGGAGAAGGTTCCTTGAGGCCCTATGCACCACGGAGGTGTGACAGGACAAAAAAAAGAAGAAGAAGAATGTCCATTATTGTTTAAATATGATTTCGGGTATATAAGCGCCGAATGATGCGCAATCGTAAATTTCAATTTTCGACACCTTTATTGAGCAAGTGGGTAAAATGGCAAAACGTACTGATTACAAATTAACTATCAACTGTCAAAATGACTGTCTGTAGAAATAATGTTGCTAGTTTAAAAACCAAACCTTAAAAAAAAAAAATATTCTGGTCTTATATTTTTCGTATCAATAGCAAGAAAGCTAACGCCAATAGTCTACAGATAATGAGGGATGGATCCACGCTTATCCATTTCTTCAGACTTACAAGTAGATTCTTTGAGGATTCCATCATCTTGGAGGATATCCAACATCATGTTCCAGATGGTTATCTTCGACAGAGTCAGCATAGATTGTTTTATCTCTTAGCATGCAGAACCACCCTGCCATTTTATAAAATAAAATAAAGGGTTATTACACGTCATTCAATTTAGCCCATCAATATAACTGGAAGGGTCTAATATTTGTCTCCATTTAAGATGTGAACCAGATAAGAAGTTTAACCGACCTGTTATACTCATAATATGAGATTAAAAATGACTTGAACGTGTCTTCTTCTTAGTTTTAGTTAAATTAACTGTTTGTCCTGGGATGATAGCGTCTAGCTATCCCTCCATCTCTTCGGGTGCCTTCCTGGTAATCTCTTGCTGCTGGGGTATTCATATTTGTCTATTTTTGTAACTCTTGTATCCTCCATGGGGTTCACATGAGCTTCCAAAAGCGCTTTTTTGCCTCTTTTATACCTCACTATGTCTTCAAAACTACAGACATACCTTATATTGTCATTTCTGATCCGATCTCTAAGGGTTCTATCTGCGATGGAGAACAGGGTTCTCATTTATGTTATTCTAAGAAGGTTCTTAGTCCTATTGGCATCGGTTCTGACTTCTATCCATGATGGTGCAGACGCCTACTTTGTATACCCTGGTTTTACACTAAAGATATGTAAGTAAGAAATAAATGTTTCGCGAGATTTTCGTTTGGACGTAGAAGGGTTAGAGCGCATATCACCCTTTGATAAGAGCCCCGCTGAGAGGGTGTAGACTTCCCCCACACTCGACTATCGCCCGGTTTTCCTCCTCGCAGAACAAATAATGAATTTATTATTTAATAATCAAGTATTCTGCTCCACGACCTGTGTGTGTAGCCCTACAACGCTACAAGTGGGTTACGAGTATTCAAAGAAATTAAATAATTCTTAGATACTTCACCAGCCGTTGTTAGATTCCCTCCTATTTATAAACTAACTAACTAACCAATCAAATCAAATCAAATCAGTTTATTTCATCAATAGACATTACGAAATCAAGGTTTAAGGCATCTATTCAGAACGGGTTAAATAATATATCGTTTATAGTATACTGCCAGAAACGCATGATAGAGATGGTTCGACATAAGAAATACTAGGTACTCTCCAAAGTCAAGAGAATTTGCCTTCTGAACGTAATTTCATTAAAATAAAAGACGTCGATCTCCGAGGAGACTGCGTTCAGCAAATAATTTGCTCTTCCCACCAGTGTCACCAGAGGCAGTTTGGTTCTGGCAGCCGGTAGGTTAAACAATCTATGATGTCGCTGTCGGAGATATCTATCAGGGAAAAAAGTCGAACACCCTCTAGCATGGTTGAGTTCTCAAAATATCCCCTGAGTATTCTAAAGAAATGGGTTATGAAATGCTCATCTTTTCGAAGATAAAGAGAGTTGGTCCCAAGCATTCCCAAATAAAAAGGGCATGGGATAGAGCCACGGATAGCTACCATATTCCCTCATGTAGATACCTCATAAAATCACACCGTATTCCCAAAGGAGTAGGCAGGTAGAATAGATCGCCACACTTTTGTTTCCTGATATAATTATCTCAATTACTCAACTTTAATCTATTGTGTCATGCACGCAAATCGAATTCTCCGACTCCTCATGTGGCCGACAGTAAATATTTGATCTATTTGATAATAACACGTTTTCTCGGTCTTCCTCTATTACAAGTTCCGTTTACATCGTAAACGTATAATTTCCTTAATTTCTTTCTTCATTCATTATTTCCACGTGTGCAAACTATCGTAATGATCCTTTCATTTCGTTCATAACACTGTCATTCGCACCGCATTAACTTCCTATATTTTTGTTAGAAACTCTCTGATTTTTTATTATTGGGTTATATGGATACATTTTTAGTTTTTTTTTTGATTATTATATGTAATGTTTCTGGTATATTTTAAATTGAGTTGTAGTGAGACTCCTTGTGTCTTTTGGTAGTTCATTGTAAAGTTTCAGTCCATTGTGCAATATCCTTGATTGTCCTGTCTTAGTTCGTGCATTCGGTAAGTGATATCTGTCACAGTTCCTGGGCTAGTGTCTGTGTATGTCTGAATTTTTAGTTAATTTGTAGCTGCTGTCTGTTGTCTCTTCAATGGTCACTCTGTGTACAATTTTCAATGTCTCTAATTTAGTCAGGTCTGATATGTCCATTTGTTTTGTTTGTCTGTATTTGCGTTTTACTCTTATAATTTCTACACTGAAGAAAGGTGTCTGTGCCCCGAAATACCATCATTATAAAATCAACCTTGCATATGGCTTATATCGGCTTGTAAAATACGTTTTTATATTTAAAAAAACGTATTTTTTCAAACTTTGCATCCTGATTAATTAATATGTCTCATATGAATTAATGATAGCCTTTTGACAAAACATCGTAACGTTACGCGGCAGAAATAATAAAAGATATCGGCCACCGTTTCAATCTAATTAGAAATTAACGAAATTGCTTTTATGTGTTAACGGTGTCGGTGTGGGACGTGCATTTTCCCTAGCCATATCATAGTACTTAATAATATAAAGGTGACGAAATCTGTCGATGCGGTGCACACTGGAGCCGAATTAAGAATTGTCGGAATAAATTATTTTTGTGGTCTTTTAAATATGAAATAAATAAAACAATGTAAATAAATTGTTATAAAGTAATTTTAAAAAGAAAAACAGGATTTTTAAAATTTTTATTCACTATCTGAAGAATTTTCGGCTTCGTTTTTACTGATCGTGGATTGCGTGGAAACGTCGGACGTTATAATATTAGGTGGAGCCAATAGATCTAAAGTATCGTTTTCAAAATTTACATCTTTCTTTACAGATACTTCTCGCAAGCTGCTAATAAGAGGGTCCGAAGATATTAAAATTAAATTTAATACATCTTCATTAGTTTTTATACGTGACATTTTTCGCGAGAAGCATTCTCTGTATCTTTTGAACTCTTTGTTTCTTGCTTCTTGGGCCTCTTCACTTAGCTGGCCTATAGGTAATAAAGCATGCTTTTTTATTTCTGGGCCGTGAATTAAAACTTTGTGAATAGTTGGAGGCATCGGGTACCACGCATATTTTCCCGCAAAGAGTTTATGGGTCTACAGTATCGTGTCTTTCATTTTGACAAAAAACTATTTTATTTTGTAATATTAAATTGTCCGATATCAATCTTAAATGTACTTAAGACGATATAAAAATATTATTATCCTTAGAATTTGGATCGCTACTAAACTTCTGTTTGTATTCTGACTGTGCAGATCCGTCGAAGCACCATTTGCATATTAAGGTTATATTTTTTATATTTTCTGATTTCTGAACTTCTAAAATTTCTTTATGAGCTTCCAAAAGACGAGTGGCAGTATGATCAAGTAAAATTTGCAATTTAATCTCAGCAAAAGTATCTGTGACTGCAATGCTTTCCTTTGGTGGATAACATTCGCTTTTCGCCTGTTGTATTTTTTTGCAAGATGGAAATAGGAATTTGTCATGTTCTCGAATTAAATTGTATTGATGTTTGGTGAGTTTTACTTCAATAAACATCAAAAGAGCTTCTTTTTCTGTAAGCTGCTAACCTTTTAGAGATGTTAATTTTCTTGTATGCATTTTTGTATGAGGCAGCTGTGGATAAAGTTGTCGTAACTTCCTTCAAAACTTTGGAGGCATCCACTTGACCAGCAGCTCGCAAAGTCACCTGTACTGCAAATGTTCATTCCTTAAGAGAGTGCTTTGATCTCAAAGATTTAGTCTTTTGGCGTTTAGCTCTATCACAAGATTCTTCAAAATTTGTTTGAGGGCGACCCACTTTTTTACTTAAAACAATAGAAAAGTTATGAAAACCTATTGAAGTATTTAGGCAGTCATTATTAAAAACCAAATATCTGTTCTCTTTTCTGATAGCCTTTTGCCACTTCTTCTTAAAATCAGACACAAAAAATGAAATTGTTTTATGAAGGCTTGGTAATTGGTCTTTTAGACATTTAGTACGTATTTCGACAAATTCCTTCAAACATGATACTTGATCAGCCAATTTAACGTAGCCAGATTGTCTCATTTGATTAAATAAGGTACGTCTACTTATAAAAATATTAGTTGTACCTGATCCTGGAAGAAAAAATAATAATTGAAATTAATTTAAAATAACTCATAAATGCTTTCTTTTTTATTATGTTTCCACATCCTGGACAAAAGTGACCTTTAAGTGAAAAAGCGCAAATATGCGCAAAATGTTTTTTATATTTCCTTAAGAACAATGAATACGTAAGCAAATAAGCCCAAAATTGCAGACATGATATGAACTGATATCAACTAAAACTTTACATATAAAATCAATAAACTAAAAAAAAGCAAATATTTTCCCCAGTAATGTAAATACCCCTTTAAAATATTACAATTCAGAATATATCAAAGATATTTTCAAAAAAAATATGTACCAACATGTGGGTGATAATGCCATATTGAAATAATAACAAAATTTGGAAGCACTATAAAGTATTTGCCATGAATACAAGGTGACTTTTCGTATTGAAATCGCAGACGGCAAAAGCTTCGCCTATGACGGACAAGTTTCGACTGTAACAGGGATAAAAGTTGACTTGCACCATGACTTTAGAGTACTGAGCTGTATGCCAGGTATATTTAACTATCAATTCCAGGAATTATTTGTGACCTAATGTTATTTTTAAAAAAGGGGTTTATTCGCACAATTCCTGGATCGGCCCCAGTGTGCGGTGTTTTGATGCATAAGCGGTATATAATCTTGCTGACATTATAACTGATAAATTTTAAATAATAATTAAATAAAACGATGTTTTTTAACTACTTCCACTTTTGTCTTTATTCAGACAGCGACCGGTTTCGCCAGGCTCGCTGGCATCGACAGACTGGTCTGTCGATGTCAGCGAGCCTGGCGAAACCGGTCGCTGTCTAAATAAAGACAAAAGTGGAAGTAGTTAAAAAACATCGTTTTATTTAATTATTATTTAAAATGAACTCCCATCAAGAGATTTCAGTAAAATCATTTGATTATCTGATAAATTTTATACAAAATAAACACTTTCGATTATAAATCTTTCCTCTTTAAGTTGATTATCTAGTTTAAAATCAACTAACTTACTATTACGCCGTATCCTCCAAGTGGTAGGCAGAGAGAAGAGACCGCTATACTACTTTATCCCAACATTACACTCTAGATTCCTCCACATTCATACAATTCATCACGTCAATTCAAATTATTCATTGAACAATTGGGTGTTTCGGAAAGGTCGGTCCGATTTACAACAGAGGTCTCTGGCTGCTTCTAGACTTCAAATCTGGCGACTTTTTTTAGTAAGCCTGAGTATCTGTCAATTAAGTTCAGTACGCAAGTGTTTGTCGTTCTCACAAAAACATTTGTTTTATTGCTCCTTAACCCTTAACGTACCGTGTTCAAAACAAAACGCTCGCTCCCATGTGGTCAATTCAGTTTACCGCTAACTTTATCTAAATATCAAGCATATGACTCGATGAATCAAAATTTAATTTATGTCATCTTGTGGGGAATTTCATTAGGAATAGATCGATATCTATAACATACATGGATTATTTGAAAAACATATCATTATTAATTTTTTTCTGGAACCATGCGATTTCTGATATGGAATGCGTCACATTATATGAGCAACTGACACCCAAGTATGAACTTGTCTCGCCCCGCCGCGCCGCGCCGCGGCGGGGCGAGACAAGTTTTACGCATGATAAAGGCACACAGGCAAAATGTATACTACGTTCAAGACAACGAGTACGTATTAATATTTGTCCCTTTTGGTAAAGTGTTAATATTTTCACAGTTCTGATATTATTAAGTTGCGTGCTGCGTTTCCGTCCACAGTCGGTATTATTACGTACCTATGAGAAAAGGCCAAAGATATAATTTATAATACGTTCAAAACAGCGAGTAAGTATTTGTCACTTTTGATAAAGTTGTAAATATTAGCAAAACAAATTCTACCTTAACACGAATGAAGGTGAGGGCAGTCTTAAAAATATTTTTTTTTTGGGATGAAGGAAGTAATTTTTTGCTTTTTTTTATTACGAAATATTGAGAACACTTCAATGGAGGATTACAATTTTTTTATAATATTAGGGTCCATAGGTTTTAAGAAAATCAACATTAAATTGGCAGTGGAAACTCAATTGACCACATGGCAACGCGACGGTTAAAATGTCGACATTCGTAGTAAGAATCATTCGCGTTCTTAGGCATCCGGAGATAGCTGCTGCTTTATCAAACCAATACAAAAAAAAAATTATGTATTATAATTTTATAAAACCATATAAAAACGAACGTTTTCATGAATTAGAATTTTTTTAATAGAATTAAAATTTGTGATTTATGAAATTGAAGTATTTAACAATGGTTTCGTCTCAAATTTTTAAATGTGATTTTTCCGCAAACTGCTCATGACAACCCCCGTTCATAAAATGTGCCTGCGTTGGAAAACTTTTAAATTCGATTTCAGCCAAAAAAAATCTTATTCATACACGTAAGTACTCTATCCGCGGAGATAAATCAATAAACCAGTAAAATACGCCAGCAGCATCCACGACTGGCACAATACAGAGACGTGTTATTGACAAAACTCGGTATGTCAATAATCAAATTATTTATTTTAAAAAATATCTTAACAACATATTGAATACTGTTAACCCTTAACGTACCGTGTTCAAAACAAAACGCTCGCTCCCATGTGGTAAATTCAGCTTACCGCTAACTTTATCTTTAAATATCACGCATATGACTCGATGAATCAAAATTTAATTTATGTCATCTTTTAGGGAATTTCATTAGAAATAGATCGATATCTATAACAAACATGGATTATTTGAAAAACATATCATTATTAATTTTTTTCTGGAACCATGCGATTTCTGATATAGAATGACGAGACAGCATATAAACAACTGACACCAAGTATGAACTTGTCTCGCCCCGCCGCGCCGTGGCGCTATAATTTTACGTATGATAAAGGCACCTAGGCAAAATGTATACTACGTTCAAGACAACGAGTACGTATTAATATTTGTCCCTTTTGGTAAAGTGTTAATATTTTCACAGTTCTGATATTATTAAGTTGCGTGCTGCGTTTCCGTTCACAATCGGTATTATTACGTATGAGAAAAGGCCAAACATAATTTATAATACGTTCAAAACAGCGAGTAAGAATCTGTCACTTTTGATAAAGTTGTAAATATTAGCAAAACAAATTCTACCTTAACACGAATGAAGGTGAGTGCAGTCTTAAAAAATATTTTTTTTTGGGATGAAGGAAGTAATTTTTTGCTTTTTTTTATTACGAAATATTGCGAACACTTCAATAGAGGATTAAATTTTTTTTCATAATATTAGGGTCCATAGGTTTTAAGAAAATCAAGTTTAAATTGGCAGTGGAAACTCAATTGACCACATGGCAACGCGACGGTTAATAACATTATTTACCATAATTAACATTTTAAAAGCAAGCGTATAGACCAAAGGTTCCCAATGCGAAATGATCTGATGATGAATGTTAATAAAATTAGGTGGGCTGTATGTTTACAAAAAATGAGAGGGATATTGAAAGAAGGGTTGGGGCAGGCAACAAAGTGAATGAAGCACTTAGGGTTGTCATCGCAAACAAAAACCTATCCAAAAAAGCTAGAATGGCAGTGTACAATGGTGTTCTTCTACCGACCCTAATGTATGGAAGAGAAGCATGGAACTGGCAAGATAAGTATGAGAGTAGAATAAATGCTGTAGAAATCAGATATCTTAGAGGAATGTGTGGAATACTCTGTGTATGATATAGTGTCGAATGAAATTATAAGATGTGAATGCGGTGCAAATGATGGTGTTATGAACAAAATAATGAAAGTATCATTAAGATACTTTGGACACATGGAAAGAATGAATGAAGAAAGAATGGTAAAAAAAGTATATGTTAACGATGTAAATGGAACCAGAAATAGAAGAAGACCGAGAAAACTTGGCACGATCAAATAAATCAAATATTGAATGTCGGCCATGTGAGAAGTCAGAGAAATCGACGCGCGTGCATGACACGATGTATAAATGTTGAGGAATCGAGAAAAATATGTCAGGAAAGTGTCAGTCCATTCTTCCTGCCTACCCCTTCGGGGAGAAGTCGTGATGGTTATTCAGTTAGTTCCCAAACCTTTCAAAAAATTTGTCAGGCGTGGTGGTCGTAAGAAGGGGGAATGTGGGGAATGTTGTTAACATAAAACGATCGCTTAACCCAATCAATTCCAGGTCATAAGTCGTTTAAACGCCTCGGCTACCATATTCTGTTTCCAAAAAAACAATTTACATCTTCGTCTCTTTTGAGATACAATTAATCCTTATAAATTGTTTAGTATTACTTTTTAAATGTTTGTCATGACAAAGCGTACTAATATATGGCAAGACAAAAATATCTACGATGATAATAAGATGAGACTGGTTCAAAGTCTTGCTTTTTTTTCCTTCATGGATGCGAGTCTTGGACTGTACGAACATCGGAGAGATCCTAAATTAATGCCTTTAAGATGTGGTGCTGGCGGCAAATGCTGCGGATACCCTGGACGGCAAGATAAACAAACCAGTCTATCATTGACCAGCTGGGAATCGGGTCAAGACTCTCGCAAATGTGCTTTCAGAGAGTGTTAAAGTATTTTTGGCACATAGCCTGGAAAGATCAGGACAACCTTGAAAGGCATCATTATGGGCAAAGTAGTGAGGAAGTGTTCACAATATTACAAAAAAATTCACGCACTGCCCATAATTTTATATATATAAAATAATAAATACAATGCCTATTGGTGGCGATGAGGTTCGCAACCCATCACACCGCGTCTCCCGCGCGGCTAAAAAGAAGGATGGAGTGCCGCATCGGTTAAAGTGTGACAGTCCATTCTTTCTGCCTACCCTTTCGGGGAGACGGCGTGATGGTTAGTAAGAAAATAAATTACATTTATGTAATATTTTTCGTAGAGCTTTTCATAAAATTCACGTCGATACACTGTCTTCTTTTGTTAGTTGGTATGATATTAGATAGCTGTATGTATTTTTTCCCTTTCAAGCAAATTCTACGCAAACGCCTCCTGTCTATCGGTCTTAGAAATGTGTACAATAAAGAAGACTATAAATGGTGTTCCAAAACTATGTAAGAAAGTGAGCCATCACTCGGAGATAAAAAAAAGACATCGAAAAGTCAATTATTCCGAAGAAAATGTTAGATTTAGTTTGAACTTGAAATGTCATGGCAACAGGAAAGTTGTATTTTTGTGAAAATGCTTTTCGATAATAATATTTTTTTCTGTATTCGTCATGTATCTATTGTGTTGTAGATAATTTTTTAAATATTTATAATACATGTAAATGTATTAAAAAAAAACTAACCATCACGCCGTCTCCCCTAAAAAGTAGGCAGAAAGAATGGACTGGCACACTTGATATAAAACTTGGAGCTGTCAGAAGTAATGATGAAAAAACTGACTAACTATCACGCCATTTTCCCCAGAGGGGTTAGTAGATAGGATAACCCCCATATTGCTCTGTCCTGATATATCTCTCTAGTTTCCTCTACATTCGTACATCGTTACATGCACCCTCGTCGATTTTTCCGACTTTTAAAGCCTGCTAAATCGATATGAAAAAACTAACTAAATATAATGCTAACTACTGTGCAAAATCGACGAGCGTGCATGTTATGATGTACGAATGTAAAGAAATCTAGGAACATATGACAGGAGAGAGCAGTTTGGGGGTTCATCCTCTGTGCCTACTCCTGCGGAGTAAAGGCGTCATGGTAAGTTAGTAAGTTAACAAAACGGTTTAAACTGAATTGATAATGTATTTTCTCATTTAATTGGCGGACATCCTAATAAAACTTACTAACTAACTAACTCACTAACCATCACGCCGTCTCCCCGAAGGGGTGGACAGAATGAATGGACTGCCACACTTTTCTTTCCTGACAAATTTCTCTCGCTTCCTCAACATTCATACATCGTGTCATGCATGCGCGTCGATTTCTCTGACTTCTCACGTGGCCTATATTTAATATTTGATTTATTTGATCGTGCCACGTTTTCCTCGGTCTTCCTCTATTTCTGGTTCCATTTACATCGTTAACATATATTTTTTTACCATTATTTTTTCATTCATTCTTTCCATATGTCCAATCCATCTTAATGATCCTTTCATTATTTTTTTCATAACATCATCATTCGCACCGCATTCACTTCTTACATTTTCATTCGACACTATCATACACAGAGAATCTGCACATTCGTCTAAGAGAACTCATTTCTACTGCATTTATTCTACTTTCATCTTTCTTTGCCAGTTCCATGCTTCGCTTCACTTTCCTAAAATTACTTTTTACCCAAACGAATATATATAATTACATTATAACGTTGTCTCTCCAATTACAGAGATATAGGGTCAAAATGTCGATATCAATTAAACAGGTTTCTTAATTTCAATTAAAGAGGTTTTAGTGCTCCAAGGCGGTGGGACCGGAACTTTTCTGCCAATTATAGAGTTTCGCCAATTAACCAGCTTATAATTATCCAGCTTCTACTATATATAAATTAATATTTTTTTAAATCATCCTGTGGGTAACTTATTCAAGTAGGAGTTATTAGGTATTATGATCTTATCCTTGGCAGTTTTCTTGAAAGAAACCCTCCGATTACAGAAGAAATAATAATGTAAGAAGATTGTAAGAAATCCCTTCGAATACATTTTCCTTCGGAAAGCGACGAGAAATGATATAACTGAAATGATTTTTTGCCAAATATATTGTGTCATTATATAGCGGCGAATTATTTTATTAAATATTTCGCTTTGTTATGAAAATAAGTCCTTGGGATGCAGGGGCGGATAAATTCAGATTTTTAGGGGTTGAATTTAAGTATTAGGATTCGCTCTTCTATTTTAACCATTTGAGTGCCAAACCTATTTCGCCAAAATATTCTAAAATATCAAAAAAATGTCTATTTTTATAGATAATTTATATTTACAAGAAAACAATGTGCCATTTCTGTAAAAATACACAAATTTTCATATTTATTTCAACATTATCTTCACTAGGTTTCACACCATGATAATAAAAATAGAGAAATTGAATACTATTTATCTACCTACAAGCGCGATGGCGCTCTTTGGCACTCTAACGGTTAACAAAACTCAATTTGTTAAAATATCAATACTGTATATACAATAATTAACTACAATGATGAAGGGCTTCTGTGTCCGAAACATGTTTGTGTCAAATTTATTTAATTATTTAATAAGCGTTGTTTACAAAGAATTAAATATTGAACGATGTTAATTACTCTGTATGATTTTTTTATGAATGTGGTCAGTTTTGACAGATATTAAAAAATGGTATTGTTTATTTCCAATGTTTATTTTGTAGATATAAAAAATTAACAAAAAACTGGTGAAAGGCTTCTGTGTCTGAAACCTCCGAAACCGGTCGACGTTAAACACAAGTGCAAGCCAACTAAATATATAATAAAGTTGAACGATCTCTCATGCGTTCCTCATTTTTAACCCTTTCTCAAATATATACCATAAACTGAAATTATGTTTGTAATATCTTTGAGTGAATAAATAAACTGATAACAAAGAATTTTTGTATCAATTTTATTTTATAACTTTTGAAGAAAAAACTTTATTTTTGTATCACAATTATATTTTATTATACGACAGCTGTTTCATCAACCAAATGTAGACATCATCAAGTGTTACAATAATATATCAAATGTTGACATTTGATATATTATTGTAACACCTGATGTCAACATTGGTTGATGAAACAGCTGTCGTAAAATAAAATACATTTGTGATACAAAAACAAAGTTTTTTCATTAACAGTTATAAAATGTTAAAGTATCATTTTGTTTCGGCCAAAACAATGGACTAATTTTATTTTAATTTCATATTATTTAAAATGAACTTCTACCACGAAATTTCAATGAAAAATATTAATATGTGTTGTCATTTGAATGTTAACAATAATGTTTTATTTTTATTTTTTTATTTTATTTTTTTATTATCGAGGGTAACAAACAGCAATTACAGTATATGAGTATAAACACATAGAGACAACAAAACAAAGCCAATTACATGCTACCACAAATATTATATAACAACTGACATAAGGTTAAATATATAAGAGTAATAAAGTAACACTTTTATAAGATAAAGAGAAAACTATTAGTAATAATGAATTAAAAATAAAATACAATTTTTAAATGTAAAAGAAAAAAGAAAAAGACAAGAAAAGAAAAAAAAAATAGAGTAACTAATTTCATTCGCCCCGAAGGGTTGCTCCAACCATTTTTTTAAAATCACTTTCATTAAGATGGAACACATCGATGTTACTAAAGCACTTATTGTACGTGTTGCACATCCGGTACACCGCCGCACTCTGAGCGTAGTTAGTCCGATAAGCAGGAAGGTGGAATATTTGGTTCGCAGTGTGTCTTGTGCGAAGCATAGGGGTATTCAGTAATAATTTACTAAGAAGTTCGGAGTTGTCTATTTTGAAGTGAATGATTTTGTGAAGCAACATCATATCATTAATTGTTCGCCTATTTTCGAGAGAGTCCAATATAGAATTATGTTAGTAATAAGTAGTCAAAATACGAGTAATGTACCATTTTTTGTGGGTATATTGTGATAAAATTATAAATTTTATTGAAAAAAGACAAGTCTGTCGATGCCAGCGAGTCTGGCAAAATCAGTCGCTGTCGAAATAAAGACAAAAATGGATTTAGTTAAAAAAAACATCCTTTTTTTCTTTCATTATATGAATCATAAATGTTAATTAAGATAAGATACATACTTTAAAAATACTTTAAGAGCACACGAGTGTATTCGTACTGTTTAAAATAACTTGTAGCCACTTTTTTAAGTTTCCCATGAGTGAGTATAGTCAGCTGTTCTGTGTTGAATGCGTCTAGTACTTAAAAGGCATATTGAATGTATGAAAAAACAAACTTTTTATAAGACAGTTTTCAAGTACTTCCAAAGTCTATGAGTGCTCTAAACTTCACTCAATGAATGAAACCTAAATCCAATACTCACGCATCTGTACTTTTTTTTACATATTCGGAAGATTAATGTCTTTTAAATGTTGTGAACCGATGGATGATATATGCGACATGTCAATAGTAGAGACGGGAGTTAGTTCTCGTGACAGACACGAGATGTCAGGCCATATTTCTCAAATTAAATCCACCCTTTATTCTTAAACGTTGGAGGGTAGGTTCCTCCCTTCAGAGGGCCATAAATCTCCCTTTGATGCCTCTTATAGGGAAAGTTTTATTGTTAGAGTATGTGATACTTTATTTTCACAGCTCCGAGTGAAGAGAATTTACTAAAATACATTATTATACTATATGAAGTAATGGTGGCATATATTACAACGCGTTACTTATTGCTTTGGATTGAATTAAAGTATATTTTTATGATTTTTTCTTTGATTATTTTTAGAGTAGCTCCATATAATATTACTATTTATTTAATTAATTAATGAAGAATATTAACATATCAAATAATATGTTTTATAAAGAATGCTTGTTTATTATGAAATTACGTACGGATGTAAAAACGGATAATCTAGAAACTTCTAGAAATGCCTAAAACTGCATATACAAGGAGAGACGCCAATAATAATTCAAAATAAGACCTTTGAGCTAGAGTGAAATAAGCTACGACTGCCCCAGCAAATTAATTTAACTTCAAGTCCTATCTTTGATTTATTTCCTAAGTTGTAAGTGAATGCCGAAACCCCAAAAAGAACTTTAAATTATTATTTAAAAATTTTAATTTATTCATAATATTTGTTATAACAAAAGCATTACCGTTCCAAAATAAATATTTATAACATCTGTCAAAACTGACCACATTTGTAAACAATTTTATAAAATTTTAACTATCTATATAATACATGGAGGAAAATATGGCATGGCCAAATAAATAAAATTTTAAAGGTTGGTCATGTTAGAAGTCGGAAGAATCAACGTGCGTGTATGACTCGCTATATGAATGTGGAGGAGGCTTGAGAGGTGTGCCATGGTAGAGTAGTGTGGCGGTCCATTCTCTCGTTTGTTGTTGTTGTATCTATAAATTACCACTGAGGAAGGGCTGGGTAGTCCGAAACATGTTTGATATTTATTTTTTATTTTTTTAATGTATGTATACAAAGTATATAAATAAAATAAAAAATATTTTATCCATCTTTCGTTTACGCACAAGCCTCTTAATTAAACTTCATTTCTTCATTCTGTAAACTTATTAAAAATACAACGGAATTTTCCAAATATTACACCTTATGAAAATCGACACGGATTCCTCAAAAATCCCCCGTGCCCGTGAGGGGCGGATTCCAATTTTCACATAACGGTCTATACCTTCATCTGCAAATCTTTCCATTCCCATTCGCCCGGCGTCGCGAGGCCATCTTCGCCGAACTTTCCCAGTCTTCGAATTCCCCCCAAATAATATTCATATAACGGAACCCAAACTCTGTGAAAATAAAACGAAACTTTCCCGAAACACGATTTCCGTTTTTCCTTTTATAAGGTCTTGCTTAGATTATCGGAACTAATAGGGACCTATAAGGCTGTAATGTTTCTCCGAAGTTAATATAACTGAATAAATATTCTTTTAATACAGGCGATTTTCTGAAAATAGAACCTCTTCCCATACCAGGTAAAACGATTTTCTTATCTTATTTATGCAAACAAATCTTGGAATAACTGTATTTTTCGTTTTTTTTTTATATATGTATACAACACTTTTTAAACCAATTAAAATTTAATATCAACATGTTTTGGACTACCCAGCCCTTCCTTAGTGATATTATATAAATATTTTAAATATTATAAATTGTGTACAAATATGGTCACTTTTGACAGATGTTATAAATATTTATTTTGGAACGTTTATGCTTTTGCTATAACAATTATAATGAATAAATTTAAAATTTAAAATAATAATTTGAACTTCTTACAACTAAGGAAATAAATCAAAGATTGGACGTTAACTTTTATTTGATTATTTATAATATTTACTTTATTTTTTAATTCCTTATATTTCGGGATTGTTCAAAGTTATATTTCTATTATTAACATGCAAAATTTCAACGCCATTATCTTTATTGAATAAATGATATATTTATCATCAAAAGATCATGCATTTACTTCTAACTTCTAGATTATCCGTTTTCATATCCGTGCGTAATTTCATAATAAACAAGCATTATTTATAAAAAATATTATTTAATATCTTAGTGATATTAAACCCCTGTCTGTGTTTAATTCAAGTGATTCCGCCAAAATATTGATTATTTAAAAACAATTGTTTTTTATTTATAATAAATACAATAATTATTTAATTGAGTCAGTAAATACTAGATGGAGTCAATTTTGTGTAAATCTCTTAATCCGAGTAACGAGTACAGATTCATTATGACGGTAATTGGGCACTTTGGTATGCAAGACACCCAATTTCATTTACGGTAATAACACGTTTTAGTCTAAATAAACCAGTTTGCTCGATTTACACCGGTAATTATTGGTAAACTAGTTACGATAAAGCTAGCATGTTATACAATATCTAACTGCGAAGGGCCAATTTGGAAGGTAAATTTTTTTTACCATCTCGGAATAATTCAATCAATCAATCGATTAAAGACTGATCACCATTTTTTCATAAAAAGAATCTAACTAACTAACCATCAGGCCGTCGCCCCGAAGGGTTAGGCAGAATGTATGAACTGCCAAACTTTTCTTTTCTGGCATACTTTTCTCGCTTCCTCAACATTCATACATCGTGTCGTGCACGCGCGTCGATTTCTCTGACTACTCACGTGGCCGATATCAATTTTTGATTTATTTGATCGTGCCACGTTTTTTCTGGTATCCCTCTATTTCTGGTTCCATTTACATCGTTAACATATATTTTTTTTTCACCATTCTTTCTTCATTCATTCTTTACATGTGTCTTAACACCATCATTCGCACCGCATTCGCTTATTATATTTTCATTCGACACTCAATTATATACAGAGTATCCACACATTCGTCTAAGAGATCCCATTTTCAATGCATTTATTATATTTTCATCTTTATTTTGCCAGTCCCATGTTTCGCTTTCATACATAAGGGTCGGTACAAGAACACCTTTGTGCAGTGCCATTTTAGGTTTATGGATAGGTTTTTGTTTGCAATGAAAACTTTAAGTGCTCCATTCACTTTGTTGCCTGCCAACTCTTCTTTCAATTTTCCTCTTCACTCGGTCACGGCTGTCATTTCAACTGACTCGGGCGCCATCTCTCGGTGAATCACGTCATACACAATAATTCACTGACATCAAACAAGTCAATCTGTCTCATAGCTACAAATATTGCTTTTTATTTTTATTGATTGGATTTTCTTCTGATGTACGTTAAATAA
This sequence comes from Lepidostoma basale, assembly GCA_022606425.2. Taxonomy (NCBI): domain Eukaryota; kingdom Metazoa; phylum Arthropoda; class Insecta; order Trichoptera; family Lepidostomatidae; genus Lepidostoma; species Lepidostoma basale. The sequence goes on from JAHDVF020001554.1 coordinate 374,057, forward strand.
CATATTTTTTATTGCATTGATTATCTTTTGGTTTATTTTTAGGAAACAAATCTTAAATAATTTTTTTTTTCTTAAACATACGACGAGAATTCCAAATTCGTGTTTTTTTTTTCATGGATCATAGCACTGTTTCTTTTCGCTTTTGAGTTTTTTTGAGTCCCAACGCGTTTCGGAGGTTTTACGTATTCATCATCGGGAAAACGATGTAAACTTAATATCGTTCTTCCAATGATAAAAGAGAAATTTGAAATTGGAAAGAACGGTGTTTGAATTCATTATAAACAAATTTATAACTTTATGTATAAAAAAGAACACGTTTGTTTTTAACATTCAAGTTTAAAAACCACTGCAAAGGATTATGAGTCGTTATTCCACACCCTTTGACCTGCGTAAGGTACATTTTTCCTTGTACTATTTTATTATGTTTTTTATCACAGCAGTTTTTTTTGCTTCGCTGATTTATTCCTTCCCACTACCTTCCTCCTTCCTTCCCCCACATTCCCCCACCCCACCTTTCTCGTAAATCTCCCTTCTTTCAGTGCGAGAGATTAAAAAAGATAAGATTTTTTTCATTCGCTTCTAATGCTCTCATATATCTTGACCTTTGAATTAGTTTCTTCATTTATAGTGCGATAATCAGTAATCTTATTTGCGACATCGGTACTGCTTTATGGATACAAAAAAACAAAAATAATTCATTAGTTAGATTTCAGGCATGGGCAACCTTTCCTAGGTCTGGGGCCAAATTATCATTCTGTCTCCCTGTCAAGGGCCGGACCAAATTATTAATCATAATAAGGTAATATTAAATTAAATAAAATACGCTGCTACTTCTTATATATATTTTTTGTTTATATAATCAACGACATAATATTATATTCTGATTACAAAATTGACTGTGAAGATTGGCCTTGTACTTGAATTACGAGACTATCAATATTGGCGTTGGTATTGCTTAATGATAATCGCATAGAATTTTCGAGATTTTCATGTGTTATCCTTGTTCGAAACACACTGAAAGGTCCATCGCAGCATTTGAAAGAAGGGTTCTTAGGACAATATATGGCCCAGTGAGAGACCACAATGGTTGGCGTCATCGATATAACCGAGAGCTATATGATATCTATAAAGAGCCCGATGTGATCAGATCCATCAAAGTAGGGCGCTTGAGATGGGCTGGTCACATAATCAGAATGGACGACGACAACCCTACAAAACGCCTCACGCTCTCAGTACCACAGGGACGTAGAAGACCAGGAAGGCCCAAAATGCGATGGATGGACAGTGTCAACACGGATGCATCGGTGTTGCAAGTGAGAAATTGGAGAATAAGGGCATCAAGCAGACAAGAATGGAGGAAGCTCCTGGATTCAGCCAAGGCCCACCCAGGGCTGTCGAGCTTAGGACGATGATGATCCTTGTTCGAATATTTGATTTAGTGTGTTTCATCATCGAAAAAAACTGTTCACATGTATTCTTCCACTAAATATAATTTATAAAAATCCGTCAAAGCAACTTTGTCAAATTGTTATTTTAGCGCTAAATCCCCGTGAAGCTCAATAAGTTCCATCTGTAAATTTACTGGCACATTATTTACATCAGTATCCATCGGACGAGCAAATATAGCGAACGTTAAGTCTTTGTTTTGGAGGTCGCCAAACCTCGTATCAAATTGCTCTATTCGTGCCTTCAGTTCATCTCCATAAGAATTATACGTGATGTTTGTACGAGTTGATAGATTAGGAAAATAGTAAAAAAAATTACCTCTTATGTGATTTTCCAAAAATCTGAGTTAATTACAAAAAAACTTTGACAAGTTCATGCAGTTCATGAATCAATTTTCCTGTTTTTGTTATTTAAGATTCAGATCATTCGCCGAATCACTGCAAGCGCCCGTGTCATCTGCATTATTTAAACTATAATTTTATTTCTCTATTACTTCGCCGAGATGAATCAGGGCCGGACAAAATAGCTCCGCGGGCCGGCGGTTGCCCATCTATGAGTTAGATGTATAAAAATACTCTATCGCATTTTTTATTTGCTAGTTTAAACAGATACTGTTAATTAAATTCCTTTTGATAATAATTTCAATTGAAAAATACGTGAATAGCTTCTGTAAACCTGGCATTTATTAAAATAGTTATTTAATAAGTAAGTTTTTTTTAATATGTTTCTGGTATTCGTTAATATACACTTGTAAAAGAAATTGCAAATATGAAAACAGGGAGTTCACTAACTGGCAATAATGATATGTTTATTTTTTTAAATTAAAACCTGGTTTTGTTCATATTTTAATAATCTATTTGTTAATATTTTAATAATCTTGACATGATTAGAAGGTTTCATATTTTATGATGGAGTTGAGACATAGAGATTAAACATATATATGAAACACAAATGAACCCCGGACAATTCCAGATTGCCTTTTAATTATAATGAGCCATTTTATGCTCATATTGAAGATAGTAAAATAAATTCTAATATCATTGATTTAAATCTTTGACGATAGCCTTTTTTTAATTATTTGAAATACAGATGTGAGACACATATATGAGACGCAGAGATGAGAGACATATATGAGACGCTGATACGAGACGCAGATATGAGACACAGAGATGAAACATAGATGTGATATACAGAGATGAGACACAGACACAGTTATTGTCAACCTTCGTGGCCGAGTGGTAAATGCTACGAAGCACACCGAAGGTTCCGGGTTCGATTCCCGGCAATGGCACACTGTCACACTGTCATCGGTCCGGTGTAGAATTCACGTGACAATAAAATAGCGACAAATCAGTTACCTATCACATGTCATGAGAATCAAAATGATAGTTATACCATTTACATTGATTTGACTCGCGCTAAACGATTTAACAAAATAGTAATAATAATAATACATTACAAAAAATAAACATAACATAGTATATAAGACATAAGAGATGAGACACATACAACTAGGCTCAGAGAAGAGACATAGAATTGAGAAACATAGGTCAGTGACAGAGCTAAGACACGGAGATGAGAAATAGACATGAGACTCATATCGCACGCTCAATATAACGATGTTTTAACAAAAGCAGTCGAAAAACACGTACGAATAGATAGCGTTTACATTGTGAACGATTATCGTACGTACGAATGGATAGCGTTAACATAGTTAAAAATAGATGGATAGCGTTAACACAAGCCTCTATCTAATGTTAACTCAATTATGACCTAAGCCAAAATCGGTCAGTTTACTATTAAGCGTGCGATATATGAGACGCAGATACGAGACACAGAGGTGAGGCACAGAGGTGAGACTCAGAGATAAGACTCATAGATGAGATTACAGACGTGAGGCACAGATATGAGAAATAGACATGAGACACTGAGACAAGACACAGAGATAAGATGTATATATAAGATATAGAAATGAAACACAGATATGAATGTTTATTTTGGAGATTTTACAAACTATTATACGAGTATACCATTTATTTAAACCGGTATCTTTAAAACATTTTAAATATATTTTAATATGATACAAAATTTTAAATAGCTTACGAAATTATCATTGTTGTAATATCAGAGAAATAAAGTGAAGGTATGCGTTTTATTATGAGAGATTTATTTATTATAAAGGTGAATAAATATTTATAACGTCATTAGAAACACCTCGTGCAGATCATTATTTAACCGACTTCACAGTGATACAGAATTGATAGAGTATCGTTTTTTTGGCGGGAGCATTTCGAATATTTGTATATTACCAAATCGTCTGAATGTCCAATGACTATTTAAATATTTTTTTCAATAATATTTTAAAGAGACCAAGAGGCAGACCGAGTAAAAGATCGGCGGATTGCGTGGAAGACGATTGGGAGAAAATGGAAGGAGCTGGTGAATGGAGAGAGATGGCCAGAGACAGAAGTCAGTGGAGGACCGTTGTGGAGGAGGCCAAGTCCCACATCGGGATGTCGTGCCGAGAAATTAATGAATATTTTAAAGTTCTTGCGGGTATTGGATTGTTTCAAGTGCTTAATTAGAGTTTATTTTAAAAAAAAACAGTGGATACGTGGAGTAATAAATTATATTAAATTAAATTCGAAATTCTAAATTTGATAATATTTTGAAGTTCTTGCTAGAGTTGATTGTTTTGGGTGCCTAATTACAGGTATTTTAAAGAGCGGTGGATAAGCGGAATATAAATTAAATAAACACAAAAATCCGGATCATCCAGCTGCCAACATGTGCACCATTTGAAAGAACATTCATTATAAGTTTTACAACTAACTAACTAACTAACTAATCATCACGCCGTCTCTCCGAAGGGGTAGGTAGAAATAATGGACCGCCACACCTTAACCGATGCGGCACTCCATCCTTCTCTTTTCGCCCTCGCGGGAGACGCGGTGATCTTCTTTTCTTCTACTTCCTTGTTGTAAACCTATGTGATATGTTCTCTAGAGTGTTGCCACTCCTGTGAGGTAAATTCCTAGCTGTCCTTTAATCCTTTAGGAGGTTTTTCACGAGAACGAGTCCCATGAGGCTGATTATGTAGTGCAATATAAGGGAGTCTGGTGGTGTCCATACTTTGGACATGAACGTACTAATCCCTTCTTCGTTGTCTACTCCATCTTATAATATCCTCAACCTCACATTTTTCTCTAATTCTGGTGTTCCTCACGCGATCTCTCAGTGTCTTGCCTGCTATTGTAATTTAAATGATAACTTTTTTATTTTGCGATTTGAAAAAGCTAAATTAATAAGAGACAGAGTCAGAAACGATACGGTGAGAGAAAAAACAAAGGTCACTGACATCATCCACCGGGTGGCGACTCTAAAATAACAATGGGCAGGTCACGTAGCCAGAAGCTCAGATGAAAAGTGGACAAGAAGAGTGCTGACTTGGAGACCGTGGACGGCAAAGAGAAGTGCAGGGCGACCGCAACTACGGTGGAAGGATGATCTGAACAGACACGTCGGAATAACCTGGATGAAGTCTGCACAGGACAGAGTGACATGGAAGCGAATGGAGGAGGCCTTTGTCCAGGAGTGGACGGGAATAGGCTGAGGAAGAAGAAGAAGAAGAAGAAAAAGAAGAAAAAGAAGAAGAAGAAGAAGAAGAAGAAGAAGAAGAAGAAGAAGAAGAAGAAGAAGAAGAAGTCAATTTTGATCATTTAACAGCTTCACTATTTGAGCTAATGTCTCCTTCTTAAGATAATTCTTTCGATAAAATCAACTGCACAATAATTCAGACCCACGCGCGACGGATATTTTATTGAATCATTGACGCCATTCCAAATATTTCTATCGATGTATTAACATTATTTCAATTACTCCGGCCACAAATCACGCTTGCGCCAGGAGATCTGCCATCCAAATTATCAGAATTCTAATTTATTAGATAGTTTTCAAACCCACGTGGGTGCGACCCAAGAGAAAGGGCCCGAATATTCTGACAATGGACTGTTAGATAATTGCATTTTTTACGTAAGAGAACTTCATGTAGGTAGAGTTTTTTTTGATAACTATGATTTACGAGTTCGATACCAGAAACGCTAAAATAAATTGTTAGTTTGGAGTTATGTTTAAATACGTTTTTTTTTTTATTAAAATATGTGTATATAAAATTCTTTGTAAACTAATTAACCATCACGCCGTCTCCCCGAAAAGGTATGCGAAAGAATGGACTGTCACACTTCAACCGATGCGGCACTCCATCCTTCTCTTTTCGCCTCGCGGGAGACGCGGTGTGATGGGTTGCGAACCTCATCGCCACCAATAGGCATCTTCCGCGCACGCTTCGATCGTCCAACATCCACAAAATAAATCTAAAACAAAACGAATAATATAAAATACAATGATATAAAATAATATAATAATAAATGATTCGTTCACATGGTTCTATGCATATTTCCTTTAATGTTCTTTCTCCCCACATTGATTGGGCTTGCGCTGTAATTATTTAAAAAGAGCTATTCAACAGAATATTAATAAAATCTAAAATATTCAAAAATTTCAATTAATTTTAATTTTAATTACTAGTTCTGATAACATCAATTTAACCAAACAAATTAAATTCAACTAATCAATCACGAAATAGTTCTAGTGGAAGTACACAATTAATTAATAACACATGATTGGAGTGAGCGCAAAGGAACGTAAAGACCAAAAATTTATGATGCCGAAACTTGTGTGAGTAAAGTTATTTCTCATTTTGTAAGAAAGTTTTGTAAAAGAATTCAATTAACTCCGAGAAATCCGTATTTCGCAAAGAGTGCTTAAATTATAATACGTATATTAACTAACTAACTAATAATTAACTAATCCGCAGAGCGACTGGATACTTTTGAGAGAAGGGTGCTGCGCAGAATTCTGAGACCTGTGAATGACGGTGAAGGCTGGAGAGTACGGCATAATGACAAGCTGTACCATATTTACAAAGCTCCCAGTCTCTCCACACAGGTCAGACTGAATAGACTGAGATGGGCCGGTCACGTGCAGAGGATGCCGTCTTCGCGAACCCTTAAAAGATTAATGGAGTGGCACCCAGGTGGTTGAAGACCAATTGGACGACCAAGGTTGCGATGGTAGGATGAAGTTGGGAGAGATGGGGCAAGATTGTTACGAGTGTCAGATTGGTGGGTCGAAGCGGAGGACAGGAGGAGTTGGAGGCGAAAAATATTAGAGGCTAAGGCTCGATATGGCCATCGAAGAAGAAGAAGATATTAAATAACTAACTAACTAACTAAATAACCATCACGCCATTTCACCGGAGGGATAGGCAGAGAGGATGGATGGCCACAATGCTCTGTCCCGGCATACCTCTCGGGATTCCTCTACATTCATACATCGTACCATGCACGCACGTCGACTATTCCGACTTCAAATGTGGCCGCCTTTTAGTAATTGATTAATTTGGTCATGACATGTTTTCCTCGGTCGTCCTCAGCTTTTTTTTCCACTCACGCTGCTTGTGTACAACTTTTTGACCATTCTACTCTCATCCATTTCTTCCCTATCTCCAAACCATCTCAGGGATCCTTTTTTAATATTCTCCATGATGTAGTCATCTGCCATACATTTCTTTCTTAATTCATCGTTCGATATTCTATCATACAACGTTTTCTCGCACATTCTTCTAAGTGATCTCATTTCTACGGCGTTTATCCTGCTTTCATCCTTCTTTTGCCAGTTCCAAGCTTCACTTTCATACATGAGGTTTGGCACTAAAACTCCATTGTGTATATTAAACTAACAAAAAATGATATATCTTTATTTTTTTGCTACTGCCAGGGCTTCGTACGGATTTTTTATTTACTCAAAAATAGCCTGTTGAATTGTTTTTTTTTTTTGTATCACAATTTTATTTTTATTTTTCGTAACAGCTGTTCCGTCAACCTATGTTGACATTATCAGATGTTACAAAAATATATAGTTGTTAAATAATAATACAATTGTGATACACAAAAACAAAGTTTTGTAATTTAACCGTTTATAATGTTGAAGTCGTATAGTGTTTCGGCCAAAAACACTGGATCAATTGTTATAATTTTGCATTTATATTTCACACTACTAAAACTCAAGGAATTCATTACAAAAAGCTAAGCTGATTATACTTAATGTAATAATATGTTTCCATAAATATAAAAAATTTAAACTCAAGAAAACTAGTTCTTTACAACACTTTGATTTTTATTTATAAAATTAAGAGTAATACGGTGCCTGCATATCTAACTAAAAAAGTAGCATATAGTTATGAAACACATGACTATTTGACGAGAGGTCGTGATAGATTCCGACTCCGGAGACCCAGACTTGAAAGTACAGAGAAATGTGTTTTTTATAGAGGATTCAAATTAACGAATTGCCAAATGAGGTATGAGATGCTTGTTCTCTTGCTGTCTTTCGTCGAAAATGCTTTAAATATGTTGTAATTACCGATGTTTAAGGTTTTTGTTGTTTTTTTCACGCGTGATTTTTATATTATTAATTGTTTATAAAATGTTGTTTTATAAGTTATAAAATGTTTTTGTAATTTTTTATAACACTATTAAATAAATAAATAAAATAAAAAAATTAAAAATTATGAATGATAAATAACGTAAAATTATGAATGTTACTAAGATGGTTTATACAAATGGGACGTTTGTGATGAGGAAACAGTTGTGTTTCCTGTTATCACCTTTATTTGTAAGATGTTCTGCTACTTTTATTCGAAATTTAAAAAGCTAGAGCCATTTGAAAATACTAATTTTAATTCTCGTTTTGTTCCCAGGAATTTAAGAATACCCCAAAGGCTACAACGAAAATAAAGCGAACAGAAAAAGAAGACCGAATATAAACGTAAGTTTCTATTAATAATACCAATATTAATAAAATCATTATATTTAAATGAAAAAAAAAACACATTAAAATAACGTTACTGTCTATAATGTTGGCTTTATTTAATTGATAATTTTATGCTCTTATTGTTTAAATGTAATTTCGGGCATATGAATTAAAATAATAATATTTAACAGATTTCTTATATTCTTGGTAATATCTACGACGTTGATTTTAAAATTAATTAATTAATAATCTTAACTCGAAAATGATGAAAAGGGCGTTTTAATTCGTTAAAAAAATATATAAATTTATGTCCTTGTATGTAATTTTTAAATTCTCTATTGAAAAATATGTTTATATAAACGTTACAAAAAGGGTGGTTCGTATCATATTAAAAGGGTACTTCAATTACACTGAATACAATTTACTCGTAAATTCGAAAAAAAATTATTAGTTTTATATTATTTTTCAAGTTTAAACAATTGTGTATGCCTTTTTTTGTTGAAATTCTTAATATCAGTGGTGTCTCGCGATGTTTATGTTAATTTAATAAATATATTAAGTTTATATTTATTCAGAATATTTGAGCAATAAGGTCTCATATATTTCTGTAAATTATTGCTATACTCGTATTTTAATTAAAATAACGGTTAGTTACTATTTCTAGGAGAACATATTACAGGGGGAAAATGTAATAATAAAATATTGAAATAATAAAACAGTAATTGGAAGAAACAATTACACATAGTATAAAGTAAAAAACGATAAACAATAACAAGAAGTACATAGATTACATTAATAGGAAAGGTGACAAAAGTTGAAGGTAGTTACTTTTTAGCTAGATTGTACAGGGGAAAAGTTTTAAATGTACTATATACTAATGGGGAATTAGAAGGAATTTGGTTATTTATAACATTTAGATAGGCCATGTAATACGTCAAGAAGGTCTCTTGCATGCCATAATGGAGGGTATGAACGAGGGGACAAACTCTAGGAGACGCTCATGCTGAGAGTACTGGAGGACCTGTTGGTGGACGTGCGTTGCTCATCAAATGCAGATTTCAAAAGAGCCGCACAAGACAGGGAAGAATGGAAGAGAATAATAGAAGAAATTGCTGCAAACTTATCCCAGGATTGAAACTTTCTAACTAAAAAAACTAACTAACTAACCATCACGCCGTCTCCCCGAAGGGGTAGGCAGAAAGAATGAACTGCCACACCTTTCTTTCCTGACATATTTCTCTCGCTTCCTCAACATTCATACATCGTGTCATGCACGCGCGTCGATTTCTCTGACTCCTCACATGGCCGACATTCAATATTTGATTTATTTGATCGTGCCACGTTTTCCTTGGTCTTCCTCTATTTCTGGTACCATTTACATCATTAACATATAATTTTTTTACCATTCTTTCTTCATTCATTCTTTCCATATGTCCAAACCATCTTAATGATCCTTTCATTATTTTGTTCATGACACCATCATTCGCACCGCATTCACTTCTTATATTTTCATTCGACACTCTATCATACACAGAATATCCACACATTCGTCTAAGAGATCTCATTTCTACTGCATTTATTCTACTTTCATCCTTCCTTTGCCAGTTCCATGCTTCGCTTCCATACATAAGGGTCGGTAGAAGAACACCATTCTGCACTGCCATTCTAGCTTTACATTTTTTGGTCTATAAAATTTCGAAATTTTCTATTTTCTCTAATTTTTGAGGATTATTTGCTTTATGTAAAAATTTTGTGTTTGGCATCGAAATGATGGTCAAAATTCACACAATGAATATATCAAAAACTGTTCTTTTCCTTTTTTGCACTTAGGTACTTATTTACGAAAATATTATCACGTTTTGACCATGTCTTTGTCTTTGAGCTTAAGCGCTTCAACGGAGACTTGAACAATTGAGAGAATAAAAATGTGTTCATTTTCTCACGGTACGGCGTGAAAACAAACCACTTTAATACAGGTTTTACTAACGAAAAAAATATATTTGCAATCATCTTATAAGAAGATGGATCTATCTATAATGATAAACACATTTAACCACCCTACGTATTTGAACGTACGTGATACGTTCACTTTGACTGTACTATTCTGCGCTATCCCGTATCACGTACGCGCTTGAGAAAAAGTAATGTACCTAAAATGTAAAAACTATTAGGCATACGCGCGTGTGCCAACAACACTTGAGTACAAGTCTTCGCAAATATGATAGTTTTACAAGGGGCAGGCGAAGTGTGCCGTCGAGTCTTTGACATTTCGTAATTTAAAAATATGAAATTAATATACAATTACATTTAATTAATAAAAATCTGCTTGTTTTTTCCATGTTTCTCGGAAAATTACCTGAAGGTAGGGCGGTTAAACACCTCTTCTAGGTTCGTGTGCGTAACTCTGTCCAATAATTTCGTACGTAATACATTTCAGAGATAGTAGCATTCCCGTCGTCAAGATGCATCATGTGTTTGTTGTAAGTGCACTGCACAGTGTTGTTCTTTAGTAAATGCATTATGTGTGGAAGTGAAGTATGGAACTGGAAAAACAGGACAGGATGAAAGTAGAATAAATGTTATGACAAAATCTAAGCTGGCTGTTTATATGGTAAATGTAATTGCATACTTAAAAAAATATATTAAAAATTTCTTCACATAATCGTGTATATAATATTTATTATTATTTTGTTGAATCGCTCTTTACATAATGACAGCTTGAGCCGAATCGATGTAAAGGTATTATATATATCAAAGTGATTCTCGGATGAACGGAGCTAGAAATAGAGGAAGGCCGAGGAAAACGTGGCACGATCAAATCAATCAAATATTGAATGTCGATCACGTGAGGAGTCGGAGAAATCGACTTGCGTACATGACAAGATGTATGAATGTAGAGGAATCGAGAGAAGTATGTCAGGACAGAACAGTGTGACGTTCCATTCTTTCTGCCTATCCCTCTGGGGAGACGGCGTGATGGTTAGTTAGTTAGTTATTTAGTGATTCTCGTGACATGTGATAGGTAGCTAATATATCGCCAATTTATTGTCACGTGAATTCTGCACCAGACCAAAGACAGTGTGACAATCACACTGCCTTCGCCGGAATTCGAACCCGGAACATTCGGGGTGGCAGTCAATGCACTCACCACTCGGCCACGAAGTTCGTATAGTATCGTCGTCGTTTAGTTAAATTTAACATAGTTTTGTGGTTAATACTAATGAAAACGACAGTTTTCTAGAAGTTTTATTATATTTTATGGGAATGACATGTTTCGACCCTCTAAGGCATTATCAAATTCGATAATGCCTTAAAAGGGCAAAACATGTCATTCCCATAAAATATAATAAAACTTCTAGAAAACTGTGGTTTTCATTCTTATTAATGATTCAGTATGGAGTTTTAAATCATAGTTCAAGAAACAATAAATAGTTTTGTGGCTTCGACAGGTTTCGACAGCTCGCTGCCAGAAGATAACATCTAAATACATGCTATAAAGATTTTGTTTTATGTTATTACTTTGGAAGATGTAACATTACTAATAATTTATTCATGGAAATTCTTCTTTTTCTTCTTCAGAACCTTGTAATTTAACCCATTAATAAGAAAATCGTCATTAAATGATTTTTTAAAGTGATATTTGGATGATAAACTGGAGGGTTAAATCTCTCAATGTATTTCTCAAGTAAAATATAGTGATTAGTCGTAAGTTTTTAAATATTTAACTTATAATTTTAAAAATAATTAGATATTAATAATGGTCAAAAGTAGCATGAATGGAAAAAAAGTCGAGGAAGGCCAAAAAAACATGGCTTGACCAAATTAATCAATTACTGAAAGGTGGCCATGTTCGAAGTAGGAACAATCGACGAGCGTGCATGTCACGATGTGTGAATGTAGAAGAGGCGCGAGAGTTATGTCAGAATAGAACAATGTGGCGATCCATCCTCTCTGCCTACTCCTCCGGGGAAACGGCTTGATGTTTAGTTAGTTAGTTAGTTAGTCAAAAATATTCTTATTTATTAATGCAAAAAAAAAATCGAATTATAAAACCGAGCTACGATACAACGTTTAAGTTAATAATATTACAGCCATTCGACTTACTTACTCTGGGGGTGAAATTTTATTATATGGGGCAATGTTTTCATCCCTATAAATTTAAAGCAGGCAGCGATAACTGGGGGTTAAATAGTAACAGTAGCTTAAGCCATATTCACACTATGAACGTATAGCGTAGCACATACTTTCCGATGCATAAAAACTGCCCAAAATTAATTCGAAATATGGTGTTTCAAAGCAGTACTTTGTTCTATTTATTTTTCTTTCTCTTAGTTTAGGTCATGTGACCTGTTTGTGACGGTGGGCTGTCCCGGGATGATGATGTCCAGCCATCTCTCCATCTCTTTGGCGGCCTTCCTGGTAATCTCTTGCTGCTTGGGTTTTCATCTTTAACAATTTTTACAATTCTTGTATTCTCCATGCGGTCCACGTGGTCTCTCCAAAAGCGCCTTCTGCTTCTTCTCCATCTTACTATGTCCTCAACACCACAGACAGACCTTATAGTTTCATTTCTGTTCCGATATCTGAGGGTATTGCCTGCGATTGTGATCTACTTTCACTCATATCCCAGGCAATTTCTTAGAAATGTGCTATTTCTGGAGGTAAATATTTTTCGAATATACCTGTCACTGTTTTCTCCCCCTTTCCTCTCTTTCTATCTACTGTGTTATTGTTCTGTTATTACGAAGCCCTGAGGAAATTTGGGTACAAGTGAAACTAGTCGATAATTAAAATAACCGCATAGTGGTGAAAAACAAAGTGCAGTGTTTTTATTTTATTTTATTTTAAATATAAATAATGTATTTTTTAAAATAATAAAACTTGAAAAAGAAGGAATTAAGTAGCATTAATGCAGTAGAAATGAGATTTCTGAGTCGATTGTGTGGTAAATTTATACATGATAGAGTGTCAAATGCAAACATATGAAGTGAATGCAGTGCAAATTAAAGTGTTAGGAACAAACAAATGATTGGGTCATTAATATGGTTTGGACACCTAGAAAGTATGAAAGAAAAAATATTGATTCAGAAAGTACAATATGATGTTAAGATGTAGAGGAAGACTAAAAAAATGCGGCACGATTATGGACAAGAGGAATCAGAGAAATCGACGTGTGTGTATGACACGATGAATGAATGTTGAAGGAGCGAGAGAATAGCGAAACGGTCCATACATTCTGCCTACCTCTTCAGGGAGATGGCTTGATGGTCAGTTAGTTAGTATAGAAAAATAGTTATAATTTGATTAAAAAATATCTGCGTATGATAATCATTTACTGCGTCATGGACCGTGACGCATGATGCAGTGTATTACATGTAATTATATTACAAAAGCTTAACCCAGGCGCGCTGCATAAAATAGTAAGCTTACGGTACACTCTTTAACTCGGTTCGTATTTATAATATAATTTAAAAATGTAATGAAGGCACAAGTTGACTTTTCGGCGTTGGATCCCAGTGCTTTCAGCGAATAGGCCCTAAGCCCGCCATTACAAATTTTATGGCCAACGGTTCAGTAAACGACGGAAGTGCGCGGCCATTTTGTGCCGGTCAAATAGAGATATTTCGTCGGTCGTTAGCATTCTTTTTGGGGAAAATTCCCCGGAAAATTTGGGCATCGCGTGTTCGACATTTACTTTAAGGGAGGATTAAGATTTTTAACGGGTAATCCGCGCGGTCAGAATCCGAACGCAAACTTGCGCGTCATATCGATTTTAAAAATTGTTGCGAGTGATTGCCAGCGACTATAGGGATGGAGACGTAACAAGACTGGACAAAGAGCATATCTGGGACTGTTCTAAGGTCGCCCCTATAATAGACAAGGTTAAAGAAGCCATATTCAAATCACATCAAAGCAAATCAGTTGATTAACTCAAAAGATATTAAAAACAGCAAAATGCATTAGAGGTGGTTCGACATTAGGAAGACAAGATATAATTTCTAAAGTCAATAGTATTTGTCTCCTGAACATACCTTCACTAATATGAAAGACGTCGATCTACGAGGAGACCGCGTTCAGCAGACTAATTGCTCTTCCCACCGGTGTCACTAGAGGCCGATTGGTTCTGGTGGCCGGTAGGTAAAACAATATGTGCTGTCGCTGTCGAGATGCTTAGCCACGCCATGCGTCGAGAAGATGACCACGTTATTAAATCTGCCCTTCAAATTCCAAGGAATCTCAAAAAGCTAAGATGGCAGTATACGATGGTGTTTTTTGGGCTGACTCTTATGTATGAAAGCGAAGCATGGAACTGGGAAAAGAAGGATAAAAGCAGAATAAATGCAGTAAAAATTATATCTCTCAGACGAATGTGTTTACAATATGTACGAGTATGTGATAGTGTCATATACAAATGTAAGAAGTGAATGCGGCGCGAATGAAAGTGTTATAAACAAAATAATGAAAGAGTCATTGAAATGGTTTGAACCCATGGAAATAATGGATGAAAAAAGAACGCCGAAGAAATTATATGTAAACGACGTGAACGGAGCTATAAATAGAGAAGGGCCGAGAAAAACGTGGCACGATCAAATCAATCAAATATTGAATGTCGGCCGCGTAAGGAGTCGGAGAACTCGACGTGCGTAGATGACACGATGTATGAATGTGGAGGAAGTGAGAGAAGTATGTCAGGACAAAAAAATGTGGCCATTCATTATTTCTGATTTCCCTTCTGGGAGTCGGTGTGATGGTTAGTTAGTTAGTTAGTTAGTTCGAATCTCAAAGGTCCAGAAGGGTAAAGAACAGCCTTTGACGACAGGGGGGTCAAAAGTTTAAGTTAAAGGCTTTTTAAAATAAATTAGTTGGCTATTGCGCTTTCTTACTTTAACTATGGACGACCCTTAGGGTGTATTGCAATCCTGCAAAATCCCATCCCGAAGTCAGTTTCCATTGTCGGACCCTTCCCTTGTTAGCTTCTTCTTCTTCTGCTTTATTTAACACTGTGTCCTGTTATTCCTCGGAGCCTGTTCCTGGGATGCAGATGTCCAATTATCTCGCCATCTTTTAGGTAGTCTTCCTGCAGGTCGATTTCTTGTTGATGCTTTATTTGCGGCTTTATTTATCACTCTTTCAGAACATGCTCTTTCCACATGATCTCTCCAGTAGCGTCTTCTCAGTCTTCCCCATCGCACGACATCTTCTACATTGCAGATCTTTCTTATTTCAGAGTTTATTATTCTGTCTCAGAGTGTCGTTCCCACAACGGATCGTAGAGTATTCATTTCTGTGATTCTTAGGAGCTTTTTGTTCTGATCGTTCATATTCCATACGTCATTATAGGACGTACGCATGTCTTGTAGATTCGAATTTAGCTCTCCTTTACCTCCCCTTGTTAGCGTACAAAATAAATAAAACGAAACACTTTTTTTTACATAAGCATCTTAGAAGTATAGCTGTCCATGTGTATTGCATTTTCCAATATCTCTTCTTATCGTTATTAAGGGTCTTTACGCAGAAGCCTTTTTAAACATAACCCTCTCTTACTGCGCGTTACGAGCTAATACCATTTAAGACGAACCCTAATCTTCATTGGAATGAAAACAATCTTAACAATCTTAAGCAATAATCCGCGGACAAAGTAATTTGGGTTATGTTTTATCCTTTCACTCAAGCATTCGACTTAACACGTACCATACACGGGTTAAGAAAATTAAAATAAGTGTACTAAATCCTGCAATATCAATTAACTGCATGAAACCGTTTCAAAGGCAATATTAAATCCATCAACAATATCATAGATTCAATGTTTCTGTTTTCTAACACATGCAACATAAACAGCTAATTTATTGTTTCTTGAACAATGATGTAAAACTACATATTAAATAATTAATCCGAAAGAAAACGTCAGTTTTCTAGACGTTTTATTATATTTTATGGGAATCACATGTTTCGCCCTTCTAAAACATTATCAAATGTGACGAAATTCAAGCTCTTTGCTGTTTATATACACTAGTAAATGGAGCAGAATATGGCAATTATCGAAAATTGATGTGACACTATACATTTAACATAAGTTATTTGAGGTAGGACGAAATAAAGTGTTACACATTCATAATAAAGGGTAAATTCTCAACCTATTGGAACAATTAGAAATTAATAAACATTACAAAAACCCTAATTTAACTTTAATCAATGAACAATTCATCACTATCCATTCGGCTGACGTCACTATGCTACTTAACCCTTAACGTACCGTGTTCAAAACAAAACGCTTGCTCCCATGTGGTAAGTTCAGTTTACCGCTAACTTTATCTAAATATCAAGCATATGACTAGATGAATCAAAATTTAATTTATGTCATCTTGTAGGGAATTTCATTAGGAATAGATCGATATCTATAACATACATGGATTATTTGAAAAACATATCATTATTAATTTTTTTTCTGGAACCATGCGATTTCTGATATGTAATGCGTCATAGCATACGATCGACTAAACATCAGGTATAAACTTGTCTGCGCGCAGCGGCGGGCGGGGCGAAGATAAAGGCACCTAGGCAAAATGTATAGTACGTTCAAGACAACGAGTACGTATTAATATTTGTCCCTTTTGGTAAAGTGTTAATATTTTCACAGTTCTGATATTATTAAGTTACGAAGAAGAAAGAAGAATACTTCAATGGAGGATTACAATTTTTTTTATAATATTAGGGTCCATAGGTTTTAAGAAAATCAACTTTAAATTGGCAGTGGAAACTCAATTGACCACATGGCAACGCGACGGTTAACCGTTCTCAATATTTCGTAATAAAAAAAAAGCAAAAAATTACTTCCTTCATCCCAAAAAAAAATATTTTCTAAGACTGCCCTCACCTTCATTCGTGTTAAGGTAGAATTTGTTTTGCTAATATTCACAACTTTATCAAAAGTGACAAATACTTACTCGCTGTTTTGAACATATTATAAATTATATCTTTGACCTTTTCAATAGGTACGTAATAATACCGACTGGATGAAAACGCAGCACGTAACTTAATAATATCAGAACTGTGAAAATATTAACACTTTACCAAAAGGGACAAATATTAATACGTACTCGTTGTCTTGAACGTACTATACATTTTGCCTAGGTGCCTTTATCCTCGCCCCGCCACAGACAAGTTTCGACCCGACCCGACCCGATGTTCAGTCAGCCGTATGCTGTGACGCATTACATATCAGAAATCGCATGGTTCCAGAAAAAATTAATAATGATATGTTTTTCAAATAATCCATGTATGTTATAGATATCGATCTATTCCTAATGAAATTCCCTACAAGATGACATAAATTAAATTTTGATTCATCTAGTCATATGCTTGATATTTAGATAAAGTTAGCGGTAAACTGAACTTACCACATGGGAGCAAGCGTTTTGTTTTGAACACGGTACGTTAAGGGTTAATAATTTGAAGGTAGAAAAAACCGTTCTATATTCATCATCAACATCAGCTGTATCTGTCCATTTCTGGACGTATGCCTTATCCGTCTGCTTCGATCTATCCTGGGCAACACGCATCCATGTCGTACCAGCGGTCTCTTTAATGTCGGCTTTCCATCTAAGTTGCGAAAATCCATCCTTTCGGTTTCGTGTCTTCTAGGACGCCATCAATGGAGGTGTTTTGTCTATCTGTTGTCACGACGAAATGGCCCCGAAAGCTACGAGCGAAATGGCCCTTCCAGCATCATTTTAAGGCTGCTAATCTTACGATGATGTTCGATACTCCTATTCTGGTTTTCTTCTTCTTCTTCAAGTACCCTGTCGGGTCCCCCCAACGTTGGCGATCACCTCGGCGAACCTGTCCCTGTCCTGCGCCGCTCGGAACAGCTCCTCCACACTTCGGATGCCGGTCCACTCCCTCACGTTTCGCAGCCAGGACATTTGTCTCCTTTCGGACCCTCGGGGTCCCTAAATTTTTCTCTCCAAAATCAGTTGGATAAGGTGGTACCTTTCCCCATGCAGTATATGACCCAGATGTGAGATCTTTCCAACCTTGATAGTTGATAATAGTTCCCTGTCAACTCTAGCTCGCCTCAGGACTTCAGTATTGGTAACCATGTCTGTCCAGGGAACTCTGAGTATTCGGCGATGGAGCCACATTTCAAATGCTTCCATTCTGTTCATTGAGTTAACTTTAGGGTCCAAGTTTCATTTCTGGTATTAATGGTTGTTTTTCCCATCCTGCCTGCTACAAACATCTTGTTAAATATCACGATAGTATCAAAATCATATTATTCAAGATACATTTCTAACTGTATTAGGTCATTCTCCGCTTGACAAGGAGTGACCCATAATTTCCCGCGCTTTTCGTAATCGATATATATGAGGTCAAGCCGGGTTGTTCGTCTAGTATTTAATCAAAATTATGTAATTACGGGTATAATGTGAAATAATGTCGAGTTAGTTAGCCATTGGGACATTAAAAATGGCTGAGAACGACGGATTTGATAAGCAGGCGGTAATCTGTGATCGGGTACGCCAAAGTGCAAAGCAATCATTCCTACGCTTAACAATAGCCCCGTGCGGAGTTATTCCGGAATGGTCGTCAACCATAAAACCTTGCGTGTTTTTCTGCCAGTGGTTTTGTGGAAATAATAATACTAGTATTTATATTTTTGTTTGAGGGTGTGGACTAGGGATGGGCGGAAGCGAACGCGGGGATGCGATAATGCGGATGTGAAAAATAAAATGATCGCATTGCGCAAAAACATCAGAAAAATAAATACGAGTTTATTGTTTAAACATCATAAATAATAAAAAAAAAAAATTGTAAAAAATCTGATTAATTGACGAAGCCTTCGAAGAAGGCTTTGATTGAGGCTTTAATAGAGGCTTCGATGAAAGCTTCGACGAAGACCCTTAAAAAAGGCTGCGACGAAGGCTTCGGCGGAGGCTTTGATGGAGGCTTTAATAGAGGCTTTAACAGAGGCTTCGATGGAGGCTCTAACAGAGGTTTCAATGGAGGCTTCGCTGGAGGCTTCGACGAAAGCTTCCACCGAGGCTTTAATAGAGGCTGCGATAGAGGCTTCGACGGAGGCTTCGACGGAGGCTCTAATAGAGGCTTCGTTGGAGGCTTTGGTGGAGCCTTCGATGGGCGACCGTGGGATACATCAGAAAAATAAATACGAGTTTATTGTTTAAACATTATAATTAATAAAAATGTTTTTTTTTGTAAAAAATCTGATTAATTGACGAAGCCTTCGAAGAAGGCTTTGATTGAGGCTTTAATAAAGGCTTCGATGAAGGCTTCGACGAAGACCCTTAAAAAGGCTGCGACGAAGGCTCTGGCGGAGGCTTTGATGGAGGCTTCGATGGAGGCTCTAACAGAGGTTTCAATGGAGGCTTCGCTGGAGGCTTCGACGAAAGCTTCCACCGAGGCTTTAATAGAGGCTGCGATAGAGGCTTCGACGAAGGCTTCGACGGAGGCTCTAATAGAGGCTTCGTTGGAGGCTTTGGTGGAGCCTTCGATGGGCGACCGTGGGATACATCAGAAAAATAAATACGAGTTTATTGTTTAAACATTATAAATAATAAAAATGTTTTTTTTTGTAAAAAATCTGATTAATTGACGAAGCCTTCGAAAAAGGCTTTGATTGAGGCTTTAATAGAGGCTTCGATGAAGGCTTCGACGAAGACCCTTAAAAAAGGCTGCGACGAAGGCTTCGGCGGAGGCTTTGATGGAGGCTTTAATAGAGGCTTTAACAGAGGCTTCGATGGAGGCTCTAACAGAGGTTTCAATGGAGGCTTCGCTGGAGGCTTCGACGAAAGCTTCCACCGAGGCTTTAATAGAGGCTGCGATGAAGGCTTCGACGAAGATCCTTAAAAAAGGCTGCGACGAAGGGTTCGGCGGAGGCTTTGATGGAGGCTTTAATAGAGGCTTTAACAGAGGCTTTAACAGAGGCTTCGATGGAGGCTCTTACAGAGGTTTCAATGGAGGCTTCGACGAAAGCTTCCACCGAGGCTTTAACAGAGGCTGCGATAGAGGCTTCGACGAAGACCTTTAAAAAAGGCGACGAAGGCTTCGGCGGAGGCTTTGATGGAGGCTTTAATAGAGGCTTCGATGGAGGTTCTAACAGAGGTTTCAATGGAGGCTTCGACGAAAGCTTCCACCGAGGCTTTAATAGAGGATGCGATGAAGGCTTCGACGAAGACCCTTAAAAAAGGCTGCGACGAAGGCTTCGGCAGAGGCTTTGATGGAGGCTTTAACAGAGGCTTTAACAGAGGCTTCGATGGAGGCTCTAACAGAGGTTTCAATGGAGGCTTCGACGAAAGCTTCCACCGAGGCTTTAATAGAGGCTGCGATAGAGACTTCGACGGAGGCTCTAATAGAGGCTTCGTTGGAGGTTTTGGTGGAGCCTTCGATGGGCGACCGTGGGATACTTTTAAGAAATTATTATTTTCTTCTTCTTAGTGTGCTCCTAGCTGTCGATCCATCTCTTTGATGGTCTGCGCGGGGGTCGTCTACCTTGAGAGGGATTTTATTTTAATATATTTATCTATTGTAATTAATAGAAAATTAACTTACTGTTACCGCGTAAAAACTAATTATTTCTTTATGTTTTATCTTTGATATCACAAAACCTCGTACTTGATGTGAATTTGTTGCTAATTTGAGTAATCCTCTTTTCGTAAATTGCGGATTTCGAACAACCGCAACAACCCTACCGCGGGCGCGGGTGGGTTAAGTCTGTAGGTTAGAAGATTGCCACTCGCATGAAATATTTCACGACCCCGTTTACATATAACATGCGCGCTGCAAGCGTGGAGAGAATTATTATCGGCGGGGGAGAATTTTACCCTGTCGCTGATGGGCTTCCCGTGAGTTAAGTGACACGGTTTGGGAAATGCGGAAATTTAACTCCCTTTAAACTTTACGCGGATTTCCCATTTTTTATTGTCTTGTGTACATTTAACGTGCACAAAAACACAGATAAAACAAAAAAGTAAACGCGAAAAACTCTGCTTTACTTTGATTTATCTCTGGATTTGGATCTTCTGCTATAAGGAGGTTAAGATCTAATCTATGGGAACATTATTGAGATTCTGATTTAATTCTTGGTTGACCCGACACACGACGGTTAGATCTGTAAAGCTTGATGTGATCCACCGAAGGAAAGCAAAGAAAAATTATATATTATTTAACTAACTAACTAACCATCACGCCGTCTCTCTTAAGGGGTAGGCAGATAGAATGGACTGCCAGACTTTTCTTTTCTGACATATTTCTCTCGAAACACTGCTGGGCAGAACAGAAGATGGTAGCAAGCTGCCGAAGCCGGTCGAACATAAACACAACTGGAAGCACACTAATTACATAATAATAAAGAAATTTTGTATAATTTTTTTTTAAGGATTAATTGTATCACAATAGAGGACGAAGATGTAAATTATTTGGAAACAGAATATGGTAGTCGAGGCGTTTACAGGACTTATGATCTGTCATTGGTTGGGTTTAGCGATCACTTTATGTTTAACAACATTCACCATTCCGCCCTTCTTACGACACCACGTCTGACAAATTTTTGGAACTTGCATAACTCGTATATGTTAATATTTTTTTCACTGTTGGTAGGTCCATCTACACTAGCGCCATCTATTAAGATAATTTGTCTACAAGTATTTGTATACAAAAAAAAACATATTTTTTATTTGTTTTCATTATTTACAAATATATATTTAAAAATAAAGTGTGTTACAAAAAATTATTTTTGTTTAAATATAATATGATTTCATTTGATATGTTCCTTAGAGAAAGCTAAGACCAACCGAAGGTTCTTACGCTGATGATGGCAAACAAAGCCACATTTGGCGCCGGGACGCAATTTCGCGTACAAATGGTAAAAAGTCTCACCATTATTGCGAACTTATTTTGCGTGCGGCGTGTCATTCAACACAATGAAAAATAACAGCTGATAATTTCGTCGTATTGGTACAAATGCAAATTTCACGGAATGGAATAAAGCATTTCGCAAAACTGCTTTATTTCGGGGGTAATAAATTATTGCAAAACCTTCATTAACGCAGTACAATATAGCGCAAAATCACTACCATCAGAATTGACGACAAATCGTAGAATTTTATAGAGGTAATAATCCAGTGGTTCCCAAAGTGATCTATATCGACCCCCAGGGGTCGATTTTGACTTGCAAGGGGTCTACGAAAATTGGAAAAAAAATTGGGGGTCCAAGAGATGGTTCAACTAAATTGAACCTGAATATAGAAATTTTGATATCATAGCATCAGGCTCATCCCCCCTATTAGAACATTGATTTGTTTATGTTGAAAATGTTGGATTTGCTTTTGTTTTCGTTTTAGTGAATAATTGTATGTCTAAAATTTAGATATTGATTTTTTTACAAATTCATCTATAAATATAAAATTAGTTTTTGAACCTGACACAGAGCTAAATCAAGCCAAAAGAAATAAAAATCGGGGAAAAAAAACCTAATTCGTTGTTGACCTTTTTTTTGTCTTTGATTTGGCCGAAACACTATGATACTGTTAAATTTACAACACTGTTATAATGTGACAATTTTTTATCATGCACTTTTTGAGAATGTCGCGACATCTGTTTCGATTTTCGCAAATGAGCAAAAAAAAAATTATAGTTACAGATGAATTTGTAAAAAAAATCAATATTTAGAAATCAGGGGGTCTACACAAAATAGAAGAAATCGGCACGGGGTCTACGGGCAAAAAAGTTTGGGAACCTCTGTAATTATCTATGAACAAATAATGAAATTTGCCTTCAAAACGAGGGAAAAAACCATACCACGATTTGTGCTATGATTTATAGAAAATTTCGTGGAATACCAGGTCATTAGTCCGGTTTTGATTATATCGCACGGATTGGACAAGTGTTTCGCTTATATTTCATAAATTATCGTTCCATTAATGCGCTTGTGTGAACCCTCTATTAATCAAAGCCAATGGCGCCCAGATCGCCGCTTTTTGGGTAAAGGAGCGTCCACACGTAAACCAATACCACAATAAAATTAATTAAAAATGACACGATTTCACAAAGGTTTTAAGTTTAATTAGTTAATTGTAAGTAATATGATTTTAATTTTTAATTTTTAATTGTGAAGGCTGTGATGCCATGTATATTGAAAAGACGGGTCGATCATTTTTGAAGAGGTTTTACGAACACAAAATTTCATACAAAAACAGAAACATCTTTTCGGAAATGGCCAATCATTGCGTGAATTTTGACCATCATTTCGAGACCTAAAATATACCATAGCAAATAATCCTCAAAAATTAGATAAATCAGAAAATTTAGAAATTTTAAAGGCCAAAAATTGTAAACTAAATGTTATAAATAACCAAATTCCTTCTTATTCCCCATTAGTATATAGTTCATTTAAAACTTTTCCCCTGTACAATTTTGTTTAAAAATAATAATATTACCTTCAACTTTTGATACCTTTCTAATTAATGTAAAATATGTACTTCCTGTTATTGTTTATCGTTTTTAATTTATTATGTTTTATTGTTTTTGACTCTATACTATTATTGTTTATTATTATTATTATTATTATTATTATTTTATTTATTTTATTTATTTATTATTTTTTATTATTCTATTACCTTTAATATTTTCTCCTATAAACAGTAACTAACCGTTCTTTAAATTAAAATATTTAGGTACCTAACTCAATTGCAGCAAGAACTTCAAAATTGTATCAAATAAATTATTCAAATTGACTTAGGAACAAATATACAAAGATTCAAAAAAGTACGAAAAAAATTTGACATTTGATATATATTTTTGTAACACCTGATGTCAACATTGGTTGATGAAACAGCTGTCGTAAAGTAAAATAAATACAATTTGTGATATAAAACAAAGTTTTTGAATTAAGAGTTATAAAATGTTAAAATATCATAGTGTTTCGGCCAAAACAATGGACTATTTAATATGATTTTCTTAAAAAGCTCATCATCATGAGCAAAATGGAGGGAAGGCTACCTACCATAAGGACGACCACCGAGCTGCTGGTTCGATCAAATCTGCTCTCTCATTAGCTGCAGCCTGGAGACTGACTGGCATTGCCAAATTATTTAAAATTTAAAGGTCGGCCATGTTTGAAGACGGAAGAATCGACGTGCGTGTATAACTCTATGTATGAATGTGGAGGAAGCTAGAGAGGTGCTAGAATATTGTGGCTGTCCATTCTCTCTGCCTACTCTCCGGGTAAACGCCGTGATGGTTTGTTGTTGTTGTAAAGAATATATATATACTCGTATATATATATTGTTGTATATTCGCGCAATGTCTTCTTCTTTTTCTTATATGTTAGGTTTTCTTCTTCTTTCGGTGCCGTGTCAGGTCCCAACGTTGGCGATCACTGCAGCAAAAAGACCTCTGTCCTGCACCAATTGGAACAGGTTCTGAACTCTTGTAATTTCTGCTCACTCTTTAATGTTCCGCAGCCAGGACAGCTGCCTTTTACCCACTCCCCGACGTCCCTCCATGGTAGGTCTATTGACCTTCAATCTCTGTCCTCCTGGGAAATGGGCTGTAACAATTACGCTATATTTTCGGTGGTGGAAATCCTCCGGCAGACTGTCTCATGTGTACCTGTATATTTTTTTCTAAAGTATTTAACAAACAAAATTTAGCATCTAATTGTAAATGACCAGAATCGTTTGAGATGACGTCAAGGACCGACCTTTTCACTATGAAATCGCGTGTTCGTCCGTGACCCATTATATTATATTAACCTCTCTAGCGTAAAGGTATCGATGATTATTTAAAATGCATAATTAACCGTCGCGTTGCCATGTGGTCAATTGAGTTTCCACTGCCAATTTAAAGTTGATTTTCTTAAAACCTATGGACCCTAATATTAAAAAAAAAATTTAATCCTCCATTGAAGTGTCCTCAATATTTCGTAATAAAAAAAAAGCAAAAAATTACTTCCTTCATCCCAAAAAAAAATATTTTTTAAGACTGCCCTCACCTTCATTCGTGTTAAGGTAGAATTTGTTTTGCTTATATTTACAACTTTATCAAAAGTGACAAATACTTACTCGCTGTTTTGAACGTATTATAAATTATATGTTTGGCCTTTCTCATAGGTACGTAATAATACCGACTGTGGATGGAAACGCAGCACGCAACTTAATAATATCAGAACTGTGAAAATATTAACACTTTACCAAAAGGGACAAATATTAATACGTACTCGTTGTCTTGAACGTACTATACATTTTGCCTGGGTGCCATTATCATACGTAAAACTTGTCTCGCCCCGCCGCGGCGCGGCGCGGCGGGGCGAGACAAGTTCACACTTGTGTGTCAGTTCCTCATATGCTTTGACGCATTCCATATCAGAAATCGCATGGTTCCAGAAAAAAAATAATAATGATATGTTTTTCAAATAATCCATGTATGTTATAGATATCGATCTATTCCTAATGATATTCCCTACAAGATGACATAAATTAAATTTTGATTCATCGAGTCATATGCTTGATATTTAGATAAAGTTAGCGGTAAACTGAATTGACCACATGGGAGCGAGCGTTTTGTTTTGAACACGGTACGTTAAGGGTTAATTTCTTCTTGTGTTCTTACTAACTAACTAATCACCACGCCGTTTTTCTGGAGGGGTAGGCATAGAGGGGTGTTCTAATACATTTATTGCTAAACAGCGTAATATCGATGTTTTTAAAACAAAACAAAATATATCTGAGAATAGTGAAAAGCAGACTAATATTATATACCCGTATATTATTACATATAATTTTGCTTTATAAGGCAAAAGGCGCTAACACTGTGGAATTACATAATGACGATTTTGTACTAATGAAAACACTGTTTTTATCACTTTTGAGTTTATTTTTCTCGACTTGTGTAAAAGGTTTTACACATTCATCATCGGGAGAACGATATAAAATGTATATATCAATATAAACAATTTTTTTTTTTTTTTTTTTTATGTACACAACAGGTCGTTTCGACCCAATTACTGTATACATTTATTTTATATTTTAGCTATTATATTGATTCTTGTGACATGTGATAGGTAGCCAATCTATCGCCATTTTATTGTCACGTGAATTCTACACCAGACCAAAGACAGTGTGACAATTACACTGCCATCGCCGGGAATCGAACCCAGGACCTTCGGCATGGAAGTCAGAGATCGTAACCACTCTGCCACGAAGGTCGTCAATATATATATGATTGAGTGTCTAATGAAAATATAAGGAGTGAATGCGGTGCGAATGATGGTGTTATGGACAAAATAATGAAAGGATCATGATGATGATATTTAAAGCAAACGATTTTTTTAAACTACTATCACTTTTTTCTTTACTTCAACAGCGACCGGTTTCGCCGGGGTCGCTGGCATTGACAGACGAGCCTGGCGAAACCGGTCGCTGTCGTAATACAGACAAAAGTGGAAGTATTTAAAAAATCATCGTTTTATTTGATTATTATTTAAAATGAACTTCCATCAAGAGATCATTGAGATGGTTTGGACACATGGAAAGAATGAATGAATAAATAATGGTAAAAAAATATAACGGTTAACGATGTAAATGTAACTAGAAATAAAGGTAGACCAAGAAAAACGTGGTAAGATCAAATATATCAAATATTGAATGTCAATCACGTGAGGAGTCAGAGAAATTACGTGCGTGCATGACACTGTGTATGAAATGTTGAGGAAGCGAGAGAAATTTGTCAGGAAAGGAAAGTGTGGCAATCTATTTTTTCTAACCCTTCGGTATGATGTATATTTATAATAATATTTACAAAAAAAATTATGTTCATAAACTTCAATTGTACGACACCAAAAAATATATTTAAACATATTTAAACTCCAAACTAACAATTTATTTTAAAGTTTCTGGTATCGAACTCATAAATCATAGTCAAAACAAAAACTCGAAGAAATCTACCATGCATGACACGATGTTAAGGAAGCGAGAGAAATATGTCAGGAAAAAAAATATGGCAGTCCTTTCCTTCTGCCTACTCCTTCGAAGAGACGGCGTGATGGTGTTGGTGTATTTCCATTAAATCATTCAGAGAAAAATAAACTTAAAAGTGGAATAAAACAGTGTATTAATTAAAAAAAAATCCTATATTGTTTTTATTTGAATACTATTTTCTACGATACTGGGCCGTTATACAGAAACTACTGACCGCACGGCACGCGGGCAACAAGACGTTATTTATCGCTCCTATACCAGTTCAAATCAATCTCTCGTGTTATGATGTTATCGTCGTGGGTTAAAACAGAGAGCCCATGAAAAATGGCCTTTACTTTACTAGGACCAAATGCATGTAGCCTTAATCATTACATTGTTCCAGAGATATAGCGATACGATGTATTTTGAATAATTATACGGGGATTCTAAATTATACAAACGCTGATTAATTTATCGGAAAACACGTGGTGATTGATGGAATGCAATGGAAATATGATGCTTATTTAACCTGAAAAAAAACACATTTTGTAAATGTATTTTTATTATGACAGTATTTAATGTGAGTTCCTATAACTTACTAAATTAAAAAACTTACTAATAGGCAGAAATAATGGACTGTTACACTTTTTGTCCCTGATAGATTTCTCCGACAGCGACAGCACAGATTGTTTTACCAACCGGCCACCAGAACCAATCTGCCTCTGGTGACACCGGTGGGAAGAGCAATTAGTCTGCTGAACGCGGTCTCCTCGGAGATCGACGTCTTTTATATTAGTGAAGGTACGTTCAGGGGACAAATACTCTTGACTTTAGAAAGTATGTTGTCTTCCTAATGTCTAACCATCTCTAATGCGTTCATGGTACTTTGTTGTATTTTTATAATATTTTACCTGTACTCAATAGATGCCTTAAACATTTTCCTGTTTGTAATGTCTTTTGAGTTAATAAACTGATTTGATTTGATTTTTCTTTCCTGAAATATTTCTCTCGCTTCCTCAACATTCATACATCGTGTCATGCACGCGCGACGATTTAAAGGGCGACACATTCCATTCCATCTAAAATATAATAAAGCTCCTAGAAAACAGATGTTTTCATTCATAATTACAATGTAATGAACTATTTTATGTTATAAAATACGGTATGATTATTTTGTGTTATAAATATTATTTTATTACGCATATTTCTAAAAAGAAACCATTTTTTAAACGTATGTTAAAACGGTTGTTATTTGACAGAAATAGTAAAAAAAAAACAGATTAATCTTGAACGAAATAATTACTCCAGAAAAAACAGCCTTCACTTTTACTGCGATTGAAATGTTGAGATTAATTTGGGCCACCCACTTCTCTGCATCATGTATTATTAAATAATCAACTTTTGAGATACGTCAACTTTCAAGAAATCTAAAAAAACTGAAGTTTAATTATAACCCCAAGGTACTTCTGTTTGCATGTTATACAAATTTGTTTACGTAATAAATCTTAAAAAGAAGGTTTTTAACGGTTAAATTTTGTGTGCCGATTTGTTCGTGTGTTGCCAGTTATAAAAAAAACGTCTTCCCGAGAGGCATTTTTTGGTAATTTAATTTTTACATTTCGGATATATTTTTTATGCTTTTTTTTCTTTTCATATTTAGCATGCATCTCCCAGACATTAACAAAAATCGGTTTAAATATTACATTGTTATGTGTATTTAATTAATTTTATTTTTTTTAAACCCTTAAATGCATGATTTTTCCAAATTCAAAAATAAAATAAAAATTATACTAAAATAAGGTTGAAAATAACGGGGCAAATAATTAATAAAATTTGTAAGTTTATTTGTGGATTTTATTCATATTTTATTCACTGCATGTTTTGTCTACTTTTTGCAATCATTGCAAAAAATATAAATAAAAAATTAATAAACAATCGTAGACTCACCTTTATGGAGTATATAAATTAATTTAATTTCGTTTTATATCCAGTAGCACCAATGAAAATAAATGTTGAAACTCTCAGAAATGTGACACATCTGCACCCAATGTTTTTATTTATTTATTAAAATGTCAATTTCTTGCTTACAGAGACATCTACTCGAATAATTAAAAAACACAGTGGCTCGGCGTATTGTTACACTAACGCAACACTATGCATTGGAGTTCATTTATTGCATATATACAGAGTTATAAGCGCTTAAACATATTGTTGCAGATATGCAACAGAATGCATTTAAGGGTTAAATCAGAGTAACAAATATCGTGGCATAAACAATCCAAATTATTAAGTGTTTAAATGAAAACAAAAAACTAACTAACTAACTAACCATCACGCCGTCTACCCGAAGGGTAGGCAGAATGAATGGACTGCCACACATTTATTTCCTGACATATTTATCTCGCTTCCTCAACATTCATATATCGTGTCATGCACGCGCGTCGATTTCTCTGACTCCTCACGTGGCCGACATTCAATATTTGAATTATTTGATCGTGCCACGATTTCCTCGGTCTTCCTCTATTCATTGTTCCATTTACATCGTTAACATATAATTTTTGTACCATTATTTCCATATGTCCAAACCATCTTAATGATCCTTTCATTATAATTTTCATAACACCATTATTCGCACCGCATTCACTTCTTACATTTTCATTCGACACTCTATCGTACACAGTATATTCACACATTCGTCTAAGAGATCTCATTTGTACTGCATTTATTCTACTTTCATCATTTTTTGCCAGTTCCATGCTTCGCTATATCAATTATTAAATTTATTATTACCTAATTATGTTCTCCAGTTTAATTTTTAGACTTTCTCTCAGGTAAAATAAATAAATTGGGACAGTTCTTTTAATTTATGATAATTTTTGCAGAATGCGAAATTTTAAATACAAAGATTAAAATTTTGGGATTTTTAGTGCCCTCGTCGCGTTGGGTGCTTTACGAAAAATTGCGAGAATCAAAGTAAAACCTATTTTCATTTTTCGCGAAAATTTGGACAAGGTCGTTAGTACCAGCAGTGATGCGTAAACATTTAGCAAACTACAATAAAAATGTTTGTTTTTCAGCAAACTCCACAGGAATAGTAATTACATAATGCTTTGAATTTTTCAGTTGGACGATGTGGCGAATCGCAAAATATTTTTTAAAATACAATTTTAAAATTGTATCATAAATGGGTGTTTTTATGTCAGTTCAAATGGTGGTTTTGCATGTCAATTTTAAAATTATTATACTTTTAAAAAATAAAGATGTTTTCGAGTGTGCAGGATTGAAGGTCTCATATTTGTGTCATGTGCTAAGTGGAGAAAAACCAACAAAGCGACAGCCGTGGCTGGCTGCTTGCGCGACACCATATGGAAGAACAAACACATGCAAACCGAAAGTAAAGTCAGGATATACAAGGCATGCGTTCGCCCCATCATGACGTATGGAATAGAGGTCAGAGCCGATACCAGAACTAAGAACCTTCTTAAAGTATCAGAAATGCGAACCCTACGCTCCATCGCAGGCAAAACCCTCAGAGATCGGGTCAGAAATGAAACGATAAGGTCTGTCTGTGTTGTTGAAGACATAGTGAGATGGGGAAGAAGCAGAAGGCGCTTTTGAAAAGACCACGTGGACCGCATGGAGAATACAAGAATTGCAAAAAATTGTTAAAGATGAATACCCAAGTTGCAAGAGATTACCAGGAAGGCCGCCGAAGAGATGGAGAGATGGCTGGAAATCATCATCCCAGGACAGCCCACCATCACAAACAGGTCATTCGACCTAAATTGCATAAGAGGAAGAAGAAGAACTAAACTTCATATTTTTACAAACCTTTATGTCACATTAGAATAAATGCAGTAGAAATGAGATCTCTTGGACGAATGTGTGGATACTCTGTGTATGATAGAGTGTCGAATGAAAATAAAAGAAGTGAATACGGTGCGAATGATGGTGCTACGAATAAAATAATGAAAGGATCATTAGATGGTTTGAACATATGGAAAGATGAATGAAGAAAGAATTATATTACACATGGAATATATTACAATATATTAATATATTACACATGGAAAGAATGAATGACGAAAGAATGGTTAAAAAATTATATGTTCATGATGTAAATGGAACCAGAAATAGAGGAAGACCGAGGAAAACGTGGCACGATTAAATAAATCAAATATTGAATGTCGGCCATGTGAGGAGTCAGAGAAATCGACGCGCGTGCATGACACGATGTATGAATGTTGAGGAAGAGAGAGAAATATGTCAGGAAAAAAAAGTGTGGCAGTCCATTCTTTCTGCCTACCTCTTCGGGGAGACGGCGTGATGGTTAGTTAGTTAGTTAGTTAATTTGTTAAATGTTGAAGTGTTTCGGCCAAAACATTTTATGAAATTTAATTGTATCTCAATAGAGACGAAGATGCAAACTGGAAACTGAATATGGTTAATCAAGGTGTTTACAGTACTTATGACCTGTCATTGGTTGGTTTAAGCGCACGCTTTATGTAATTACAACATTCCCCATTCCACCTATTTCTTAATGACCGTGTAAGCCAAATTTTCGGAGGTTGTATATATGTTACAAATCTATGCTTAACTTCACATGTCAGTTTCAATACGCCATCTATGTAGATTTTGATTACATATGTTAATCTTTTTAAGATTAATCTATATAATCCACACACTAACGCCATCTATGGAGATTAATTTTTAAGCATTTCTAAAAAAAAATATCCAGTATTCGTATACATTCACAAAAAATGGACTATTTAATCAGTATATTTTTTTCAATTTGCCGTTCTCATATAACTACCTGAGGTCAGTTTTTTTACTGATTTCCTTTCGTGGGCTATTAATTCAAACGATAAATTATACAATCAGTCGTCATGTTCAGCAATCTGGTAAATACAGCCCTGACGACAGCGCCATTTTTTACCTTTCCAACCCTTATATGTATATTTTTAATATTTGGGTGATTTCGTGACTAGAAATTAGGTTCCACGAAAACTGGAATTACTTATGCTAATTTATGCTCATGGAAAGTACTATGGTCCTTAAGAAAAAGTATTTCGTTCGTTTTTTTTCATGTTGAAAAACTCTGCTCCTCGATATGATTAGGGTGACCAAAAATTACCACTGTAACGAAATTTGCTGATTTTACAACTCATAGTGCTGCTACAAATGACGCTGCATTAAACTTTTTTTTAAATGATTTTACTAAAATCACTTGATTGAAGTTAATTTTAAATAATTATTCTTCTTCAAGTGCCCTGTCGGATCCCCCCAACGTTGGCGATCACCTCGGCGAACGTGTCCCTGCCTGCACCGCTCGGAACAGCTCCTTCACACTTCGGATGCCGGTCCACTCCCTCACGTTTCGCAGCCAGGACATTTGTCTCCTTCCGGGCCCTCGGCGTCCCTCAATTTTTCCCTCCAATTGGAGTTGGAGAAGGTGGTACTTTTCCCCACGCAGTATATGACCCAAATGTGAAATCTTTCGATCCTTGATAGTTGGTAACAATTCCCTGTCAACTCTAGCTCGTCTCAGGACTTCGGTATTGGTATTTTAAATAATAATTGAATAAAACGATGTTTTTAACTACTTCCACTTATATCTTTATTTCGACAGAAACCGGTTTAACCATGCTCGCTGGCATCGACAGACTGGTGACCGGTGAGAGTTAAAGGCAGTGGAGGTTTCAACGTTTATTGCAGATCACAAATAATCATACGTTAACAGTATTATGTACTCGTGATGGAGCGTGCTCTTGGACGTCGATAGCAGCTGGGGCTGATGGTTCACTGGCAGTAGCGTCGGCCGGCTGGAGCGAAGACTCGTCGGATGTTACGTCGTAGCAGTGTAGACAGTTGCGTAGCTCGGTAAGAGGGTGGGAGGTTTCTCGTACGCAGACTTAACGGCGTAGACTCGTGTCGGTTAGAAGTCGCAAGAAGGAATACTGTCGTAGCGTGGCTTCGTAGTTCGGCACGGAAGGGAGTCCGATATCCCTCGTGGCGTAGACTTATTAACGTAGACTCGTGTCTGTTAGAAGTCGTAATACTGACTGACGTATTGGGTGGTCGGAAGTACCGCTTTTATATGCTTTGCTTTCCATTGAACACGATGCTCTGCTCTAGTGACCTAGTGACCCAACTGAATAAATCTGGGCCTTCGTATCATCAGTTTTGAAAAGTAGGTCCTGAGTAAGGCGTTTTTCGGTTATTCGTGTCATATATTTTATCACGAAATATGCTTATATGGGTTATGCATTTAACCCCGACAAATTTAATAAAACTTCTATAAAACAGACTATTTAAATCTTTTTTCAATAACTTTTTGGAAACATTATATTTTGTTTTCAGCTCTAACCCTTCTTCCGATATCTTTCTCCATTCATCTATTTCTTGTAAACATGCTTCCCAGATAAACAAATTCGGTAACTTGGTCTATTTTCTCACCGTTCGCACTTATGTCACTTTCGTCATACATTCTTCCTTTTCAAATTTCATATTATTCATACTATGATACGTTCATCACAAGGTCATACTTATTCAGGATTATGACTTAACTTCTTATTGACTTCTAGTCCCATAATTGATTTATTTCCCCTATTTCATAATTCCAACTAAACAACAATTTACTCTGTCTCCAATTCTTTTCCCTCCTTCACCTTTTCACTCGTCATTCAGTATATTAGTAATAATTCTGTTTCATTTAACTATTAAAATTCATACACTAAAGAAGGGAAGTTTGTGTCCCGAAACATGTTTGTGAAAAGTGCAAAAAAGTGTTGTGATAATACAATGCTTCTTAAAATTTATTCAAATGTGAATCCACAACACAAAGTGATGGCTAATATACAGAAGAGATTAAAGTCTTCTTTTTTTCTTATGAGCTTACATCATTGTTCAAGAGTTAACTAACTAACTAGCTAACTAACCATCACGCCGTCTCCCCGAAGGGGTAGGCAGAAAGAATGGACTGCCACACTTTTCTTTCCTGACATATTTCTCTCGCTTCCTCAACATTCATACTTCTCTGACTCCTCACATGGCCGACATTCAATATTTGATTTATTTGATCGTGCCACGTTTTCCTCGGTCTTCCTCTATTTCTGGTTCCATTTACATCTTTAACGTATAATTTTTTTTACCATTCTTTCTTCATTCCTTCTTTCTATATGTCCAAACCATCTTAATGATCCTTTCATTATTTTGTTCATGACACCATCAGTCGCATCGCATTAGCTTCTTATATTTTCATTCGACACTCTATCATACACAGAGTATTCACACATTTGTCTAAGAGATCTCATTTCTACTGCATTTATTCTACTTTTATCCTTCTTTTGCTAGTTCTATGCTTCGCTTTCATACATTCAAGATTTAATAAAATAGTAAAAGGCTTTATGGAGAGAGTTCTGCCTTATTGCGTCTATATTTTTTTTATTATAATTCTAGAAGCGAAATGCTTTTAAATGTATGTAGATTATTGTACGCCCTATGCGTGTTCTCTAGCCAGAACATAACACTTTTATCTGTGAAGTTCTAAAAGAGAAGCGTTATAATGTGGCCACCCTCCGATTCAGCACATATTCTGAAATTTACGTTCCAGCAATTCTGTTTGTTCCCACAATCATTAATATAATAAATATAAGTATGTTAAACCTTGGGCGATACTTAAAAGTTCTGTATATTTTAAAATAACGATATATTTATAACGCCCTATTTAACTAACTAACTAACCATCACGCCGTCTCCCCGAAGGGGTAGGCAGAAAGAATGGACTGCCACACTTTTTCATTTCCTGACATATTTCTCTCTCTTCCTCAACATTCATACACCGTGTCATGCAAGCGCGTCGATTTCTCTGACTCCTCACATGGCCGACATTCAATATTTGATTTATTTAATCGTGCCACGTTTTCCTCGGTCTTTTTCATTTTTGGTTCCATTTACATCATGAACATATACTTTTTTTACCATTCTTTTGTCATTCATTCTTTCCATGTGTAATATATTAACTGTGAGCCCTATATTCTAATCGTAAAACTGAAAACCCTGAAAACTATGATACATTAACTGTGAGAAGAATTAGGTGACATTAAAAAAAATCGGTTTACTCCTAAAACAAGAAATTTTCTTTATAAGGAGAGTAAGATAAACGAATATAAAAAATATTTTTCTATTTAAATTCATTATGGAATATTGAGCGGAAGAAGGTATTATGAACAACATTATGAAAGGATCGCTGCGTTGGTTCGGACACATGAAGCGCATAGATGGAGAAAGAATGGTTAAGAAAGTATACGTTAATAATGTAAATTAATGGAGTTCTAGTTCTCGACCTTTATGTATGGAAGTAAAGCTTGGGGTTGGCAGAAGATGGATGAAAGTAGGATAAATGCCGTAGAAATGAGGCCACTAAGTAGAATGTGCAGAAA
This sequence comes from Lepidostoma basale, assembly GCA_022606425.2. Lineage (NCBI taxonomy): Eukaryota > Metazoa > Arthropoda > Insecta > Trichoptera > Lepidostomatidae > Lepidostoma > Lepidostoma basale. Next base: position 409,788 of record JAHDVF020001554.1, read on the forward strand.
AACAATGTATGATAGAATATCTGAATAATGATGAAGTAAGAAAGAAATGTAAGCCGGATAAATGCGTGATAAATAAAATTAATAAAGGGTCACTAAGATGATTTGGACATATGGAACGAATGGATGAGGGAAGAATGGTTAAAAAAATATATACAAGTAGTGTGAATGGAAAAAGAAGTCGAGGAAGGCCAAGGAAGACATGACATGACCTAAATAATTAATTACTGAAAGGCGGTCATGTTCGAAGTAGAAAGAATCGACGAGCGTGCGCGAGAATATATATAAGATAGAACAATGTGACGATCCATTCTCTCTGCCTACCCCTCCGAGAAAACGGAAAATAAAATTTAGTTAGTTAGTTAGTTAGTTCCTTAATTATTTTTGGATATAATGGTGTTCTTCTACCGACCCTTATGTATGGAAGCGAAGCATGGAACTGGCAAAGGAAGGATGAAAGTAGAATAAATGCAGTAGAAATGAGATCTCTTAGACGAATGTGTGGATATTCTGTGTATGATAGAGTGTGGAATGAAAATATAATAAGTGAATGCGGTGCGAATGATGGTGTCATGAACAAAATAATGAGAGGATCATTAAGATGGTTTGGACATATGGAAAGAATAAATGAAGAAAGAATGGTAAAAAAATTATATGTTAATGATGTAAATGGTACCAGAAATAGAGGAAGACCGAGGAAAACGTGGCACGATAAAATAAATCAAATATTGAATTTCGGCCATGTGAGGAGTCAGAGAAATCGACGCGCGTGCATGACACGATGTATGAATGTTGAGGAATCGAGAGAAATATGTCAGGAAAGAAAGGTGTGGCAGTCCATTCTTTCTGCCTACCCCTTCGGGGAGACGGCGTGATGGTTAGTTAGTTAGTTAGTTAGTTAGAATCTTGTTTACCACCCCAGATATGTATATATTTATAAAGGAGTAAGTCTGTAACAGTATTACCAGTAAACAATTTTTTATGTAAATGGTACATAGGGCTTGATTTATAATGTTTAATATATATCGTAAAATCATCAATAAATTAACTGTAAAGAATGATCAAATAATCGTTTACTCTATCGTTAAATGCTTTTATAATTGTTAAGATAGCGGGCCAGTCACCCCGGAGCAATTTGTCTCCCCTGTCAGTGACGTAATCTAAAAAAAAATATATATATAGTTCATTTCTCTTCTTCGGGAATTTCCAATATCCGAGGGCTCCTAGTCCTCCTCTCAGTAATCGTTGACATCGAGTGTTTTGTCTGACCACAACAGATGGCGTGGGTGGGCGACTTAAAATGTCCCAAAAGTAGGGAAAAGGTATCGAACTCGAAGTATCTAAGCTAGTGTATTACGCGAGTATCGATGCTAAATTAAATTAAGCTATTATAAATAAGACAATATACTTATTGAGCAGATCAATCTTTTTATATAATATATAACGGTATCTGGAATCAAAGTGCGAATATATAAGACATGTGTTAGGCCCATAATGACTTATGGTATAGAATCGAAGACTGACACAAATAGAACCAAAGCACTATTACGAACCGCCGAAATGTAGACACTCCGCGCTATTCTGGGCAAAACACTGAGGGACAGAATCAGAAACACAGTAATACGTGAGACCTGCGATACCGAAGATATTGTCAGATTTGGCAGGAAAAGAAGACACTTCTGGCGCGACCACGTAGAACGAATGAGCGACGATAGACTCCCTCAAGTAGCCGCAAACAACGTGCCAGTGAGAACTCGCCAACCCGGAAGACCTGCGAAGAGATGGCAATAAAGTTGGAGTCCTGTGTCCCAGGAGACTTCAACGCCATAAAAACAGATCCACATATCTATTAAGAGAGGAAGAAGAAGCTGATTTTAAAGAAGACAGTTTTTATATGATATTATTATTTTTTTTTTAATCGCTCGATGTAAACATCATTACAGCGCGAGCCAAATCGATGTAAAGGGTATAGCTATCATATTGATTCTCGTGACATGTGATAGGTAGCTAATCTATCGCCATTCTATTGTCACGTAAATTCTGCACCAGACCACAAACAGTGTGACTTGGGTCAGCTGAGAGTACAGAATTTTCCTTGGGTGTATTTGCTCAGGCATTTTAATGACATAACCTGCCCAAAGCAGTTGTCTCTGAATGATGATAGCTTCAATATTCGTTATATTGACTTCAGTAAGTATGTTGTCATTTGTTGAGAGTACAGAAATTTCCTTATGAGTATTGTCTCAGGCATTCTAACATAATCAGCCCAAAGAAGTTGTCTCTAAATGTTGACAGCCTCGATACTCGTCATATTAACTTCTGTAAGTATGTTGTCATTTGACCTCTTGTCCTGTGATTTCACATTTAAGATCCTCCTTAGACAATGTTGTTGGTATTACTAGGACTTTTATGTGTCTCCTGTATGGAGTCCATGTTTCTGAGGCATATTGGAGTGTTAGGAGGACAACGGACTTGTAGACGATGTTCTTCCTGAGGTCATGGTTATCGAATATCCTCTTTATCATGCGCTCAAAAGCAGCGCTGGTTTTTGCAGCTTTGCACTTAATACTCCAACTTCACATTTAAAATACATCTATCTAACATTATCATGCGAGCCAACAAAATGCTTGGTTTTGTTTTACGGAACGCAAGATCTTTTTCAAACACAACGGCGATCCGTCGACTGTATGAAGCGCTGGTTCGCAGTAACTTGGAGTACTGCTCTATCATTTGGGACCCCAGAGAAAGAACAGTCATCTTGGAGCTGGAAAGGATCCAGAAACGATTTTTAAGGTATTTATACCTAAGGGAGTATAACTGTTATCCTTTTATGTACCCCTCACTGTTTCTCTCAGGAGTGTTGGGTTTCAACACTCTTGAAGCTCGTAGAATGATCTTTCTGGGAAAGCATTTTTTTAAACTGTTATCCGGAGGTGTTTTCAATCCAGGAGTGCTGAGAGAGCTAAATCTGTACGTTCCCCATAGTTATAGCAGAGCAAGGGGGCATATATTATTTTATGCCCCAAATTGCCGCACAGAGGCCCTTCGAAGTTCTCCTGTATTGAAGGCGATTCGTCTCTTAAATGAGGTTGCAAAAGAGATAGACCTCTTTGGATGCAATTATGGCGAATTCGTAAATGCCCTTATGATAAAGGCAGCAAGCAGATAACTGGCTTTTCCTGTTATATGGTTCTATGTATATTTCCTTTGATATTCTTTTATTTCACCCTTTACATCGATTTGGCTTGCGCTGTAATGATGTAAGGAGTTTTTTCAACAAAATAATAATAATAATAATAATAATAATATGAAGTATCGATAAGTATGTACGAGTATAATACAGTACTCGCGACCCTACAAGGGATTTTCTGTACTGAAGAGGCATTGTAGTGTAAAAAGTAAATTGATTTTTCGTACAAAAACCCTTTTTGGGTCTGGAATCCTTTGACAATGCCAGCAGCTAATATCTACATCAATTAAGCTCATTGTTTCCCATTGGAAAGGAATCAGGACGAAGAAAGGGGGAGAGGGAAAGAATTTACGAGAATAATGGTGTTCAAATCATTTGACAATGTCTGATCAAAGTTTTAGATCAAAAATTATTGGATGTTGAATTAGAAAGGAATTACTGTTTAACCTTTATATTTGAACTTATAATAGTTTTAATTACTTTTGATGCCCCCGACTTTGTGGTTTATCTTTGTGATTGGCTTATATATAAAAAAATAATAAGTTGGAAACTGAATATGGTTGATCAAGGTGTTAACAGGATTTATGACCTGTCATTGGTTGGGTTAAGTGCACACTTTATGTAATTACAACATTCCCCATTCCACCTTTGTTATGACCATGTCTGACAAATTTTTGGAAGTTGTATATATGTTAACAACGGCTATAGAGACGGCTCGAGTGTGGCTCGGTGATATGGAGTCCCCACGAGGCGAGATACTCGCTCATGTTAGAGAGGGTTCAGAAAAGATTTCTGAGATATCTCTACATGAGGGAGTTTGGTAGCTATCCGTAGCTTTATCCCACTGCATTCCTCTTGGGCAAGCTGGGGACCAATAGTTTTCAGATGGGATGGGTGCACACTTACCCGTTTCTTCAGACTTATCAGGGGATTCTTTGAGAATTCCGCCATCTTGGAGGCTATCCATCTTTATGTTCTGGATGGTTATCTTCTACAGCGTCAGCACAGACTGTTTTATCTCCCAACATGCAGAACCAACCTTCCTCTGGTGATGCCGGTGGGGAGAGCAATCAAACTGCTGAGCATGATCGCTTCGGAGATCGATGTCTTTCATATTCGTGAAAGCACATTCAGAAGCCAAATACTCTTGACTTTGGAGAGTATATTCTATTCCTAATGTCGAACCATCTCTCATGCGTTCCTGGTATTATATATTTATTATGTTTTACCTGTTTTCAATAGATGCCTTAAACCATAAAAATGTTTGTAATGTCTATTGAGAAAATAAACTGATTTGAATTTGAATTTGAATTTGAACAGTCCAACGCCAGAATTCACATGTCAGTTTCAATGCGCCATCTATGAAGACTTTGATTATATATGTTAATCTTTAAGATTAATCTATATATAATCTGCATACTAACGCCATCTATGAAGATTTATGAGATACAATTAAATCATAAAAATTGATTACCCGCAATGGGTGAAATCCAGTATTCATATACATTAAAAAAATTAAATAATAAGTATCCATATTCTCCTTCTTCTTTTGTTATGCGAATCTCTTTGTTATGTATCCCATCTCTCTAAGGATTCAACTCACAATAGGTCGTAATTTATATCAATTATATCTTCTTCTTTTTCTTCTACTTCTGATTGTAGATCTTGCGATCTGTTTATTCAGGATATCAAATTTCTTCCTGTGATGAAGACGACCAGCCTTCTCTCCATCTCTTTGGTGGTCGTCCTGGTGATCGACGGCCCTCTGGAGTCTCGTGCATCACGATATTAGCAATTCTTGCTGGGTCCATTCTCTCGATGTGATCCCTCCAGAATCGTCTTCTGTGCCTACTCCATCTCACTATGTCTTCAATTTTGCAGGATTTGCGAATTTCTTCATTTATCTCTAAGGGTTCTCCCCACAATAGGCCTTTATTGTGGTAGTTTTCCGTTGCTTTTCACATTTGTATGCATCAGGTTATTTGAACCCAATTTCTAATTACAACTTTTAGCAATTTATTCGATGGCATGCGCTGGTATCTTCTCTATCGCCAATTTATTGTCGCGTGAATTCTACATTAGACCAAAGACAGAATGACAAATGAACACAGGACCTTCGGTATGGCAGTCAGAGCTCTTGCCACTCGGTCACAAAGGTCGTCCATTATTGTTTTTTATATTATATAAAAAAAAAGAGTTCACTCTCCAAAGATTGGAATAATCGGCATGGGGCGAAAATAGAAGGATGGAGTGTCGCATCGGTTAAAGTGTGGCAGTCCATTCTTTCTGCCTACCCCTTCGGAGAGACGGCGTAAGAGACCTATGGTTAGTTAGTTAGAATTTATTTTACAATCTTCGATATGAGCACAAAATAAGTCATTATTATGAAGGTGTTTTGAAGGTATTATGGCTTGAATATCAAGAGAATGATTTAAATACAAAAGTTTTTAAGATTATTAAATGATTTTTCTGAAATCTTTTGATGGAAGTACATTTTAAATAATAATTAAATAAAACGATGTTTTTTAACTACTTCCACTTTTGTCTTTATTTCGACAGCGACCGGTTTCGCCAGGCTCGCTGGCATCGACAGACTGTCGAAATAAAGACAAAAGTGGAAGTAGTTAAAAAATATCGTTTTATTTATTATTGTGGCGATCCATCCTCTCTGCCTACCCATCCGAGGAAATGGCGTGATAGTTAGTTAGTTAGTTTTCTTGAGCAATTATGTAAAACTCCATATTAAATTAATAATATGTATAAAAAAACGATAGTTTTCAAGGAGTTTTATTATCATATTTATGCATGACATGTTTCGCCCTTCTAAGGCATTATCAAATGTGACATACATAAATATTATAATAAATCTCGTTGAAAACTATCGTTTTTTATACATTTTAATCGTTTTATTTAACAAGTTTGTTTCGTTCTCCCGATTTTGAAGATTTAACACCTTCCAAACAGATCAAGAAAAATGATTTAAAAAAAGAATGAAAAACAGTGTTTTGATTTATAAAACTTCGTATGCTTTTAACGTTACAACATCGAGCTGCCTACTTTCTATAGTAATCATACTACTTCGACAATTCCTGCGTTTTTAATCTCCCATCTATAAATTCAACTCTTGGGCGCACACGAATTAAATCGCTATAATATTAGTTAATGCTGAGTCACTCGAAAAAAATGTAGATTCATATCTCAGAAAGCGAGTATCAATTTGGACCAATTTTCTGATTGCATCTTACGGTGGTTCACTGTACGTAATGCCGAGACTCGGACATTTCTGCTGAAAAAATTAAGTATCAAACGTGTCTAATGCATGGATGGAATTATTTTAAATTGTTACATAATATTTCGTTTATTGTGAAACGTAAGAACATTGCATCAGAATGAATTCGCTTGTTTTCATTTATGTTTATCATTTCCACTTGAATCTATTGACCATTGGATCTAAATAATTATGTTAATTATTTTTCATTTCATTTATTTATTTAAACACATCAAAAGCATTACATAACTACATTCCAATACACCACTTGGACATGGACTTAGACTTGGATCTTCTGGCTTACAGAGGTTCAGCTCATGTGGCTATTCCTCTTACGTCTGATGGAAACATTGTTGGAAGGTGAATTGGTGGATTATTAGTTTATGAGGGGGCATGATTTTTGTGGCCCGGAGTGTTCCTCTGAAGGAGGATCGATTTTGGGGGCTTGTGACAGCTGGAGGTGTTTGGGTCGTAATTTGTGAGGTCTTTTATTGTGGGGTTAGGATGTGAAGGGAGTCCTTTGTAAAAACATCCGGCAAGTTTCAGAATGAATTCATCTATCACCGGGATTCCCGATTCTAGGTGCAGTTGTGTGATATTGGTCCATGAAGGCGGACCAATGATACATAATATTATTAACAAAAAGTTTGAGATACAATAGTAAATAACACATAATGAAATAATATGATGAACTCACAATTATAACAATGACAGAAGCAGCGCCTCCCTCAGGTCAACTACACTATCACTAAATACGTCAACCTCCGAGGTGACACGATTTAGCAAAGATATTGCTCTACCTACCGGCATAACCATTGTGCATCGCGGGAGATAAAACAATCTATGGCCCCATTTGTGGAAGATAATTATCAGGGACGCATAGACCTACATCACTCAGGATTTCTGAGTTGTGTACACAAACCGCCTATCAGTCGATAGACAGATCGATTTCAGCACATCAACATTACGAAAGATCATGGAGTTTCTGATGACAAATGCAAGCATTTTAAGGGAGCTATTACATAATAAAGTTTTATGAAGACTAAACGACAAGCGAGCGTCGAACAACACTTCTAGATCCATGGACGTCACCGCTCTTTCGAACTGCGGTTCATCTATTAGATATCTGAAGTTTTTGCGCCCTTGAGGTGATTACATCACAAAAACGGCACTTTAAAAGTAAGCATATTATTATTATTATTTATTATTTATTATAATATAAATTCAAATTTGTATGTCTATAATGAAAAAATCTTTATATTGTATATATGCAGGAAGGCAGAGAAGCCACTGCATTCCTCTTGGGCATGCTGAGGACCAATAGTTTACAGATAAGGAGGGTGGGTGCGCACTTACCCATTTCTTTAGACTTATCAGGGGATCCTTTAAGAATTCCGTCATCTTGGAGGCTATCCATCTTTTTGTTCCGCATGGCTATCTTCGACAGCGTCAGCACAGACTGTTTTATCTCCCTGCATGCAGAACCAACCTGCCTCTGGTGATGACGGTGGGGAGAGCAATCAAACTGCTGAATATGATCGCTTCAGAGATCGACTTTTATATTCGTGAAAGTATTGGCATCCCTAGAACCAGGAAAATAATGGAACACTTTTTCTTCGTTAGCTTGTCTCTATTGACTGCTGGACGTATCAAAGCACCTCCACCCCTACGCCATCCCTCTCGGTCTCTTGCCAGTATTCTCCAGGACCTTCTCGCCGTCCGCACAATATCAATGCTCCACCTGGTAGGCTGTCTTCCGACATTTCTCCGGTCCAGCCTTGGCCTCCATTTAGTAACCGTATTACTCTTCCATCATCCCGTTGGCACACATGTCCGGCCCATTGCCATTTCATCCTCGCGATCCGTATCCCTATTATTATTATTATTATTATGATGATTTGTATTTTAAGTGCGCCGTTTTGTAAAATCAATTACTCCAAGGGCGCACTAGGAAATGACTGACCGAACAGTGCAGTCTTCAGATGTTTCTTAAATTTAACGTCACTATCCTCATACTTAATACTAACATGGAGGCTATTCCACGCCAACGGACCCGCAACGCTGAAAGCACGATCTCTATATCTGTGATCCTGGTGCGTCTTCTAATCTCCACGTTGGCGTAAGGTTTCTTAGTGAGATACTTGTCATTTATACAACATTAATTTTAAGCATTTTTTTTTAGTCAACTTGAAACTAGCGGAGAAAAACATTATTTCTTGTAGCTTTGGCCGGTTTAAGCAGCTCAATTTCATCGTCACGCATTTACATTATAATTATTTTCCCAATTAACTAACTGACTAACCTTCACCCCGTTCACCCGGAGGGGTAGGCAGAGAGGATGCATCACCATACTGCTCTATCCTGACATACCTCTCTAGATTCCCTTACACTCATACATCGTAACATGCACGCTCGTCGATTTTTCATACTTCGAATGTGCCCGCCTTTTAGTATTTGATTAATTTGAATAAATTCATGCTATGCTTTCTTAGGTCTCCCACGGATTCTCTTTTTACTCAAACTGCTTGTATACAACATTTTAACCATTCTTATCTCGTCCATTCGTTCTATATATTTAAATTATCTCAGGGATCTTTTTTTAATTTGACTTATGATGCAATCATCTGCCTTACATTTCTTTCTAATTTCGTTGTTCGGTCTTCTATCATATATCGTTTTTCCGCGCACTCTTGTTAGTGATCTCTTTTCTGTTGCTGATAAATTGTTGTTTATTTCTATATTAACAAATATTAATCTTCTTCTTCTTAATGTAAATGCCAAGCTGGTTTTGTAGGGATGGCCTTACAGTTCTTCATTCACAAAACCTACATTCAAAGAATAACAAACATGATAATTCGAATAAGTACTGTCTTATGTAATTCTCACCGATTGAGTTTTGTATATTTTACAGCGCTCCTTATAAAAAAAACATTTCAATTAAATGTTACAGAATGATACGTGTAATTACTGCTAAGTTTCACAATGATTCATTGAAGCTGGTGAAACAGAAATAGTCATTTCACAATAATAATTATTTGACTGTCTTATACGATTGCATACCGATGATAAACAACCGTAATTATGTTTTGATAGCGAGATCTGTTATTATGAAACATTAAAATATTCAATTATTACTATTTCACTTCATAAACCTATAAATCGTCGATAGAGAGTGATCCAATTCGAACGAATTTTAGATAATCTTATATAAACTTAAAGCGTGAACACGGGGGATTTTTTTTCTTCAATTTTGAGTTATTTGTCTCTTTTTATTCTTAAAATGTCGAGATTTTCTTCAATTTTGAGTTATTTGTCTCTTTTTATTCTTAAAATGTCGAGATTTTCTTCAATTTTGAGTTATTTGTCTCTTTTTATTCTTAAAATGTCGAGATTTTCTTCAATTTTGAGTTATTTGTCTCTTTTTATTCTTAAAATGTCGAGATTTTCTTCAATTTTGAGTTATTTGTCTCTTTTTATTCTTAAAATGTCGAGATTTTCTTCAATTTTGAGTTATTTGTCTCTTTTTATTCTTAAAATGTCGAGATTTTCTTCAATTTTGAGTTATTTGTCTCTTTTTATTCTTAAAATGTCGAGATTTTCTTCAATTTTGAGTTATTTGTCTCTTTTTATTCTTAAAATGTCGAGATTTTCTTCAATTTTGAGTTATTTGTCCCTTTTTATTCTTAAAATGTCGAGATTTTCTTCAATTTTGAGTTATTTGTTGCTTTTTATTCTTAACATGTCGAGAAAATTCAACAAAAATGTAAAAAGTACAGTGTTTTAATTCATAAATAATCGATTTTAGATGCTTTATTATTTTGAAGGGGACCAAATATTATTATTATTTTTATTATTATTTTGTTGAATCGCTCTTTTTGCATCATGACATCGTGAGCCAAATGGATGTTAATGGTATTATAGCTATCATAGTGATTATCGTGACATGTGATAGATATCTAATCTATCGCCATTTTATTGTCACGTGAATTCTACACCAGACCGAAGACAGTGTGACAATCACACTGCCCTCGTCGGGAATCGAACCCGGAACCTTCGGGGTGGCAGTCAATGCACTTACCACTCGGCCACGAAGGTCGTCGATAATATTTAATAAAAACTAATCAAAGAAAGACTAATATTAAAAACGCATTTAAAATTCGATACAATAAAAAGGAACAATACATTTAAATTTAAAAAATTAACCTGGGCTAATTGCTACAGCACCAATAATTATTTGTATAAGTAAGAACTAATAATAATATTAAACAATAATAGTTACATAATAATAAAATGGTAAAATAAAATTGAAATTTGGAAAAAACGGACATTTTTTATATACAAATTAATAAACGATTAATTTGCAAATGATTGGGGAATGAGAGCTTGGGAGACTAAAAATAGACAAAGTATTTAAGGAGAAAGGAGTAAAAGGAGGAATCTGATTATTAATTATGTTTTCACCCAATTTCACCGACTTAAGGATTTCTAATGTTTCTAGTTTATTTGATTTTTTCCTATTATTAATTATGTGTGGAAATATTGTGTCATTTTTATCGAAACTATGGTCAAATTCAATACAAATCAAATCAAATCAAATCAAATCAAATCAGTTTATTTCATCAACAGACATTACAAAATTTATTTTTAAGGCATCTATTGAGAACAGGTAAAATAATATATTATATATAGTATACTACCAGAAACGCATAAGAGATGGTTCAACATTAGGAAGACAGGATACTCTCCAGAATTAAGAGTATTTGCCTTCTGAACGTACTTTCACTAACATGAAAGACGTCGATCTCCGAGGAGACCGCGTTCAGCAGACTAATTGCTCTTCCCACCGGTGTCACCAGAGGCAGATTGGTTCTGGCAGGCGGTAGGTAAAACAATCTGTGCTGTCGCTGTCGGAGATATCTATCGGGGACAAAAAGCCGAACACCCTCCAGTACGGCCGAGTTCTCGAAGTATCCCCTAATTAATCTAAAGAAATGGGTAATTAGATGTCCATCTCTTCGAAGCTGTAGAGAATTGGTTCCGAGCATTCCCAAAAGAAATGCCGTGGGATAGAGCCAAGGATAGCTACCATACTCCCTCATGTAGAGATACCTCAGAAATTTTTTCTGAACCCTCTCCAGCATAATGGAATATCTCGCCTCGTGAGGACTCCATATCACAGAACCACTTTCGAGTCTGCTCCGAACCAATGCGTTGTATAGGACTCTGAGCACATTGGATCCCTGAAAACTCTGCCGGTCCGGACGATGAAGCCCAACATCTTCAGTGCAGTGCCACAAATCCTCTCAACATGTGCACGAAAAGTCAGCCTACTCTCATAGATGATCCCGAGATCTCTCATCGTAGATACATGTGATAGTTGCTGGTTGTTCATTGTTCATTGTTCATTGTGGTTAGCCATCGCAGAAAAAATAGTATGTTTGGTGAAAGCTTGCTTGTGTTCATTGATACGTGATTTAAATGTTCGTCCTGTTTTGCCTTTAATGTCTGTTGTGAAAATTAACTGATTTGATTTGATTTGAACAATTGTATCTGCTATTGTACCTACACCGTGGGTCATTATCGGCCTGACACATGTTATTATTTACCTCAGGGATGGCTAACCTCTGGAACGCGTGCCACAGGTGGCACGCGAGACGATTTTGCATGGCACGCGAATGAAGAGAAAAAAAATAAAAGTTTTTGTACAAAAAATTCAAAAAAGTCTAAAAAAATCATGAAATATTTAAAATGCCATTTAAAAAAAAAATTTCTTAGTCGACTTATTCCTGTGAATCATTATTTTCTTCAATGAACTTTATTAAATCAGATATAAAAAGTAGACTTACAGACGAAAGTACTTGCTTGCATTCTATTAAAAGCTACCAGCTATGAACCCGATATAAAAAAATTGGCATCTAGCATCCAACAACAAAAAACTCACTAATAGTGAAGTTTTGAAAGTTCTAATTTTTTTGGATTAAGTCTATTTTATTTATTTATTTTATTTTGCCATAAGAAATTAATTATTTTTTTCGATGTATTAATGCTTTGTTTTTATTAAAAATCTGAAGTTACACAAACATGTGATGCTTTTTATTTCCTTGGCATGTGGCACGCGGCATATTATTATATTGAAAAATAAAATTTTTGGCACTCAGGCTCAAAAAGGTTCGCCATCCCTGATTAACAGTATGTATTAAAATGTTTTAAAATGCATGACACGATGTATGAATGTTGAGGAAGCGAGATAAATATGTCAGGAAAGAAAAGTGTGGCAGTCCGTTCTTTCTGACTACCCCTTCGGGGAGACGGCGTGATGATTAGTTGGTTAGTTAGTTTAAAATGTTTTAAATTATTTTTCACGTAAATTTGTAACTTTGTTATGCTACTTACTTCGATTGTACATGTTGTTTTTTACACCAAATATTAATAATAATAAATATATAGCATATCCAAAAACAAAGTAATAAACCTTGTTGGAGGTCGTCTAGTATTTTTTAATGTTATAATTATTTCTAAGTAATTTATTATGTTTAATAGATCGAGTGCATCAAAAAAGGTGATACCCTAGGATAAAGCGTATATGATGAATGTCGCTAAGTACCATTTATGTATGGTTTATGACTGCGGTTACACAAAGCATACCATGTGCGTACTGCGATAAAAAATAATCACTAGTTTATATATGTAATGCATAAATTATTATAATATAGTAATTAAAAACAATGATAGTTAAAATGGCGGTTCGTGAATATCGAAAAATCATTTATTGAAATACATAAAAAAACCATATACCATGGAACCGGATAACTGGCAAAAGGAGGATGAAAGTATAATAAATTCAGCAGAAATGAGATCTCTTAGACGAATGTGTGGATACCCTGTGTATGATAGAGTGTCGAATGAAAATATAAGAAGTGAATGCGGTGCGAACGATGGTGTAATGAACAAAATAATGACTAACTACTAACTAACTTACCATCACACCATTTCCCCGGACAGGTTGGCAGAGAGGATGGATCGCCACAATGCTCTGCCCTGGCATACCTCTCGGGAGTCCTCTACATTCATACATCGAACCATGTACGCTCGTCGATTATTCCGACATCGAATGTGGCCGCCTTTTAGTAATTGACAAGACCTTTTAGTAATTGACGAAATAATGAAAGGATCATTAAGATGGTTTGGACACAAGCAAATAATAAATGAAGAAATAATGGTAAAAAAAGTATATGTTAACGATGTAAATGGAACTAGAAATGGATGAAAGACCGAGTAAAAAACATGGCACTATCAGATAAGTCAAATATTGAATGTCGGCCACGTGAGGAGTCAGAGAAATCGACGCGCGTGCATGTCACGATGTTGAGGAAGCGAGAGAAAAATGTCTGCAAAGAAAAGTGTTGCAGTCCATTCTTTCTGGCTACCCCTTCGGGGAGACGGCGTTATGGTTTATTAGTTGGTTATTTTTTTACATATTTATTAAAAAAAATAATTACTTTATTTTAAAATTCAAACATATTGTCATTGTAACATAATAATAAAAAAAACGATGTTTTTTAACTACTAACAATTTTATCTTTATTTCGACAGCGACCGGTTTCGCCAGGCTCGCTGGCATCGACAGACTGACCAGTGGAAGTAGTTAAAAACATAGTTTTATTTAAGTATTATAATGGTGTTCTTCTACCGACCCTTATGTATGGAAGCGAAGCATGGAACTGGCAAAAGAAGGATGAAAGTAGAATAAATGCGGTAGAAATGAGATCTCTTAGACGAATGTGGGGATACTCTGTGTATGATAGTGTCGAATGAAAATATGAGAAGTGAATGCGGTGCGAGTGATGGTGTTATGAACAAAATAACTAAAGGATCATTAATATGGTTTGGACATATGGAAAGAATGAATGAAGAAAGAGTGGTAAAAAAAATGTATGTTTACGATGTAAATGGAACCAGAAATAAAGGAAAACCGAGGAAAACGTGGCACGATCAAATAAATCAAATATTGAATGTCGGTCAATCGACGCGCGTGCATGACACGATGTATGAATGTTGAAGAAGTGGGAGAAATATGTCAAGAAAGAAAAGGGAGACGGCGTGATGGTTAGTTAGTTAATTAGTTTTTTTTGCTTTTCTTTGTTTATTTATTCTTTCTCTTTAATTGTGTTTTTTTTATTGTCTTATGTTTTATCTCACTTTATTGTTCATTTTTATCTTATTTTTCTAATTGTTCGAGATTGTTTCTTTATATTTCTTCTTTCTTTTAAATTGTTCTTAATTTTTGTATTATGTTTAATCTTACGCTACCTTCCTTTGTATCCTTTAATTTAATTTTAAATTGTAATAATTTTTTTTTTTCCATATACTAAACCCTAAGATTTTAGAACTGAAAGAAAATAAATCAGAATAATAGTTAGTTAGTAATTTAAAATGAACTTCCATCAAGAGATTTCAGTAAAATCATTTGATTATCATTGTAACATTATTAAAAAACAAAAACAATGACCTTAGTATAGATTACAGTTAATTCAAAATGTGTTCAAAATCTCACGAGCCGCCCAGAAAGGCAGGTAGAGGTGGTGTGGTACTTATTTTAAATTCCTGGTAGGTACTAGATTACTTTGCGCACTGCGCAATTCAATAGACTCTAATAAGCAGTACCTAGCTACAAGATAACGTAATTTCAGCAACCTTATATTATTTTTAGACAAGAGCAGGATTTTTAATTGGAAATTTTAATTGCTCTTAACATCGGCATCGTGGAGGAAACAGTTAAAGGATATAGATTTATCTAATGGTATAAGTGAACCCATTTAAATTGTATAGGTTGATCTTAAAAAGATTAACATGTGTAATCAAATCTACATAGATGGCCAATTGAAACTGACATGTGAAGATAAGTATAGATTTGGAGCATATATACAACTTCCAAAAATTTGTCATGCATGATCATAAACAAAGGTGGAATTGGGAATGTTGTAATTACATAAAGCGTGCGCTTAACCCAACCAATGACAGGTAAACACCTTGATCATCCATATTCAGTTTCCAGTTTGCATCTTCGTCTCTATTGAGATACAATTAAATTTCATGAATTAATCACCCACCATGGGTGAAAATCCAGGATTTGTGTACAAGTATAAGTATACATTCACAAAAAACATAATGAGTGTGAGGGGTCTTTTATTTATTTATATATTTATTATTTTATCTCTCGCGTTTCACCCCTTCACCCCTATTATCACACTAAACGAAACCTGAACATGTTGCAATCTGTGAAATATTCACGGAAGTTAACCAAATTCAACATTAAGTTTCATTGTTTTTTTTGCTTGTTTAATGTTAAACAACAATAATCAGAAAAAAATCAAAACAATTTAGAAACGTTCTCGGGCAAGCTCATCGTGTGCATTTTGAAATACTTTTGCTGAGTATTCAAAATATTCCCGTACTCTTGTTTTGACGATATCCAGGTTTTTTGCAATTTATATTATGATAATTCAAGAAAAGTTTGAATAATTAAATTTAAATAACAAAATTTATTTACGCTTAATATAATATTGTGTGTAATTAAACATTTATGATAAAGTATATGTTAACGACGTAAATGTAACAAAAAATGGAAGAACACCAAGAAAAACGTGGCACGATCAAATCAATCAAATATTAAATGTCGGTCACGTGAGGGGTCGGAAAAATCGAGTTATGTGCATTATACGATGTATGAATGTTAAGAAAATGACAGAAATATGTATGCGTCTACTCCTAGCGGTGTTTCTCTCTTCATATTTTTATGTAGACGTATACTCGTATATAGGTGTAAATATTTATTTTTGATAATCAATTATTCATTGTAGATATCATTTTATTTAGTTCGATGTCGTTGTATTTGAGTAGAGGACGTCTTTATAAATAAAATGACATTTACGTAAATAAAACGAATTATACGCTAATCAAACGATGTAAACATAAATAAAATGTTGATATATTTATTTTAATGTCAATTTTATGTAGGTGTCATTTTATTTACTTAGACGTCTATATTAATAAAACGACATCTACACACATAAACGACATCTACATAAATAAAATGACATCTACATGAATAAAACGACATCTACTTATATGAAACGACATCTATATAATTAAAACGACATCTACACACATAAAACGACATCTACATAAATAAAATGACATCTAAATAAATAAAACGACATCTACTTAAATAAAATGACATCTACATAAATAAAATGACATCTACATAAATAAAATGACATCTACATAAATAAAACGACATCTACACAAAAAAACGATATCTACATAAACAACGTATAATAAAAGGCTGATTGCTTTTTTGGTTTTACATGGATTTATTTATACACAAAAATATGTCAACAATATTGACATGTTGTTTCGCCTTGCGGGGGCATTCTAAAACTAGATACTTAAATAAAACATCATCCAAATAAATAAAATTTTATATTTGTTAAAACTAACTAACTAACTAACCATCACGCCGTCTCCCCGAAGGGGTGGGCAGAAAGAATGGACTGCCACACTTTTCTTTCTTGACATATTTCTCTCGTTTCCTCAACATTCATACATCGTATCATGCACGCCCGTCGATTTCTCTGACTCCTCACATGGCCGACATTCGATATTTGATTTATTTGATCGTGCCACGTTTTCCTCGGTCTTCCTCTATTTCTGGTTCCATTTACATCATTAACATATAATTTTTTTACAATTCTTTCTTCATTCATTCTTTCCATATGTCCAAACCATCTTAATGATCCTATAAATTTTTTATGATTTGTTATTTATTTTCCTATGAATTGTTAAAATTTTATTAAATCTTAAAATACATAATTTTTTTTTTTAAATTGGCATCTGTATTTTCAGGTTTCTCATCTTAAACGCTCAGCGGAATACAATAGCGGCAATCTGATGCTATTTATTATTTTTCTATTAAAAATAAATTTAAGGAACAATGCTAGAATGGCTGGTTGGTGCCCGAATCACGTAGATTGTTCTCGTATGATAGAAAAATCCATACTTAGAATTCTTTTCATACTTCGGCGGGGCGGGGTGCGAGGGGGTATAGGAAAAGGGTCAGCCAAATGACCCCCGCGGGACCGAAAGGGTTAAATGTTATCCCGGGAGACGCCCATATGTGTCGGCTATACCCCGACCCGTTGTAAAATATCATTTTCAATATTGGCCAAGAAGCGCCTCGAAGCGTTGCGGATCTTGCTTGTTTATTCACTGCATATAAAAATAATTCCAGATGTTTGGGCGAGAATTATTTACATATTTCTCCTTATGTATATTATACATAAACAACAAGGAACAACAAAATCTAAAAGATTAAATATATTGTAATTTATTATTTAAAAACCCACATTTTTTATTAATCCAAACATACTTAATTCTGTTCATTTGTTCAATGACAATTTGAATAATTTCTTCAATATTCTTTTAAAGTTCTTGCTGGTGTTAGTTGGTTTTAAGTGCCTAATTACTGCCAAATAAAAAAAAGTGGATACGTGGAACATTAATTAAATCATATAACAGCTCATTTAAAAAACGGTGGATACGTGTAACATAAATTAAAGAAACACAAAAGTCCGGATCGTCCATGTCAACATGTGCAACATCGGAAAAACATTATGTGTTATTACATTATGTGCTAAATTAAAAAAAACGGTGGATTCGTGGAACATAAATTAAATAGACAAATGTGCCCATCTAAAAATAACATTTTGTATTAAATTATTTTTATTTTGTTATTTTATTTTATATCATTGTATTTTATATTATTTGTTTTAGATTTATTTTGTGGATGTTGGAAGATCGAAGTGTGCGCGGGAGATGCCTATTGGTGGCGATGAGGTTCGCAACCCATCACACCGCGTCTCCCGCGGGGCGAAAAGAGAAGGATGGAGTGCCGCATCGGTTAAAGTGTGACAGTCCATTCTTTCTGCCTACCCTTTCGGGGAGACGGCGTGATGGTTAGTTAGTTAGTTAGTTACTTAATTCTGTGTATGATAGAGTGTCGAATGAAAATATAAGAAGTGAATGCGGTGCGATTGATGGTGTTACGAACAAAATAATGAAAGGATCATTAACATGGTTTGGACACATGTAAATAATGAATGAAAAAATATTAAATGGAACTTAAAATAGATGAAGACTGAGGAAAATGTAGCGCGATCAAATCAATCAAATATTAAAAATCAGGCGCTTGAGGAGTCGGAGAAATCGACGTGTTCACATGCTCATATGACACGATGTATGAATGTTGAGGAATCGAGATAAGTATGTCAGAAAAAATAGTGTAAGGGTCCATTCTGTCTAGCAATCCCTTCAGGAGACCGCGTGATGGTTAGTTAGTTGAATGGTTAAATTTATTTATTTTAATTTTTTTTTTTAATATTGTATTTACTATAAGCGTCCTCAGATTATTTTTTAATTGAATATATAATTGTACTGAGGAAAGAAAATTATCTATATTATACTAAAATTTATACTTTACATAATATTTTATTTTATATCACCATATTTTCTTATCCATTCTTTCCATTTGTCCAAACCATCTTAATGGGCCTTTCATCATTTTAGTTATAACATTTTCATTGCATTCACTTCTTATATTACATTCGACACTCTATTCTTCTAAGAGATCTACTGCATTTAACTCTACTTACATCCTTATTTTGCCAGTTCTGCTTCAACAAATAAATAAATAAAATTACATAGACATGTTTCGGACAAACAGTCCTTCTTCAGTAATCTTTATAACATCTGTCAGATAATGTAAACAATTTAATAATAAAATAAAATTAGAACTAAACACTTTAAAAACATTGTATAAAATCACTTTGAGTCAGGAGCGCCAACCGGTTTCACTCTGTAACGAGCTTCGTCAGGGCTATACACAAACTTTTATAATATTTTAAAAAATGTATCTTTACTGAAGAAGGACTGATTGTCCGAAACATGTCTATGTAATTTTATATTTTTTAAAATATAAGTGTTGTATATACAAAGTATATAAAAAAGAAAAAGAAAAATCGGGTGGTGGTCTAGGGGATAGATCGCTTGGCTCCTGATCCAGGGGACGTGAGTTCAAGCCTGGACACGACCAGATTCCTTCTTCATAATAATGAGCTATTTTCTGCTCACATTGAAGATTGTAAGATAAATTCTAATATCATTGATATATATATTCTTGATGTTAGTCTTTTTTTAAATTATAAAAAATAATAATAAAATAAACCATCATAACAACACAAAGTATGGCGTATATAGAAGAAATAAAAAAGTATTAAATAAATAGAATGGGAAAATATTTCAACGTGTATATTAATTATCTTCTGAATAAGAAGTTTCAAACTATACTTTAAATAATTATTCAAGAAACAATAAATAAAATAGTTAAGTTTTGAAATATTTAAATAATTGTATAATCGAAATTTGTATTTTTGCGTATTTTGTTTGCGTTTACAATATTTTGAATACAAACAAAGGCTCCAAACGTACACAGCGAATATATTTTAAATTCCGAACGATAATAAACCCTTGGGGTAGTTCAAGTAATGAGTTATTTCAACTTTAATGCCTAAATAATAATATAATGAAGTTGGTTCAAACTTTTAGGTCTCGTACCCAGGTCCATTAGACCGCATTAATTATAATTTACTACGTACATAATACAAACTAAGGGTGGATAAGGCACCAAACAGCTCTATTCCGGGAAATATATTTTGATATTCTCTTTGAAAGTTTTATATGTGTTTGCTCAATTGCATTGTAGAGCAAAAAAAACGGGTTTCAGCTATCAAAATGATGTTAAATCTTTTTTTTTTTAATAGATCTAACGATCTGTGTCCACAGAATTCATGACTCCTGGTATGATGAGGTCCAGCTATCCCTGCATCTCTTAGGTGGACCATGTTATTATCACGGTGTTATTACCCGTGGCTCTTTCCACCTGAATTCTTGCTAGTTATGCTAAGCTTCCAATCATTGGAGAGAAGGATTAATATCCACTTGGGATTTATAACATTTTGAATGTATACAAATACTTGTAGACGAATACTGGATTTTACCCATTGCGGGTTATCATTTTAAGGATTAATTATATCTCAATAGAGACGAAGATGCAAATTGGAAACAGAATATGGTCTGTTTCAATTTGCATCTTCGTCTCTATTGAGATACAATTAATCCTTGAAATGATAACCCGCAATGGGTAAAATCCAGTATTCGTCTACAAGTATTTGTATACATTCAAAATGTTGTAAAAACAAAAAACTGGTCCAAGTTAAAAATAGCATATAAATTGTAGTGACATCTCCAGGCGTTATCTAGCAATACGTTAATGGCGTTAACCTTTCACATTGCGTTAATAAAAAGATATTCTGCTTAATGCTTAATTCAATCTTCATAGATGGCGCTAGTGTGTAGATTGAACTAAAAAAATGTGAAGTGTGGTGTTACTTTGTAGCATATATACAACTTCCAAAAATTTGTCAGACATGGTGGTCGTAAGAAGGGTGGAATGGGAAATGTTGTATTACATAAAGCGTGCGCTTAACCCCCAACCAATGACAGGTCATAAGTCCTGTAAACACCTCGACTACCATATTCGGTTTCCATTTTACATCTTCGTCTCTATTGAGATACAATAAATCCACTTGGGAGTTCACTTCTTTCAGCCGATGTCTTGAGTGATGTAGGTCTATTTGTTCTTGATTATTACCTTCGTCAAAGACAGCACAGATTATTTTATTCGCCGCGCTGCAGAACCAACCTGCCAATGGTTATGCCTGCGGGTAGGGCAATCTTATGGCTTAATCGGGTCGCCTCGGAGGCCGAAATATTTCGTGATAGTCTGAGTTGCCTCAGGGATGCAATTCTTTCTAATTCTTAAGCTTAATTTTTTTTTATGCTTCTCTTTTAAATTCTTATAATGTAATTGCAAATGATCTGGAATTATTATATATGTCTGTAATGTTTGTGATTTTTATTTAAATAAATGAAATGTGGACGGTATCCGAAAGGGTGTTGTATGCAGCTGTATATGTGAGTCTATCACTATCCGTTCTGACTACGTGGTCTTTCCAGTATAATAATAATAATATTATAATAATAACAAATTAATAAGGTTAATTTGTATAGCGCCGTTTTCGTGAATAGCTCACCTCAATGGCGCTTTGACAATGTTTTTAGTCATGAGAGATGCATCTGACACCAAAAATCAGACAGCCGTTGTTTACATTTTATACGATATTTTGAAAAGGTGAGTTTTTAGGTGAGATATTAATTAACTCGATGGTTGCCAGAGACGAAATATCTCGGCAAACGGCGCAGTGCCCGTGCGGCCAGAGACGAGATATCTCGGTAGTACTTTTGGTGACGTATTTTTGCGCCGTATTGACTTGTATTGACAATTCGGCAGAAACGGAACACACACTGTTCTTTGTTTTAGTTATCCCGAAATATTTTATCAAGTTTCCAAATATTTTTAACCGATTTATCGGTAAATTTCGAAAACTGTTTCAGCTGACAGTATACAGATGTCATATTGCAGGGCTATCACAACCGAAAATATAAGGTCCTCGCTGTCAGAATCGTCGATCGTTTGCGTAGTTTTTGTATAATTTTTAATTAATATTATGAAAGTATTTGTTTTTACTTGTTTTCGGTATGTCATCACCTATTTTATCAGTGTTTTGCTAGTGATATCGGTCTCTTTTTATAACTCTTCACATTTTGCATTGTGTTAAGTTGTGTCACCACCCAATCAATGGGCGGGTCATGTGGCGAGACAGAGTGAGGATAGATGGACCTAGAAAATAATAAGGTGGAGACCATGGGAGAATAGGAGAAACGTCGGCAGGCCGCAAAAAAGGTGGGCCGACGACATTGCTGCCCGGGGGGGGGGTGTGGCTACTGCTGGCAGGAGATAGAGACGAGTGAAAGGGAAGAGAGGAGGCCTATGTCCAGCAGTGGACCGATAAGGGCTGACGAAGGAGAAGAAGAAGAAGAAGTTAAGTTCTTTGTTTTCGTATTCTGCGTTTAGTGAATTAGTTCAGTAAGTAAACTATAATTTCTTTCGAACACAGCAAAAAAAAATTCAGACGAGTTTTATTTTGACAAAAAATATTCGGCCTGCTGAGCACTGCGGCGTGATTTATTTGAGGCCATGAAAGGGTTAAATATATCGGATTGTCAATGCATTTGAGAAGTGCAGAAATCATATTCCATGTGGACGGACCTGCCACTACGAAAGCCCGATCTCCGAAATACGTATGTCCGGGTTCGGTCCATTATTATATTGGTTCGCATATTAAGCCATTCGCCTATAGACATAAGAGATAACAATTAATTGTATTTAAATAGTTTTTTTCATATTTATTTCATGCATTATCTTTCAAGATATCAACGAAAGCGGTACCTACCAAAATACGATAAATAATTACATCGGACGTTTTCAATTGAGTGTTCAAATATGAAACGCAATAACTCCGCAATGTAGTCAATTTACGAACACCCCACGATTTCATCTAAGGTAGGTACCTATTAAATTATTCTGTTTGTCTATGAATATAAAATACAGTTCTTATTTTGAAATTGACTCTCCGCGCCTATTGACGCGCGAAAATGGCTCTTTAGCCCGATCGTAATACGGGCTGTAATCGTGTAACGGGAGATTACACCCGTCCGTTGGATAATCCGGCCTATTCACGGTGCGGCAGTCATTATTTGTGAAAGTCCGAACGAACATCCGCTTTAAATAAATCCATCACCAGCCAATTAATACAGGAATATTTCGATGCCTTTTTTATTAACGAGTGACCCAATGAAAAGTATCAAACATATTTAAAAATAGAATAAAACAAAAAAGCCTATCCAAAAAAGCCAAGATGGCAGTGCACAATGGTGTTCTTGTGCCGACCCTTATGTATGGAAGTGAAGCATGGAACTGGCAAAAGAAGGATGAAAGTAGAATAAATGCAGTAGAAATGAGATCTCTGAGACGAATGTGTGGCAAATCTGTATATGATAGAGTGACAAATGCAAGTATAAGAAGTGAATGTGGTGCGAATGAAAGTGTTATGAACAATATAAGGAAAGGGTCATTAAGATGGTTTGGACACATGGAAAGAATGAGTGAAGACAGAATGGTAAAGAAGGTATATGTAAACGGCGTGAACGGAGCTAGAAATAGAGGAAGGCCGAGGAGAACGTGGCACGATCAAATCAATCAAATATTGAATGTCGGACTCGTGAGGAGTCGGAGAAATCGACGTGCGTGCATGACAAGATGTATGAATGTAGAGGAAGCGAGAGAAGTATGTCAGGACAGAACAGTGTGGCTTTCCATTCTTTCTGCCTACCCCTCCGGGGAGCCGGCGTGATGGTTAGTTAGTTAGTTAGTTAATAAAACAAAGGATACCATGCAATTACAATTGTTTTAATCGTGATTTTTTATTAAAGTGACTTTTTTTGTTTCTTCTTGCTATTTGATAATGCCTTAGCAAGGTGAAAAATTTCATTCTCAAAAAAATATAATAAAACTTCTTAAAACAGTGTTTTAAAATTTTGTCAACTTATAATTATTTTTTACTTAATCATTATTTCTAAAGATTTTTTAAAATATTAGCCAACCAATATATAAGTAATATTAAACAATAATTATTTATAGTAGAAATTTACCATGTATCGCCGATGAAGAATTTGAGATTTAAAATACAAAATTCTTGAACAATGACCCTAGAATCCATTAATTGAATTAAATTTTAAGTATTGATGACGTCCTTTATTCTATTTTATTTTTCGATTTTTTTTATTATATTTTATGGGAGTGCCGTATAATCGCTTGCTGGGCAATTAATAAAATAAGGTAAAACATATCAAATATATTTATTCGAAGACATGTCATTCAATTTCGGAAAAATCGCTGAGTGTGTCACGATGTATGAATGAAGAGGAAACTAGATAGGTCCATCCTCTCTGTCTACCCCTCCGAGGAAATGCCTTGATTGATTTCAATTTATTTCAATTTATTTCAATTTATTCAAAAAAATTATAAACATTACAGGAGAACACATCCAAATCGTTTATAATCACAAAAATAAAATTAACAATTTAAAAAAACATATTTACAAATTACAAGAATATTATATTACAAGAAAACAAATGAGAGTAAGTCAGAAAAAAGAAAAACAGAAAACAATTTAAAAAAAAAAATATTCGAGAACAGTTTGGTAAAGATTAACATTTTTGTACAATAAGTAGAGAAGCAAATATTAATTTAATACATAAGAGATAGATGCTTTCTGAGGGTAGCCTCACTATCGTGAAAAATGTCCACATCCGAAGAGATGCGGTTTAATAGTATTATTGCCCTGCCCACGGGCATTACCTTAGGTAGATTGGTTCTACACAGTGGCAGGTGAAATAATCTATGTTGCCTTTGTCGCAGATAATTGTCGGGGACAAACAAAGTCAAGTCATTCGACCACGAATCAGTTGAAAAAAGTGAACACCCAGGTGGATGGTTCGTCTAATTTCCAATGATTGGTAGTCCAGCATACCCAGCAAGAAATCAGTTGGGTACAGCCAGGGATAGTAACCGTTCTCTTTAAGGTACAGAAATCGTAAGAATTTTTTCTGTACCTTCTCGATTAACAGACAATATTTTGTTTCATGCGGTGCCCACACCAGTGTACTAAATTCCAACCGACTTCTTACCAAGGAATTATACAATAACTTCAGGACTTTTGAATTTTTAAAATCCTTTCCTTTCCATAGGTTTTTAGTTATGTCATATATGAAATATAATAAAGCTTCTAGAAAACCGACGTTTTAATTACTAATGTTCGTATCTTCGACTCGTTTCAACAGCTCGCTGCCATCTTCTGGTTACTTCATCTTCCATCGACATTTGTTTTAATATTAAAGTAAAATATGTAAACAATAGTACGTTGAACACCCAATTTTTTATTTTCGATAAAAACGCAATATTTTTTTTACCACCCATTGAATATGGAAATAATGCTCCGTTGTTTTGTTGGTCAACAACTTCATCGAATCGAACACTTGTTGCCTTTGCCTGTAACCAAAAATCGCAATCTTTTATTTCGAATAATTTTTTTTATTTTAAAAATTCTTCTTCGATGGCGCTATTGCCCGTATCGAGCCTTGGCCTCCGTCAACTTTCGCCTCCAGTAGTCCCTGTCCTCAGCAGTCGTCCTCCAGTTCATCACCCGAAGAAGTTGTGCTGCATTTCTATTTCCTTTGTCCCCACTCCTCAGCCTTAGTCTTTCCACCCCTTTACTTCCGCCCGGGTGTCCAGTTATAATGCGTTTGGGGACCCGTGAGTTCGGCATCCACTGTACATGTCCAACCCATCTCAATCTTTCTAGCTTTATGTGCGTGGAGATGTTGGGGGCCTTGTAGATGGAATAGAGCTCATCGTTGCGTCTAATACGCCATTGCTCTCATTATCTCACGGGTCCACAACTGGATTCATGGGGAACTCAGGGCAATTAGTGTTACAAACTGGAGAATGTGGGCGATGGACTGGGGGGAGTGGTGAAGAATTTTGAAGGAACCCAGGGCCCATAGTGGGCTGTAGTGCCATTGTTGTTGTTGTTATTATTAAATAAATAATATTTCAAAATTACGTACAAATGTTTGAACCCTTATGTATGGAAGTGAAGCATGGAACTGGCAAAAGAAGGATGTAAGTAGAATAAACGAAGAAGAAATGTGATATTGTAGAGGATGAAAACATAAGAAAATGCCACCCCGAAGGTTCCGGGTTCGATTCCCGGCGAGAGCAGTGTGATTGTCACACTGTCATTGGTCCACTGTAGAATTCACGTGCCAATAAAATGGTGATAGATTAGCTACCTATCACATGTCACGAGAATCACTATGATAGCTTTAATACCCTTTATGCTGTCATGATGTAAAGAGCGATATTTAAAAAAAATAAAAAATAAGTGTTAACAAAATAATGAAAGGATCTTTATGGTGGTTTGGAATGATATATATAATTAATAAAGAAAGTGTATGTTGTTAATCTAAACTGAACTGAGGTCCGATTTAATAAATCAAACATTGAATGTCGGGCACGTGAGGAGTCGGAGAAATCGACGTGCGTGCATGACACGATGTATGCATGTTGAGGGATCGTGTGTCAGGATAGAGTAGTGTGGCGGTCTATTCTCTCACCCGTGAATTCGTGGCAGCACCTTTCCTTCGAAGGTGTCCAGCAGTTCCGCCATTTTTACCGTCAAAGTCAGAGCCTCGCAGCCATACGCCAATACTGTCCATATTTACGGTCTTGTATAGCGTGATTTAAAAAAAATTAGCTCGAAATTGCGTTAGTTTCAAAAGTAGTTCCAATTAGTTCCAAAAGCATGCGTAAGACCAAAATTAACATATGGCGTCTAAGCAAGGGCAGACACAGTAAGGAACAAACAAGTTTTGAGGACTTCCGAGATGAAGACACTGAAGACAATAGCAGGCAAGACACAGAGGTTGTGTGAGGAGCACCAGAATAAGAGAGATATGTGAGGTTGAGAATATTAATATATAAGATGGAGCAGACAGCGAAGAAGTGACTGGTACGATCATGTTCAAAGAATGAACACCACCAGACTCCCATTGCATTGCATAATCAGCCTCATGGAACTCGTTCTCGTGGAAGACCTCCTAAAAGATAGAAGGACAGCTGGGAGTCTACCTCACAGGAGAATCAATACTCTGGAGAACAGACCACGTAGGTCTACAACAAGGAAGAAGAAAAAAAGAAGAAGTTAGAAATTTTGTGTTTTTTGCTTTGGTCGATTCTGTTTAAACATAAATATCCTTATTCTGTGTGTATGCAAATTGTACCGGAATATACAAGGAAGACCGATAAATTGAGCGCCAATCAACAAACAAGAAAGACGGTCAAAGAAAAAGACGCCATTTTGGAATTGTTGAAAAAGCGTGCGCGGAAAAGATTTCAAAAGAACTCTTCTGCTCTTCTTTCTCCAATGCCCGTGATTACTCAAAAGGTATTTGATTTTTCTTTGTAACTGTTAAGTATAATAATATTTTTTTAAACTATTTTTGAAAAAATAAAATTGTGTCGTCATTTAACAGAATGTTTTAAAATTTAAAAATATTTTTATATTGAAAGACGAAACAAATAAATTCAATTTCATATTAAAAAATCTATATTAATTACGTTTTCATCAATATTAACTAACTAACTAACTAACCATCACGCCATCTCCCTGAAAGGGTAGGCAGAAAGAATGGACTGTCACACTTTTACTGATGCGGCACTCCATCCTTCTTTTTTCGCTCCGCGGGAGACGCGGTGTGATGGGTTGCGAACCTCATCGCCACCAATAGGCATTGTATTTATTATTTAATATATATTAAATTATGGGCAGTGCGTGAATTTTTTTGTAATATTGTCATCACTTCCTCACTACTTTGCCCATAATGATGGCTTTCAAGGTTGTCCTGATCTTTCCGGGCTATGTGCCAACAATACTTTAACATCTCACGCGCACACTTCGATCGTGCAACACCCACAAAATAAATAATATAAAATACAATGATAAAATAAAAATAATTTAACACAAAATGTTCTTTTTAGATGGTGCACATATTGTCTATTTAATTTATGTTCCACGAATCCTCCGTTTTTTTTAATTAAGCACATAATGTAAATAACACATAATGTTTTTTTCGATGTTGCACATGTTGACATGGACGATCCGGACTTTTGTGTTTATTTAATTTATGTTACACGTATCCACCGTTTTTTTAAATTAGCTGTAATTAGGCACTTAACCAGCAATAACTTTGAAATAATAATAATAAAAAAAGACTATAGACTTTTAACTAATTAACTAAGTAATCTTCACGCCGTCTTTCCGAAGGAGTAGGCAGAAAATGTGGACTGATACACTTTTCTTTCCTGACATACTCGCTTCCACAATATTCATACATCGTGTCATGCACGCACGTCGATTTCTCCGACTCTTCACGTGGGCGACATTCAAATGAATGGATTCAATTATGTTTAAATAGGTAATTCTTTGGAAGCTTGTCTTAATCTTAAACTCATGTTCATTTTTACTAACTAAATATTAAAATATGTTATACGAATGTATTCATGATCTAGATTACAAGCAAAAATATATATATTCTACCAATTAAAAATTTTCATACAGCTACATTTACCCATTGCTAATTCGCATAATTGCATCATGGAAGTGACTATGCTAATATGTATCCATTTTGCACTAATTTAAACGTTTTTATAGTAGCGAATTAAAACTTCACCTTTTTTTATGAAACGAAATATGTTTGAGAAGGATTTCCTTTCGTATTAAAAACTCGATCTATCAATTTTAAAAAGAGCAGATTATGAATATGCGTGTAACCCAAAAGTATTTTTATTAGATATCAAAACACGCGCGTATTCTAATGCAACGCTGGGTCAAAATTTCGAAGCAATCGGTAAATAACAAATTTTAAAAGCAATCGGTTTTTTCCAAAAGAAGTAGAAGAATAAAAAGAGTATATAAATTCACGCGCGTATTCTAATGCAACGTTGTGTCTGTAAAAGGCGTAATAAAATGTTGTTAAAATAGGAAATATATTACTCTGTATTCAGTATTTCTTTAAGCGGTCTTTACTGTAGTTGACTTGTTACATTATGAGTATAGTAAAGTTTACTTCTTATTTTCTACTAACACACCTTTTGGAACTTTCTCGGTTCTTTTATATGTACCTTTGTACGCTGAAGAAAAATTAAATTTTATTTTAAAAGACGCCCCTCTGTGACTTCGGTCTGACAATTTCGGATCAAAACTTTTCCAGAAAAATCTAAATGTAAATTCCTCCTGCGATCTCTTACTCGGGACTAAAACAATGGGAAGAAACGTAAATTTCAATATGGGCCATCACTCAAGTAATTTCACACAATGCTGATTTTGCATTTTTATTCTCCCAAAGGAGGAAATCATCCCCCACTATTCTGTAAAGTTTGCCTCGAGATTCGCATGTAAATGTGAAGCTGGAGATGGGTCCATTAGGCACTAGAATCTCCGTCTCCCGGGCATTCATCTCGACGCAGACTTAGGGATGGAACTCGTAAAAGGCGTCATAAAGAAGGTAAATCAAATGATATTATTTAGCGCCTCTCGAGCCGGATTCTGGACGGCATAAAACGACACAAAGAAACTCTTTTGTGACATAATCAGTACATCTCCAGGCCTACTTATTGCTGATCTTGGGTCTTGCTTTGCCTTCAAGATATAGGATGCTCCGTTTCTATATCTTGGTAATACAAGTAAAAAATATAATATTAAATCATCTTTTTATTCCTTAGCCGTCTCTCCACTGCTGGATGTAGGCCTCTTCAAACGTTCTCTATTTTTCTCTATCCTGGGCGATTCTCATCCATCTTCTTCCCCCGACTGGAATCAGGTCGTAAGCCCATCTTTCTTGGGGTCGACATAAGCTCTACATCTCATCCATCTGCCCATCTCTCTGTTGCCTATCGGCGGCATATCCTGCCCATTTCAACTTCAGTTTGGTAACATGGTTTATTATATCAACAAGCTTTGTCCGGCGTCTGTTATCGGTATTGGATATTGTGTCCCTCAGACTTATTTATGCCAAGCATATGTTTCTCAATAGCCCGTTTTGTACACTTCAGCTTGTGTATAGTATTGGGTGTAAATATCACAGTTTCAAGTCTTTACATAATCTTCGAGATCTGCAGAGCGACTGGACACTTTTGAGAGAAGGGTGCTGCGCAGGATTCTGGGAACTGTAAATGATGGCGAAGGCTGAAGAGTGTGGCATAATGACGAGCTGTACCATATTTACAAAGCTCCCAGTCTCTCCACACACGTCTGACTGAATAAACTGAGATGGGCCGATCACGTGCAGAGTATGCCGTCATCGGGAACCCCCAAAAAAAAAATTGCTGGAGTGGCACCCAGGTGGTAGAAGACCAATTGGATGACCAAAGCTGCGATAGGATGATGAAGAGAGAGGTAGGGCGAAATTGTTACAAGTGTCAGATTGGGAGGGTCGAAGCGGAGGACAGGAGGAGTTGGAGGCGAAGAATACTGGACCCTAAGGCTCTATATGGGCTGTAAGGCCATCGAAGAAGAAAAAGAAAAAAGAATCTTCGAGAGGATGCATGTCTCATAGAGAAGACTATTTTATAATCATATTGATATTTGAAAATCTGGATGAAATTCGTGTCACCCTGAATAAGTTTATCAAGAAATATAAAAAAGTGGGATTCCGTATTATCACAAGTAAGACCAAAATAATAACGAATCCAAGCAAATGTTTGACCAATGCGTGCTTCTAGTACTAACATGTGGAGCAGAAATGCTTATATTCACAAAGTCGACTATAAGGAGACTCCGTGTAGCACAAAGGAAACATAAAAGAGCCATGCTACATTTAAGACTCTCAGAACGAATATGAAATACTGAAATACGTAGAAGAAATACGATGTCGTCGAAAAAGTGTCTAAGTTCTAAAGGTTATTTGATGGACATGGTGCCAGACTAGGAGATCAAAGATGGTCCAGAAGGATATTGGATGGAGGGCTCATGAAGACAGAAGAAGCAGAGGGAGACCCCCACACGATTGTCTTCAAAAATTGTTGTTGATAAGATGCCTCCTCCTCTTTGCGGCGTTGTCTCTGTGCTGTGCTTCAAAGTCCTTTGTGTGCTGATATTTTCCGCCTATATCTGTATTCTACATGTTTTCCCAGCTATTGAAATGATGTTAGTATTTTGGAGGTGTGGTTTCAGAAAGTCCTTGAAGCGTTTCCTCTGACCACCATCATCTGAACGTTAAATAATATATGTATGTATGTTGTAAATATTTTTTTAAAAATAACAGCACTTCAAACATATAAGATGTATCAAGTTGAGATATTCATGCTCCATACATTATTATCTAATGCTGTTCTCTAAGCCACGGTTGGCGGAGAGCCAGTCAAAGTTTCTAGATGTAACTGGCTTTGGTTTGGTTACAACTTGAGGTCTGATCCAAGCTTAATTGCCAAGGGCGACAATAAACTGAGTTTATTGTAACACCTGATGATGCCAACATCGGTTGGCGAAACAGCTCTCGCAACCCTCTTAGTGAATAAAAAGAAATTGTGAAATTATAACAGTGTTTTAAATTTTAACAGTAATATTTTATCATAGTGTTTCGCCCAAAACAATGGACTATTTATAATGTATGTACCTCTTCTTCTAGATATCTCCAGAGGCAGACAGGTTCTGTAATATCGATAAAAAAAATATATGTATACGCGTTTTTAAAGATGACTTCCAGTGACATAATTGATGTTCAGGAAGATGTCTGAATCATTTAAGGAGCCAAAGAAAGTTGTAGTTTTTTTTATTACTGGAAAACGAGAATTGCCAACCCTTCTTATACTTGATTCTTCATACTTCATTACCTTCGCTCACCTCCCCATTCTGGCGCTAGATGTCGCAGCTGTGCTTTGTGCTCTCGGCTTTTACGCTTTATACATAGATGGCGTTTGATAAAGAAAAGAAAAAAGCTTAAATAGGGGAGGTACAGCGCCCTTAAGGCTCGGAAGATTCTCTTTGACTGTGTAACTATTGTGGCACATCTTGTGAACTTACTCTGTATAATGGGTTGAAGTAACTTGTTAAGTAATTAGTTTTTATTAAAATAATTAAAAGTTTCATAATCTTATTTACATGTTAGCTCAGAATACATGTTTTTATGGTATTCCAAAAAAAAATTGGTATCGAAAATTTTCTAATTACTTACACTTGCTTAGTAAAGGGAAACGGGTTTGAGTTCCGGAAATGTAATAATTATTCGTTCTGCCAGTTGGTACTTAAGGTCTTGAAACTGTTACATTGTCCAAAGAAAGTGCCGAGAAACTACGAGTGACCCAAAGAGCCATGGAAAGAGCCATGTTAGGAATAAGCCTAAGAGACAGAGAGAGAAAAAACAAAGGTCACTGACATCATCCACCGGGTGGCGACTCTAAAATGGCTATTTTATTCAATTTCCTAAGTATATTACTTCAAATATTTCTTAAAAAAATACATTTGCACTAAATATATGATATATTAATTTACTATAAATGTAAAGTTACAAGCTTTTCGCAAAGGGCCGACGAAACATACGATATCCTGTAAAATCCTAAAAAAACTATTTGTTTTTTTGACGTCCGGATTCTTGTCGTAATGAGCCATCTCGTGAATCGTCAATCGGTATCCAAAATGGAGTCCAGAAAGGGCCCGGAGGAAAAGTAATTTTGCACCAATTTGCCAAAGGGCCACCCCGAATGAGACTCATAAGGGACAATGATCCGTACGTCAGGGCTGTCATAAATAACATCTTGGCGAATCACTCACAGGACAGATAGTGTCTTTTGATACCCTATCAACGTGAGATGTTCTCAGTCCTTTTGGATCGAAAATATGTTCTTAACGTATTTTTCAAAATCTGAAAAAATATGGAAGTGTATGGATGAGGCTGGCAAAATAAAAAAGTAGAATACTTGCGGTAGAAATGAGATATCTTAGACGAGTGTGTGGAAAATCTGTATATGATGGAGCGTCGAATAGAAATATATGAAGTAAATGCAGTGCGAATGAAAGTGTTGTGAACAAAATAATGAAAAGATCATTTAGATAGTTTGGACACATGTAGAGAATTAATAATTTAAATGAATTAATTAACTAACTAACTAACCATCACGCCGTCTCCCCGGAGGGGTAGGCAGTAATAATGGAACGCAACACTGTTCGGTCCTGACATACTTCTCTCGCTTGCTCTACATTATAAATCTTATCATGCACGCACGTCGATTTCTCCGACTCCTCACGTGACCGCTATTTAATATTTGACTGATTTGATCTTGCCACGTTTTCCTCGGTCTTCCTCTATTTCTAGCGTCGTTTAACCTTCCTCACTATTCTGTCTTCACTCATTCTTTCCATGTGTCCAAACCATCTTAACGACCCTTTCATTATTTTGTTCATAAAACTTTTATTCGCACCGCATTCACACAAGCCTTTCATCAGTGATATTATATAAATATAAATATTAAAAATACATTATAATTTTTTTTTTCACAAACGTGGTCAGTTTTGACAGATATTTTAAAAAAATGACACTGAAAATTTCTTTTGAATATCTCTTAAAACTGACCACTTGGACTTGGACTTGGATCTTCTGGCTTACAGAGGTTCAGCTCATGTGGCTATTCCTCTTACGTCTGATGGGAACATTGTTGGAAGGTGATTTGGTGGGTTGTTAGTTTATTCGGGGGCATGATTTGTGTGGCCCGGAGTGTTCCTCTGAAGGAGAATCGATTTTGGGCGCTTGTGGCGGCTGGAAGTGTTTGGGTCGTAATTAGAGAGGTCTTTTATTGTGGGGTTGGGATGTGAAGGGAGTCCTTTGTAAAAACGTTCGGCAAGTTTCAGAATGAATTCATCTATCATCGGGATTCCCGATTCTAGGTGCAGTTGTGTAATCCTGGTCCATGAAGGCGCACCAAGCAAAACTGACCACATTTGTGAAAATAATTTATAATATATTTTTAATAATTATATTTTATAATATCTCTGATGGAGGGCTGATTTGTCTGAAACATTTATTCAATAAATGTGAGTGTTGTATACTGAGCATAAAAAAAAGAAACATTAAATCTACAACACAAAGTTTTTTTTTTACTTGTATACAACAGGTCGTTTGAACCCAATTACTGTATAATTTTTTTTTAAGCTGATATATTGATTCTCGTGACATGTGATAGGTAGACAATCTATCGCCATTTTAATATCACGTGAATTTTACACCAGACCAAAGACAGTGTGACAAATCACACTGCCATCGAATCGAACCCGGGATCTTCTGAACGGAAATCAGTGCTTTTACAACTCTGCCACGAAGAATTATGGCGAATATAGAAGAAATATTCGTTCGTTTGCTTTTCATTCTATAAATTTGCTGGGGAATTCTAAGGTTAAAAATTTCTCACAATTTCCATAATACAATAATGTTATAGCTACATTTAAATATGGAACATAATAACATATGATTGATGGTCGTGAATTTCTATTGGAATTGTATGAAATTTTCTTATCAATAATATTTTTGTTATTTTTCTTTGAATTTTTTTTGTTTAATGTCGAATTTGTTAGTTTTTTTAACGGCTTTTGTGTATTTATTTGATATATTCGTCCATTTACCGTATTATAAGTCGTAATATCACAATAACATGTGTGTGGGAAACATCCATCAACCATAAACCACTCCTTTACTTGTGTATTTTTTTTCTCATTTTTTTTAATACTAATTACGTTAATTAATGTATTTTTTTTTTTTTTAGTGTCAATCTGAAGCTACAAAAACTACAATTATCGTAAGTGACTTTAATGAATTTAATATAAAAAAAACTATTGGTAAATAGTACGTTAAAATTTTAAGCAACGAAGTTTTATAACTAACTAACTAACTAACTAGCCATCACGCCGTCTCTCCGAAGGGGTAGACAGAAATAATGGACTGCCACACTTTTCTTTCCTGACATATTTCTCTCGATTCCTCAACATTCATACATCGTGTCATGCACGCGCGTCGATTTATCTGACTCCTCACATGGCCGACATTCAATATTTGATTTATTTGATCGTGCCACGATTTCTTCGGTCTTTCTCTATTTCCGGTATTTTTTACCAATATTTTTTCGTTCATTCTTTCCATATGTCCAAACCATCTAAATTATCCTTTCATTATTTTGTTCATAACACCATCATTCGCACCGCATTCACTTCTTATATTTTCATTCGACACACTATCATACACATTCGTCTAAGAGATCTCATTTCTACTGTATTTATTCTACTTTCATCCTTTAATGCCAGTTCTATGCTTCGCTTCCATACATAAGGGTCGGTAGAAGAACACCATTGTGCACTGCCATTCTAGCTTTTTGGATAGGTTTTGTTTGCGATGACAACTTTAAATGCAGGTTTTATAAATAACCTTAATTTCATTCAATTTATCATATATACGAGTATTTTAAATGTATTGTTTCAATGATGTAAAACTCCAAATTAAATAATTAATACGAATAAAAATGTTTGCTAAATTGAAGGTTTATCATATTTTACGTATATGGGAATTATATGTTTGGCTTTGTTAAGTAACTGCACATTTGATGATGGTGCCTTAGACACGCAAAATATGTCATTCACATAAATAATAATAAAATTTCTAGAAGACAGACATTTTTATTTCACTGCACGTTGTCAGACGTGGTGTCGTAAGAATAGTGGAATGGTGAATGTTGTTAAACATAAAGTGATCGCTTAACCCAACCAATGATTGAGATACACTTAATCCTTAAATATGATTAACCCGCAATGGGTAAAAATCCAGTATTTGTATACATAAAAAAAAAAAAAAAATCGTATTTTTCGTACCTTAATTAATTGACACTCTCAGTGAATAAAAATAAAATTTGATATTATAAGAGTGCCTTAAATTTTAACAGTAATAATGTTGAAGTATCATTGTGTTTCGGCCAAAACAATAGACTATTTTTTAATAACTCTTGCAAAAGTACAGTTGATTACTTCTATTCAGTAAATATCTTGTACCTTTCCCATGCGCAACTGTTTGTGCGATATTCCCTTTAAATGCTGTCATTCCACGTATCTAATCGCCTCACTACTAAATCCATCTTCTCTTATTTGCTACTCCTTATCTCGTCTTAAGGGCGAAGATTAGTTCACGTCAGGACACGAAGCTGCGAGCAAGGGTAAGGGACAATGGTGGATCATGGTGTTTTCTAAATATACACTTAAAATATTCTTCTTCTTCTTTCGGTGCCGTGTCAGGTCCTCTCAACGTTGGCGATCACTACAGCAAAGGCATCATTATCCTGCGTCATTTGGAACAGGTTCTGAACTTTTGTTATTCCTGTCCACTCTTTGATGTTCTGCAGCCAGGATAGCTGCCTTCTACCAACTTCCTAACGTCCCTCCACTTAACACATTAATATCAGTCGAAGGACGTGGTATTTTTCTCCCCTTAGCATATGACCCAAATATGAGACCTTTCTTATTTTCACACTTGACAACAGCTCTCTATTGGCTCTGGCTCTCTGCAGTACAGAAGCATTACTGACCCTATCGGTCCACGGTATACGGAGCATTCTGCGGTTTATCCACATCTCTAACGCTTCCAACCGGTTCATTACATTCACTTTCAGAGTCCAGGTTTCGCAGCCATATAGTGGAATATATCATATATAAAATTTAATCACTCTTTATCGGAGTTTCAAGTTAAAATTATCGTTGCAAAAGAATGTTCTCATTTTATTAAATGCAGCTCGTGTAACTTCAATTCTGCATTTTATTTCAATGTCCGGGTCAAACGCTTTAGTGATAATGCTGCCAAGTTATTTAAAATATAAAAGGCTTAAAATATAACTAACCATAATGATGTTCTCCAGGAAAATGGACCACCACACTCTTATGGAAGTTAAAGAAAAACGATTTCTTGTCTTATGCAAGTGTTATGAACAATATAATAAATCAAATGATTTAACTGAAATCTCTTGATGGAAGTTCATTTTAAATAATAATTAAATAAAACGATGATTTTTTGTAACCACTTCCACATTTGTCTTTATTTCTACAGCGACTGGTTTCGCCAGGCTCGCTGTCGAAATAAAGAAAAAAGTGTAAGTAGTTAAAAAACATCGATTTATTTAATTATTTTAGCTGATCTTAAAAATTTGATTTGGTCACGTCATGTTTTCCTTGGTCTTCCTCGACTCCGTACTCCATTCACATCGTTAACGTATTTATTAAATGTTTTTATTGTACAAAAATATTTAATAAATTAAAGTGGAATAAAACAGTGTTGTTTAATTCTATATCAAATTAGTGATCTCGGTTCGAAGGTTTCTATTTACGCGTACGTTGGGGCTACCCAAAATCTGTCACGAGCCGCCTTTATCACATCCCAGAACAGACTCATATTTATAGCCCAAGACAAGTATCTAATGTATGTTAAGTATCCAAAATCCATTACATTTCTGTGTAGAGCAATTAGTCTGGAGATAATGAAGGTTTTGTGAAAGAACACGCCGCTTATTGGGTTCCACGAATCTTTGCTTTTACTCGTATATATAAAACCTTATTTCGAAGAAAGAGCCCTTTAAGAAAATAAGACCCTTGCATAGAAATGAAATACGACCTTCGTGACAGAGTGATAGAGCTCGGACTGCAATACCGAAGGTTCTGGGTTCGATTCCCGGCGATGGTAGTATGATTGTCACTGTCTTTGGTCTGGTGTAGAGTTCTCGTGACAATCAAATGGCAATAGATTAGCTAACTATCACATGTCACAAGAATTAATATATCAACTAAATGAAATTATAATGGTGGGTCTCATGTATGTTAAGAAGTTGGAAGAATCAACATGCGTCTATGAATGCGAAGAAAACTGGAGAAGTGTATCAGGATAGATTAGTATGGCGGTCCATTCCGATATTAGAAAGGAATGTAGAGCGAAATAATATATTATGAACAAAAATATATAAAGGATCGCTGCGTTGGTTCAGACATATGGAGCGCATGGGTGAAGAAAGAATGGTTAAAAAAATTATACGTTAACGATGTCAATGGAGTGCGGAGTCGAGGTAGACCGAGGAAAACATGGCATGACCAAATTAATAAAATTTTAAAAGTTGGTCATGTCAGAAGCCGGAAGAATCGACGTGCGCGTATGACTCGCTGTATGAATGTGGAGGAAGCTAGAGAGGTATGTCAGGATAGAGAAGTGTGGCAGTCCAGGCATTTTTATCTCCCAGCATGCAGAACCAACCTGTCTCTGGTGATGGCGGTGGGGAGAGCAATCAAACTGCTGAACATTCTCGTTTCGGAGATCGATGTCTTTCATATTCGTGAAAGTACGTTCAGAAGACAAATACTCTTGACTTTGGAAAGAATCTTGTATTCCTAATGTCGAACCATCTGTCATGCGTTCCTGGTATTATATTATTATATTTGTTATATTTTACCTGTTCTCAATAGATGTCTTAAATATAAATTGTTTGTAATATCTTTTGAGAAAATAAACTGATTTGATCTGATCTGATCTGATCCAATCTCTCTCCCTACCCCTGCGGGAAAATGGCGTGATGGTTTGTTGTTATTTTTCTTCTTCTTCCTCTTCGTCAGCCTTTATCGGTCCACTGCTGGACATAGGCCTCTCCCCTTCCCTTCCACTCGTCTCTATCTCCTGCCAGCCGTAGCCACATTTTCCCTACCACGGCAGCAATGTCGTCGGCCCATCTTTTTTGCGGCTTGCCGACGTTTCTCCTATTCTCCCATGGTCTCCACCTTATTTTTTTCTGAGTCCATCTATCCTCACTCTGTCTCGCCACATGACCCGCCCATTGCCACTTCAGTCTCGCTAGTCGTTTCATGATGTCCGTTATTTTTGTTCGGCGTCTAATCTCCTCATTTCTGATTTTATCTCGGAGACTGACGCCGAGCATATGTCTTTCCGTGGAACGCTGCGTGACTCTTAATTTTTCTACATTTCTCTTGGTGAGGGTCATAGTTTCCATCCCATACGTCATCACCGGCAGTATGCATGAATCATAAACTTTTCTTTTTAGACAAATTGGAGTTTCCTTGTTTTCAAATACGTGTTTTAGTTGTTGTTAAGTTTATCTAATTTTTAATTTTCTTTGATATGCTGGGTTTTCTAAATTCAAATATTTTAAACCAAGTCTCACACATACAAAAGCGATTGTAACGGTTTCGCGAACGAAGCATATTACTTCGTAACGACAATTTTATGGTATCTCTGGTATTCTGGTTTCGCGAATTAATATGCCTGTGATCAAAATGCTTTGATGACTCTTGTTTGAGATTCTTAATATCTTCTCTTTCGTCTTAATTTAATTATTTTACCCACACTAATGTGTAGCTTTTTGCATACATATGGAACGCATGGATAAAGGAAGAATGGTTTAGAAAGTATACGTTAACGGTGTGAATGGAGTACGCAGTCGTGGAAGATCTAGGAAAACTTGGCAAGACCGGGTTAGTAAAATTTGAAAGGTTGGCCGTGTTAGAAGTCGGAAGAATCGTCGTTTCCTCGGACTTCTTCTACTTCTAGCTTCATTCACGTCGTTAACATATACCTATCTTTTTCATGCATTCTTCAACATTCATACATCGCGTCTACATACACGATTCCTAACGGGGTCGACATTTAATATTAGATTTCTTTGATCGTGCCACGTTTTTCTCTGTCTTTATCTATTTCTAGTTCCGTTTACATCGTTAACATAATATACATTCTTTATTCATTCATTCATTCTTTCCATGTGTCCAAACCATCTTAACGACACTTTCATTATTTTGTTCATAACACTTTCATTCGCACCGCATTTCACTTGTTATACTAGCATTTGACACTCTATACTATACCGAGTTATCTTATATTCGTCTTAGAGATCTTATTTCTACTGTCTTTATTATACTTCATCATTATTTTGCCAGTTCCATGCTTTACTTCCATACTTAACCGCCGTTTCAAATTGGCATATTAGCAAGTGTGAATTAATTGTGGCGATGAGGTTCGCAACCCATCACACCGCATCTCTCACTGGCGAAAAGAGAAGGATGGAGTGCCGCATCGGTTAAAGTGTGACAGTCCATTCTTTCTGCCTACCCTTTCGGGGAGACGGCGTGATGGTTAGTTAGTTCGTTAGTTTTTTTGAATTAATGGTTTTATCACACTGTTATAATAATAATAATAATAATAATAATTAGGCTAATTTTTATAGCGCCGTTTTCCGCTCAAGGGCGCTTTGACAGTGTTTTTAGTCATGAGAGCTGCATGTGACACCAGCAATCAGATAACCGTTACATTTTATGGGATATTTTGAAAAGGTGGGTTTTTAGGTGAGATTTAAAGTCTGTCGGATTGTCAATACATCTGAGGCGTGCAGGAAGCATATTCCAAGATATCATTAGGATGGTTTGGACACATGGATAGAATATATTTATAAAGTTTATGTAAACGACGTAAACGAAAATAAAAACAGAGGAAGACCGAGCAAAACGTGACACGAACAAATCAATATAATATTTAATGTCGGCCATGTGAGGAGTCGGAGAAATCGACGTGCGTGCATGACACGATGTGCAAATGTTGAGGAATCGAGAGAGTATGTCAGGATAGAACAGTGTTGGGAGACGTGTAAATAACTTAGTTGTTTGTGACACCTGATGGTGGTAACATAGGTTGGCGAAACAGCTGTAGCGACAAGCTCATAAAGATCAGCGTTTTAAATTGAAACATTTAATAATGTTGAATTACTTGTATCATAGTGTTTTGTCTAAAATAATGGAAATTATATAAATAAATTGTGATGCTATAATCAGTTAATAATGTTTAAGTATCATAGTGTTTCGGCCAAAACAATGGTAAATAAATAAATAACTTGTGTACAGAATCTACCTGCCTCTTTAAAATTTAAAAAAATATCGGATTAAAAGAGCTGTTATAAATTCTGTTATTAAATTAAGATATCATATTCACAATAGGGTAATTTATTTATATTTTTTAATGGGGTACTTCAAAAAAATATTAAATTTCCTTTTATAGCCGGTAACTCTAAACGGCGGCCCACACGAAATTTTTAATTCACACTCTTCTTTGACAAATTACTAACACTAAATATGATGAACCTACATAATTCAGAAGCTCTTAAACCTACTAACATTGCTTTTATTGTCAGAGCCGGCTGAAGACATAAACATGTCATTCAAAAACGTAACTTATTTTGAGAAGCTTCGTAAAGAAAAGTTAATATGTTTACAATAAAATATAATAAATTCAGCAATATAAAAATAAAATTGTATAAAAGTATTAGAAATTTTACGTCATTTTAATACAGGGTGTTTCATTACAAACTAGTTTTAAAAAAACTTTAACAAAATTAAAAATAACGAATCTTCTTCTTCCTTGTTGTAGAACTATGTGGTCTGTTCTCCAGAGTGTTGCTTCTCCTGTGAGGTAGACTCCCAGCTGTCCTTCCATCTTTTAGGAGGTCTTCTACGAGGACGAGTTCCATGAGGCTGATTATGCAACGCAATATAGGGGAGTCTGGTGGTGTCCATTCTTTGAATATGACCGTACCACTCCCTTTTTCGCTGTCTGCTCCATCTTATAATATCCTCAACCTTAACAACTTAAAAATTAACGGATAACAAATACATTTTATATTTAAAGCCTACCTATCCAAAAAAGGTAAAATGCCAGTACACTATGGTGTTGTTGTACCTACCCTCACGCCATCTCCCCGGAGGGCTAGGCAGAAAGAATGGAACGCCATACTGTTCTGTTCTGGCATACTTCTCTCGCTTTCTCTATCTGTCGATTTCTCCGACTCCTCACGTGACCGACATTTAATATTTGATTAATTTGATCGTGCCACGTTTTCCTCGGTCTTCTTCTATTTCTAGATCCGTTCACGTCGTTACATATACTTTCTTCATCATTCTGTCTTCACTCATTCTTTCCATGTGTCCAAACCATCTTAATGACCCTTTCGTTATTTTGTTCATAACACTCTCTTTCGCACCGTATTCACTTCTTATACTTGCATTTGACACTCTATCATATACAGATTTACCTCATTCTCTATTCTCATTTCTACTGCATTTATTCTACTTTCATCCTTCTTTTGCCAGTTCTATGCTTCTCTTCCATACATAAGGGTTGACACTTTATGGTTCTTCTTCTTCTTTGTCAGCCTTTATCGGTCCACTGCTGGACATGGGCCACATCGCTTCCCTTCCACTCGTCTCTATCTCCTGCCAGCCGCAGCCACATTTCCCCCCCCCACGGCAGCAATGTCGTCGGCCCACCTTTTTTGCGGCCTGCCGACGTTTCTCCTATTCTCCCATGGTCTCCACCTTATTATTTTCTGGGTCCATCTATCCTCACTCTGTCTCGCCACATGATCCGCCCATTGCCACTTCAGTCTCGCTAGTCGTTCCATGATGTCCGTTATTTTTGTTCGGCGTCTAATCTCCTCATTTCTGATTTTATCTCGGAGACTGACGCCGAGCATATGTCTTTCCATAGAACGCTGCGTGACTCTTAATGTCTCTACAATTCTCTTGGTGAGGGTCATAGTTTCCATCCGATGGAAACTAAAGGTTGGCACAAGAACACCATTATACTCTGCCATCTTAGTTTTTTTGGATAGGCTTTTGTTTGCGATGACGATGTTATTCCTGGTTATGGCGAAAAGGGGTTATTCCAGGCGGTTTATGGCGCATGACAGAGTCTTTGCAGAAGTGATCACCAACGTCTTAGAAACCTAATGGCACAAGTAAAAGATTCGATGAATTTCGGAATGCGCTTATTATTAAGTAACACCTTGTGTTCGAAATTCAAATTTAACATCCTTTTTACATAACCAGTAGTTTCATTAGTTTCTTAATGGTGTTAACCTTTTATGGTTTGGCCATAAATATGTCTCTTGGGTGGCCGTTTGAAGTATGAAGGTAGAGGACGCCGTTCGAAAGCGATCAAAAACCACTTAGTCGGGTAAAAGGGTGCATACCTGAATATTCATATTATATAGACGTGAGTTAATATAATATCTTTTATATTTAGGCTTCCGTATATAAGCCCATTTAAATGGACCAGAGCGAAAGATTTTTGCTTTAAAAACCAAAATATAAATATTATTATTATTTAGTTGAAAATTTCCTTACATCATAACAGCGCAAGCCAAATCGATATAAAGGGTGAAAAAAAATAATATCAAAGGAAATATAAATAGAACCTTATGAATAGGAAAAGCTAGTTATTTGCTTGCTGCCTTTATCATAAGGGTATTTACGAATTCGCCATAATTGCATCCAAAGAGGTCTATCTCTTTTGCAACCTCATTTAAGAGACGAATCGCTTTCAATACAGGAGAACTTCGAAGGGCCTCTGTGCGGCAATTTGGGGCATAAAATAATATATGCCCCCTTGCTCTGCTATAACTATGGGAAACGTACAGATTTAGCTTTAGATTTTAAATATATTTTTGTATGCAATGGTGTTCTTGTAACGAACCTTATGGAACTGGCAAATAAAGACTATCTTCTTCTTTTGGTGCCGTGTCAGGTCCCCCCGACGTTGACGATCACTGCAGCAAAGGCATCTCTATCCTGCGCTACTTAAAACAGTTTTGATGTTCCGCAGCCAGGACAGCTGCTTTCCACCAACTTCCCGACATCCCACCACTTTACCCATTAATATCAGTCGAAGGAGGTGGTATTTTTATCCCTTTAGCACATGACCCAAATATGAGACATTTCAAATTTTCCCACTCGACAACAGCTCTCTACTGGCTCTGAATGAAGACTATAAGTTAAATAAATGCAGTAGAAATTAGATCTCTTAAATCAGAGGTTCCCAAACTGTTTTGTCCC
Organism: Lepidostoma basale; assembly: GCA_022606425.2. Taxonomy (NCBI): domain Eukaryota; kingdom Metazoa; phylum Arthropoda; class Insecta; order Trichoptera; family Lepidostomatidae; genus Lepidostoma; species Lepidostoma basale. The sequence goes on from JAHDVF020001554.1 coordinate 453,832, forward strand.
GTAGACACCTTGCCACTTTCTTTTATTTTGTGTAGACCCCCTGCATCCCCAAATGACGTAAAAAAATGGTCGGCTTCAATTTAGTGGAACCATCTCATGGACCCAATTTTTTTTTTACAATCTTAGACCCCTTGCAAGTTGTCGTAGACCCCTGGGTGTCTATATAGACCACTTTGGGAATCAATGTCTTAAGCCAAGCGTTTCAAACTCAAAATTGGCAATTGTGCATTGCCATCTTTGCTTCAGTCGATATTTGTCTATTTGCGGTAATGACTTTAAGTGCACCATTTATTTTGTTTCCAGCTCCATCCCTTCTTCCGATATCTTTCTCCACTCTTCCGTCTCTTGTAAACATGCTTCTCAGATAAACGAATTCGGTAACTTGCTCTAAATTATGTCATAATCCGTCATACACTCTTCGTTTTCAAATACCATAACTTTAGACTTTGACACGTTCATCACAAGGTCATACTTATTGCGTACTTCGTACATTTTTGACACTAGGACTTGTAGTCGTCCATGCTGTCAGTGATTAAAACAGCGTCGTCTGCATTTAGCAAACCGCTGATGGACATACCGTTTGTTTTTGCACCAGCGTTAATGCCATCTAATTCTTTCATACAGTCAGTAGTGAGAATCATTGAGGCATATTTTGTCACATAATTTGTTTAATGTGAGGCCCCATTTTTGAGTACATGACACCCAAAGAGGCATTTTATATTTAACTTATTACTACATAATTTTTTTCTATTACCTATTTATTTTTTCCAGTTTTTTTCTTCATAGTTAGATATATTTCATAGTTATACGAGTATGTGCGTAATGTTTCGAAGTCCATTAAAAACGAGTTATTTATATCGAATTTTATCAAAACGACTACTTAGAGATTATAAAGCGGGGCCAAAAGAAAATTAATTCATCTATTTATACGAAATTAATTGACGTTTATGTGCGCAGACCGTCTGCGCAGACAAACCAGATTATAGTATAATCTTGATGATAATATTATTATCAAAATATTACATTAACATACATGGTTTTTCGTACTTGACTCTAATGTTAATTTTCAAACTATTTCATTTTATGCCACCTAAAATAATGAAAATGTATTAAATAACCAATTAAATCTAAATTCAATTCCCATGCTCGATATGTTGCCGTTACATCTCCGCTCTCCTTAATCCTAATTATACCCCTTCCACTTTTATACATAACTCGATCTCTATTTAGTATATAAGTGACCGCTGTTTTATTTGATTGTTAAAATTATATACATTGATAAAGGTTACGTGTAACCGAAATATATCTGAGTTATTAAAATTGTTGTCATACAAAGTATAATTATATTTATTCAATTATTTCATTTTATTTTCAAAAATTTCTAATGATTAAAAAATCTTTTAGCTTTTGTATGAGAAATGAAGTGAACTGGATTTTTATTTTAAGGAGAAATGAGAATGTTTTTTTTAGATTTTTATTTGTAAAAACTAAGGATTAGGCTCGATTTGGACTGTAGCGCTATCGAAGAAGAAGACGAAGTCTTTAATAAAATCGTCTAGCATATTTCGTAAATTCGTCGATTTTTCCAACTCCTTAGGTGGTCTACATTTTAAATTTAATTGATATCGTTTCACACTCTGTTCACATCATTAACTGATACATTCTTCTCCATTATTTTATCTTCACTTTATCAATGTGTCAAACATTATACAATATATATTTTTTATTTTGTAATTAACGCTTTAATTACTTACATTTACCACCCAATACTTCGGATTTAGCTCGGACTGTAATTATGTAAAGAGCTATTCAACAAATTATAATAAAAAATATTTTGAGTTTATTTTACTCGTTTTTCGAAGGCTTTATACTATCATCATCGGGAGAACGATATAAAAAAATATCTCCCGATGATGAAGGTGTAAAGCCGTCGAAACATCCCGAGAAAAATAAAACTTAAAAGTGGAAAAATCAGTGTTTTAATTTTATTTTAGTAGAGGAAGAACGCGGAAAACGTAGCACGATAAAATAAATCAAATATTGAATATTGGCCTCGCGAGGAGTTAGTGAAATCGACGCGCTAGCATGACACGATGTATGAATGTTGAGGAAGCGAGAAAAATATGTCCGGAAAGAAAAGTGTGGCAGTCCATTCTTTCTGTCTATCTCTTTTTTTTTTTTTTTTTTTTTGTACACAACAGGTCGTTTCGACCCAATTACTGTATACATTTTTTTTTAAATATATTTTTAGCTATTATATTGATTCTTGTGACATGTGATAGGTAGCCAATCTATCGCCATTTTATTGTCACGTGAATTCTACACCAGACCAAAGACAGTGTGACAATCACACTGCCATCGCCGGGAATCGAACCCAGGACCTTCGGCATGGAAGTCAGAGATCGTAACCACTCTGCCACGAAGGTCGTCTTCGGGGAGACGGCGTGATGGTTAGTTTATTAGTTGAAAAAAAAAAATTAAGAGTTTTTTTCGTGTTTTGATCACCATGTATATGAATTTATAATTAAGTTGTTTATAATTCAGGTTGTTCAACAATATCTAGAGAATAATGCGATATGTAATATAGTTTTAAATCAGATAAACATATCGAAAATCGACGGAAATCTGCGCTTTGAAATTATACATCATTATGACTGGCATTAAATTGCTGTAAGTCCACGATGGGCTTACGCAAATATTATTTTTTGCACAATTAAGATGTTTATTTGAGATAAGAAAACACACAATATGTTAGATATCCACACCACAAGGAAAAAAAACTTGTGGCAATGTATAGTAGTTAATTTTTATGACTTCATTTGTAACTTTGTTGAATTTGGGGTTATACATTTTATAATTATCGATATAAAATAATAAAACATTACGTTAACCGCTTGATTGAGACACATTTAATTTAAGTTAAAAAAAATACTGTTGTTATTTGAAATTTCATGTTAGAAGTTGTTGTAAATAATGAAAAAATCGACATACGTGTATGACTCGTTGTATGAAAGTGGAGGAAGCTAGAGAAGTGTGTCAGGATAGATTAGTGTGGCGGTTCATTCTCTCTGTCTACCCTTTCGGAGAAACAGCGTGATGGTTTGTTATTGTTATTTAATAAAAACTTTCATATCACTGTTCAACTGACTAACAAACTGTCATCACGCCGTCTCCCTGTCATATTTCTTTCCCTTCCTTAACATTCATACATCGTGTCATGCACGCGCATTGATTTTTCTGGCTTTCAATAATTGATTTATTTTATCGTGCCACGTTTTCCTCGGTCTTCCTCTATTTCTAGTTCCATTTACATTGTCAACATATACTTTTTACCATTCTTTCTTTATTAATTTTTTCCATCTGTCCAAACCAATAATCATTTCATTATTTTGTTCATAACACCATCATTCGCACCGCATTTACTTTTTATATTTTCATGCGACACACTATAATACATATTTATTCTACTTTCATCCTTCTTTTGCCAGTTCCGTGCTCCATACATAAGGGTCGGTATAAGAACACAATTGTGCACTGCCATTTTAGCCTTTTTGGATAGATTTTTGTTTGCGATGACAACTTTAAGTGCACCATTCACTTTGTTGCCTGCCCCAACCCTTCTTTTAATATCCCTCTCCACCCAAATTTTCTCTTTTGTAAACATACTACCCAAATACACATCTACTTGCTTCAGATTTTCACCATTCACACTAATGTTGCAGACTGTTTAGAAACAATTAATGCAGGTAGATAATCCATTTTTTTGGCGGAAACACTTTAATATTTTAACATTATTCAATGTTAAATGAAAAACACTGTTTTAATATCAATAATTGAGTTTTTAATAAATAAAAATATTAATAAACTCAACATTTTGAATGTAAACAAATACTTGTAGACGAATACTGGATTTTATTTACCCATTGCGGGTTATCAATTCAAGGATTAATTTTTTTATCTCAACAGATACGAAGATGCAAACTGGAAATTGAATATGGTGATCGAGGTGTTTACAGGACTTATGACCTGTCATTGGTTGGGTTAAGCGCACGCTTTATGTAATACAACATACCCCATTCCACCTTTCTTATGACCACCATGTCTGTTGGGTTAAGCGAACGCTTTATGTAATACAACATTTCCCGTGTTTAATGCAACACCTGACGATGGTAACATCAGTTACCGAAACAGCTGTCGCGACGATTCTATTAAAAATAAACTCATTTTTTTATATTAAAAAAGTGTTTTTAATTTAACAGTGACTTATTAATGCAGTATTGTCATTTTACCATTGTGCAATAAAATCTGAGCGTATTTTGACGTATAAATGTTGATATTTTGTATACGAGTATATCGATGATGCTAATTAATGTAAACATGGTCTTCGATTCGATTCCCGTCGGAGTGCTAACGGATAATCACGACCAATTATTCCAGTTGAATTAATGCTTGCTGTGACATTCGGAGATAATTTTTTTATGAATCTGCTTAATTTCAGATAAAATTTCTTGTTTGTGCCTTGGGCCACTTTCTAGAATTAGAATACGATAAAATACCCGGTACCAGGCGAGATTAATTCATAATTAACACACACTATTTAATCTAAGTCAACCCTTTCATTGCTTCTAACGTTACTGTATTAATTATTATATTTTTTTATAAGGATTAATTGTATCTCAATAGAGACGAAGACTTAAATTGTTTTCTGGGAACTAGTGGAAACAGAATGTGGTGGCCGAGGCGCTTACAGGACTTATGACCTGTCATTGGTTGGGTTGATCGATCGCTTTATGTTTCACAACATTCCCTATTCCGCGTTTTCTTATGACCACCACATCTGACAAATTTTTGGAACTTGTATATATGCCAGAATCCCGCGCTTATCTTTACATTTTAAGTTCACTCTACACTAGCGTCATCTATTAAGATTCAGAAAACAATTTACATCTTCGTCCCTATTGAGATACAATTAATCCTTATAAAAAAATTATTTATCCGCAATGGGTAAAATTCACTATTTATCTACAAGAATTTGTATACATTCAAAATGTTGCAATTGTTTTTTGTTATTTATTTTACAAACGCCGTAGAAATAAGGTCAATATGAAGAAAGCTAACTAACTAACTAACCATCACGCCATTTCCCCGGAGGGGTAGGCAGAGAGGATGGATCACCACAATGCTCTGTCTTGGCATACTACTCGGGCTTCCTCTACATTCATACATCGTACCATGCACGCACGTCGATTATTCCGACTTCGAATGTAACCGCCTTTTAGTAATTGATTAATTTGGTCATGCCATGTTTTCCTCGGTCGTCCTCGGCTTCTTCCACTCACGCTGTTTGTGTTCAAATTTTTAACCATTCTACTCTAATAACAAGAATGTGCGGGAAAACAATGTATGATAGAAAACCTAATGATGAAGTAAGACATAAATGTATGACGGATGAATGCGTGATAAATAAAATCAAGAAAGGTCCACTAAGATGGTTTGGACATACGGAACTAATGGATGAGGGAAGAATGGTTAAAAAGATATACAAGTAGTGTGAATGGAAAAAGAAGTTGTGGAAGGCCAAGGAAGACATGGCATGACCGAATTAATCAAATACTGAAAGGCGGTCATGTTTGAAGTAGGAAAAATCGACGACCGTGCATGTCACGATGTGTGAATGTAGAAGATGCGCGAGAGTTTGTATGTCAGGATAGAACCGTATCTGTGTGGCGATCCATCTTCCCTGCCTATGCCTCCGGGGAAACGGCTTTTTTAACAACCAACTGGTTTCGCTCCCGCCGGAGCCTTCGCTCTTGGTCAGGGTTACAAAAGACACGTTATAATATTAATTAGCAAAAGTGTATTTATATTATATTCAATAATGCCACACTACAAATTAAATACACGACAATTAATTGTCACACCGTTTTTCCAAAAGGGTAAGCACAGAAAAAGAACCGCCATCCTAAATTACAAATTTCGTCGTTTTTTACATTACAAAGCCAATGGTTAAATAAATTATAAATTGTGTGGTTTAATAAATAAATAAATCAATTTATTTAATAAATTTAACATTCCAATATTAAATAACAATTTTTATGGTTAAAAATAACAAATTCCATGTTTTAATAAATTTATTATTCAAAGGTTTAATTAATAACCAATTCCATGGTTTAATAAATTACAAATTCTAAATTCCATGATTTAATAAATTATAAATTCCATGATTTAATAAATTATAAATTCCATGGTTTAAACTGCAAATTAATTGATTCACAGTAAAAAGATTTATAACTCTATGACACTTAATCTACGTTCATTCTCAATGAATTATCTTTTTACATAAGATTTTAATAATAATATGATAATAATTATTGTATTTTAATTTTGTTTTGCGATCGTGATTTTTTTAATAGCTTAAACATTCCAAAAATACGAAATGCTTTGTTTATTTTAAATCGGAATCTGAAGGGTTTTATAAAAGATAACGCCATCTAAACCAACTCGATGAATTCCTCAGTTTAATAAGACATTAATATAACCGCGTATGCTCACTGACTAGGTGTGCATTAATTATTCAAATCTTCCGAGATTACCGCTGTCATTAATCGCCGGTGTCCGACTCGGCAAGATCGGCTCTTAAGAACGATGATTAATACTTTTTCTTAACTATTTCTTGATAAAATTCCTTCATAAGAACTGGTTCAATCATACAGTACGATAAATGAAAATTTAATTATGTGATATGTTCGACAATCTCTTGGGCATTTATTATTTATTTCTACTCCTCGTTCTTCTTCTTTTTACTCACTTTTATTTTTTTTGAAAGGGAAGAGCAGACAGATTGTTACATAAGTGTGAACGAAGAGAATTTGGAGCAGGTGACTGAATTTGTGTATTTAAGTAGCATGTTCACAGCGGGTAACAAAGTGAATGGAGCTTTAAAACAAGAATTTATCAATGAAAGCGAAAACGGCCGTTCACAGTGGAGTTATGTGTCCAAACCATCTTAATGATTATATCATTATTTTGTTAATAACACCATCATTCGCACCGCATTTACATTTTATATTTTCATTCGACACTCTATCATACACAGAGTATACACATATTTAACTAAGAAATCTCATTTCTACTGCATTTATTCTACTTTCATCCTTTTTTACCAGTTCCATGCTTCGCTTCCTTGCATAAGGGTCGGGAGAAGACCACCATTGTGTACTGCCATTCTAGCTTTTTCTTCAAAAGTTTACAAATATAAAATACTATATTGATAACTATATAAGGTGGGAGTGTGAATGAGAAGTATTTGTGACGTATTTGTGATCCAGAGCGAGAGACAAGTTATAGAATATATAAATACACATCTATATTTTAATGAGATCGCATAATAGAATATGTTTTTGGAAGTAAATAGTTTTTCCAACATTGAAATGTTAGGGAAATAGCCAAAAGCTGAAAAATTGTGAGTCAGAAGATCCAAGTCCAAATACTAGTACAAAAGGGTTGCTTTTTATATGAGGTATTCCCAGCTGTTATTTTTCCATGTTGGGAATTATAGAGCACCAGAGATTGCAGCTTCCTTGGTGACTTGGGCTTGTATTTCTTACCGCAGATCAGCTCCTCCAAACAGGTCTTTGCCTAGAAGGTTCTGACCTGTTCTATGGGTTGATTCTCTACAGCCAGCTTACATGTTTTTGTTTTTCTAAACCCTCGAACATGTCGTCGGTGTTGTGATATATTAAAAACAAAAATTAAAATTAATATTAGTTTGTAATAACTTCTATATACGTCATACTTTGTGTTGTTATGACGGTTTATTTCTATTTTTTATACACTTTGTATATAAATACAACACTTATATTAAATTATGAATATTAAAAAATAAATCTAATATTAAAAAATAAAATTATACAGACATTTTTCGGACAAAAAGTCCTTCTTCAGTAAAGATTCATTTTTAAAAATATTATAAAATTGTTAACATGATCTGACAGATGTTATAAACATTTATAACATCTATCAGATAATGTAAAAAAAATTATAATATTTAAAAAAAATTATCTTTAATGAAGAAGGATTGTTTGTCCGAAACATGTCTATAATTAAAAAAAATATATAAATGTTGTATATATAAAGTGTACAAAAAAGAAAAGAGAAATAAGTTTATAATATTTCCACGTTGAAATTTCATCGCGTCTGACTTTTACGTATGACTGCAGAAATTTTAATATCTATTCAAGCATTGAATTGAACACAACGGGAGTGAGTTCCCAAAGGGTACATATTCGATTGTTAATATTCTAGGAAACAAAAGACTTTGAAATACTCTATGGGAGAAATTTAGGTCACTACGACACCAGATGTAATGTCAAACTCGCATTTTCTTGCATGTTTAAAATATCTATTTTCAAGAACAAAAATTCTTTTCATTCTTTTTAAAATGTCCACTCTCTTATAAAATTTCAAAATAACCTACATTTTTAAACCATATTTTTTACTTTTCTTCTATGTTTGCCATACTTTGTGTTGTAGATGTTTTATTTGTCTTAAATAAAACATCTACAAATGTTATAAAGCCCTAAAAATAAATCTTTAAAACATCTGTCAAAACTGATCATATCTGTGAACAATTTTAAAATATTTTAAATATGTATCTTTATAATATCACTGAGGAAGGACCGGTTGTCCGAAACATATCTGATATATAATTTAAATATTTTTTAAAGTGAGTGTTATATATACAACGTATATAAAAAAGAAAAAGACAAACAATATGTTTTACTTTGTAACACAACATTTAAATTGATTTAGAAAAAAATTAAAACAAACATGTTTCGGACGCAGAAACCCCTCATCAGTGTAGTGCCATATTTTATCTAAAAATTATTGAACATATATAAGATAATATTATAAATGACTACACTGAACAAGCGTTTCTGTATTCAAAACATGTTTGTTTTAATGTTTATTTTTCATTTTATTTCTATTTAAGTCGATCTTCGTGGCAGAGTGGTAAGAGCTCTGACATACAGAAGGTCCCGGGTTCGATTTCCGGCGATGGCAGTGTGATTGTCACACTGTCGTTGGTCTGGTGTAGAATTCACGTGACAATAAAATTGCGATAGATTGGTTACCTATCACATGTCATGATCTTCTTCTTCTTCTTCTTCTTCGATGGCCCTACAGCCCATATCGAGCCTTAGCCTCCAGTATTCTTCGCCTCCAACTCCTCCTGTCCTCCGCTTCGACCCTCCAATCTGACACTCTTAACAATATTGTTCCATCCCTCCCAACTTCATCCTCCCATCGCAGCCTTGGTCGTCCAATTGGTCTTCTACCACCTGGGTGCCACTCCAGCAATCTTTTTGGGGTTCGCGATGACGGCATCCCCTGCACGTGACCGGCCCATCTCAGTCTATTCAGTCTGACCTGTGTGGAGAGACTGGGAGCTTTGTAAATATTGTACAGCTCGTCATTATGCCGCACTCTCCAGCCTTCACCATCATTCACAGGCCCCAGAATTCTGCGCAGCACCCTGCTCTCAAAAGTATCCAGTCGCTCTGCAGATTTCGCTGTCATTGTCCACGCCTCACACCCATAGGTCACTACTGTTGGATGATTGTTCACATGTCATGATAATCAATTTAATAGCTAAAATAAATTGTATACAGTAATTGGATTCAAACGACCTGTTGTATACAAAAAAAGGTTATGTTTTACAAAAATATTGATCAAAAAAGATTCCGCAACATAAAATAATGGTGAATATATAAAAAAAATTACATTTTCTTAAATAAATTATAATGTTCTATTTTTTTAAATATATTATCTGCCGCCAATACACGCCCTTGCACAGTTGATTTTTCCTCTTTTGATAATATTTTAAATTACAATTTTCTGTCGAATCAGCGTCAATTCAAATTGTTTTTCCAATTAAATGCTTTTCTGTAAACTCGAAATCAAACCATTTTTGAGGTTCCCCCTCGAGTCCCGAACAATAAACGCTGACAACTTGGGAGATTATTATACAAGAACCAAAGGAGAATGGAAATACCATAGACTCGAAGTGCCAATTACGCGCTGTATAGAATTCTCTATGATTTAATTAACAACACATATTGTTGAACTCACCCACATTCCTCATTTAAAATTGACAGATAAGAGTATTGTATTATAACAAATTATTTATAATCAATAAAACATTATTTTTTCTAACAATTTGACTTTATTTCCAGTTACCGATTTCGCCTAAGCAGCTGGCATCGACAGACTGGGGTCTGTCGTCCAATCTGTCGATGCCAGGTAGCCTGGCGAAACTGGTCGCTGTCGAAATAAAGACAAAAAATGGTAGTACCTACTAAAAAAACTTTGATTTATTTAATTACCATTTAGAAATGAGCATCAAAGCCTTGAGGTGGCAACGATAGCCCAAAAAAGAAAATATTGAAAGAGTTTAGAAGAGCCTAAATCTAGCAGTGGAGTAAAATGAGCTGAAGAGAATAAGAAAATCATAGCCTATGATTTAAGATTATATTTATTTTTATAATACTTACCTTTTCATTTTCCAATGTAGCAAAACGTTCTAATTAAAATTTCAAATTTTTATTTGTTTTTCCACGACTCTTCATTGAACGAGTTCTTCATCTAGCTAAATCATACTTGCTGACCCAATAAACTGCGTACCGCCTAAGAATCAATAAATGTTGTGTTAACTTATTAGTTGAATTAAACTCAGATATTTAATAAGTTTAAATAAAATTTAAAATTAAAAAAGTTCAATAAATGTGCAAAAATCAAAATGAAAAGTATTTGAATTACATTGATGTGAATGTATTTCACGTGGCAGCAAGGGATTTGCTTTATTAACCCTTAACGTACCGTGTTCAAAACAAAACGCTCGCTCCCATGTGGTAAATTCAGTTTACCGCTAACTTTATCTAAATATCAAGCATATGACTCGATGAATCAAAATTTAATTTATGTCATCTTGTAGGGAATTTTATTAGGAATATATCGATATCTATAACATACATGGATTATTTGAAAAACATATCATTATTAATTTTTATCTGGAACCATGCGATTTCTGATATGGAATGCGTCTCAGCATACGAGCAACTGGACACCAAGTATAAACTTGTCTCCGCGCAGCGGCCGGCGGGGCGAGACTTTACGAGATTTTACGTATGATAAAGGCACCTAGGCAAAATGTATAGTACGTTCAAGACAACGAGTACGTATTAATATTTGTCCCTTTTGGTAAAGTGTTAATATTTTCACAGTTCTGATATTATTAAGTTGCGTGCTGCGTTTCCATCCACAGTCGGTATTATTACGTACCTATTGAAAAGGCCAAAGATATAATTTATAATACGTTCAAAACAGCGAGTAAGTATTTGTCACTTTTGATAAAGTTGTAAATATTAGCAAAACAAATTCTACCTTAACACGAATGAAGGTGAGGGCAGTCTTAGAAAATATTTTTTTTTGGGATGAAGGAAGTAATTTTTGCTTTTTTTTTATTACGAAATATTGAGAACACTTCAATGGAGGATTACAATTTTTTTTATAATATTAGGGTCAATAGGTTTTAAGAAAATCAACTTTAAATTGGCAGTGGAAACTCAATTGACCACATGGCAACGCGACGGTTAAAGCGAATCGTAATGATTCACATAGCATTGTTGTACTAATTTCTGTTAAACTATTATTATATATTTGATGGATGGGATGCACTCAGGTCGATTTTTCCGATGTTTTAATAGTTATTCTGCTATTCGGGATGGAGAGAAATGCAACAAATCACAAAATCGGTTCAGCCGTTTTTGAGTTATAAATCGTGTAACTAACACGGCATTGTTTTATCAATAGATTAAAGTTGCATTCCGTAATATATTCACGGAAGTAAATGTTTTCTTCCTTTAAAAACACTTTGGTCCACTGTACACTCGTAATAAGTTTTAACTTTTAATATTTTTTTTCACACACGTTTAAATTTTATAATTAACAATAACAAATCCAATCATACAATAATAATAAGAACAAAATAAGATTCAGAATTAGAACAAAATTCAAAAAAGTATTCCTCTCTCACTTGCTTGTATTCTAAATTTTCCCATACTGTTTCTAGACGACACTCGATTTTTTCCCTTTTTATATTATCATCAGCTGATTTTTTTCTTTCGATCACATACGTTTCCTGAACAAATTATATGTAATAAAAAAAATTGTTTCACCTTTTACCAGTTTTTTTTAAACGTTTCTATTTTTTCACACTTTGAACCTTTGGCGTTTCCATTCTATTCTATTATAAAAAGACTGGAGTAGAAATTCAAGAGCAAAAGTATTCACTCTGTATAGCGTCTAAGGGTAGAAATTCCGTGTTGGAGGGCCGCGTTTTCCCCTTTTTTCGTATCCCCCATTTATCGTTCTCCCTTTTTTTCGTTTCCAGCCCTTGCGTATGCAATTTTCGCTCCCTGCATTTGAAGGGACAGTTTTTCGCAGTGAACCTAATTGGACGGCTAATTAAATAGCAGTCTAAAGCTATTTTTTGTATTTTTTAATCAACAGTAGGTTTGCACATGTATTCGCCATGTTGGCTTTAATGAACGTGATCAAATAGGGACTATTTGAATCATTCGACTCCGTTGAGTATGAATTTTAACAGACGATAGTATTTCGTCATCATTATTCTGATTTATTTTCTTTCGGATCTTAAATCTAAGGGTTTAGTACATGGAAACAAAAAGATTTTATGATTACAATTTAAAATTAAATTAAAGTATACAAAGGAAGGTAGCGTAATATTAAATACGAGGTCTGTTCAAAAAGTATCGCGAATTTTGTGTTTTTTCAAAAATTATTTATATATTCATGAATTTCTATTTTGTCCCCTTCAAAGTGATCCCAACCAGATATTATACACTTGTGCCAACGTTTTTTTCAATCCTCCAAGCACCCCAAAAAATCATTTTTTGTGATCTTGTTCAGCTCCTCCTTCGATGCCGTCTTTATCTCCTCAATCGTAGCCTAGCGTCGTCCTTTCATGGGCCTCTTCAGTTTCGGGAACAAGAAAAAGTCACAGGGGGTCAGATCTGGGGAATACGGTGGCTGCGGCATTATTGGTGTGTTGTTTTGGCCAAAAATTCGCGCACAAGCAGATGCGAAATTGAGCAATTTTGGTACGAATTTCGCGGCGACCGATCTCATGCCCAAATCATTGGTAAAAATCAAATGGCACGAGCCAAGCGATATGTTTAAGTCCTCAGCAACTTCTCTAGCGGTGATTCGACGATTGGCCAATACTATGTTATTCACTTCATCAATGTTTTCGTCTGTTGTTGACGTGCTCGGGCGTCCGGCAGGCTCTTTTTCGTTCACATCTTCTCGGTCCTCTGAGAACATTTTGTACCACCGATAAACGTTGCTTTGGTCCAAGATAGCTTCACCATATGCCACAGTCAACATTCGGAATGCGTCCGGGGACTTAATTTTGTTTTTCACTCAAAATTTGATACAGATTTTTTGATCCATTTTTTTGGAGTGGGCAAAAATCGAAGACGAGCCAAAACAAGTGCAAGCAAAGTGGCTCTCAAAAATTAACTGAACATTTAAACTGGCCGAACTTATCTGAGAGACATGAGTACCAACATAACGCCACAAAAAAATCAAAAATCGAATATACGTAACCGGCGGAAATTCAAAATTCGCGATACTTTTTGAACATACCTCGTATAATACAATTTAAAAAAAATAAGAACAATTAAAAAGACAGAAGAAAGATAAAGAAACAATGTAGAACAATTAGAAAAATAAGATAGAAAGGAACAATAAAGTAAGATAAAAAATAAGACAGTAAAAAAACAATTAAAAAGAAAAGAAATATAAACAGAGAAAAGCAAAAAAAAACTAATTAACTAACTAACCATCACGTCGTATCTCCGAAGGGATAGGCAGAAATAATGGAATGCCACACTTTTCTTTCCTGACTTATTTCTCTCGCGTCCTCAACATTCATACATCGTGTCATGTACGCGCGTCGATTTCTCTGACATCTCACATGGTATTTGATTTGTGATTTATTTGATCGTGCCACGTTTTACTCGGTCTTCCTCTATTTCTAGTTCCATTTACATCGTTAACGTACTCGTATATTATTGTTACCATTATTTCTTCATTCAGTCTTTCCATGTGTGCAAACCATCTTAATAATCCTTTCATGATTTTATTCATAACACCATCATTCGCACGCATTCACTTCTTATATTTTCATTCGACACTCTATGGTACATAGAGTATGCACACATTCGTCTAAGAGATCTCATTTCTTCTGCATTTTTTCTTCTTTCATCCTTCTTTTGCCAGTTCCATGCTTCGCTTCCATACATAAGGGTCGGTAGAAGAACACCATTGTGCACTGCCATTCTAGCTTTTTTGGATAGTTTTTTTTTTTGCGATGACTACTTTAAGTGCACCATTCACTTTGTTGCCTGCCCTAAACCTTCTTTCAATATCCCTCTCCACTCGCCCATCTGTTGTAAACATACTACCTAAATACACTCAACTATTTGCTCCAAATCTTCACCAGTCACGCTAATGTTGCAGATTGTCATGATTTCTTATTTTTCAAAAATCATTACCTTGGACTTATTAACATTCATCATCAGATCATTTCGCATGCATACCTCATACATACAATTCACCAGGACTTGTAGTTCATGCTCGTTGCCTGCATGTAGGATTACGTCATTCGCATACAAGAGACAGCTTACTGACACTACGCTCATTTTGGCATCTACATCCAACCCTTTCATCTCTTTCATACACTTGTCCATATATAGATTAAAAAAGCACTTTTATCAACTCACATAATAAACACCCTTGATAGAAATGTTTTTTTTGTATTGTATTATAAATATTATTTGTGTAATATAATTGCTGTACTAATGTATAAGTCGCACAGATCAATACGCTCTATATCCCGATTAATCTGATCCGTGTTATATCTAGCGAGAGCCACCATCTTGTTTACAGTTTTCCAGCAAATACAAAATGGCGGAGGTTCAACTAGCGAATTACCTTTGACGGAAAAATACTCTGAATTGTCAGAGGGATGACAAATGATGAAATAAATATTACCTTTATTTATTTTTGAAGGTTATCTTTCTTATATTCTGACAAGTTCCATAATTACCAAGGGAGATTGATGGTTTATTTATAACTTAATGTATCTATCCGACAATCTAAGCGATATTTACATAAATTTCGTATTATCTATAGACATTCAATCAAACTTGAATATTTTGCAGCTTATAAAATGTATTTTATACACGTGTGGTGGTCTAGAGGACAGAATGCTTGGCTCAGCGCTGAGCCAGAGAACTTGGGTTCAAACCTGGACACGACCACATTCTTCTTTATAATAATGAGCTATTTTCTGCTCATATTGAAGATTGCAAAATAAATTCTAATGCCATTGATTCAAATTCTTGGAGTTAGCTTAAAAAATCGCGTATTTTATAACATGACATACTCGTACAAGTCAACAATAAATTTTTGAAATTAAGTATTTTTTGTAAATTAAAACACTGTTTTTCATTTCCATTTTTTTGTTTATTTTTCTCGGCATGTTTCACAAATTTCACACCTTAATAATCTGTATAACAATATCAACTGAGTGAGTAAACTTAAGTTTATATAATTTTCTCGGTTATTTTGTTGTAAAATCTTCTAAACGTGTCGGAAAAATTCAACTCTAATTTCGCACATTCTTCTCAGAGATAATTTAATTTCTAATTTCTATCTCATCATCATTATTTCTCGGCGCTACATCCCGGTGTGGGACTTGGCCTCCTCCACAGCGGTCCTACACTGACTTCTGACCCTGGCCATCTCTCTCCATTCCCCAGCTCCTTCCATTTTCTCCCAATCTTCTTTCACGCAATCTAATTTCTATCTACTTGATATAATTTAAATATTTGATAGAGAGATTTAACTCTGTAAACTTATTTTATGTTTTAATTGTATCTCAATAGAGACGAAGATGCAAATTGGAAACTGAATATAGTTGATCAAAGTATTTACAGGACTTATGACCTGTCATTGTTTGGTTTAAGCGCACGCTTTATGTAATTACAACATTCCCCATTCCACCTTTTCTTTATGATCACATATGACAAATTTTTTTGGAAGTTGTATATATGTTACAAATCTATGCCAGGTTTCACATGTCAGTTTCAATGTGCCATCTATGAAGACTTTGATTACATATGTTAATCTTTTTAAGATTACTCTATATATAATCGACATACTATTGCCATCTATGGAGATGTATTTCAAAAAACCTAGTTTCGAAGAAGAGATAGAACTGTCCTTTTTATCTTTATACTCGTATATGATAACAATATCTTCTTTTAACATTTTCTTTTTCATATTCATGCAGCGTGTCACCTTCATACATCTATAATATAATTGATCTATCTCAGTTACGTGAACTTGTATATTTTTATAAAGACACATGGACACAATTTTGGATAAACTTTAGCATTCTCGCGCTAACAAAAGTACAAAATAATTGAAACATTACGATAAAAATGTACACAAAAGTGGAAAAAAGATGTTATAATTATACGTATGTACTAGTATCTCGGACCCAAACTGTAAAACTAACTAACTAACTAACCATCACGGCGTCGCCCAGAAGGGGTAGGTAGAAAGAATGGACTGCCACACTTTTCTTTCATTTTTCTTTTCTTTTCGTTCATATCATCATTCCACCGTAGTTGCGATCGCCCTGCACTTCTCTTTGCCCTCCACGATCTCCAAGTCAGCAGGCTTCTTGTCCACTTTTTATCTGAGCATCTGGCTACGTAACCTGCCCATTGCCATTTTAGAGTCGCCACCCAGTGGATGATGTCTGTGACCTTTGTTTTTTCTCTCACCGTATCGTTTCTGACTCTGTCTCTTAGGCTTATTCCTAACATGGCTCTTTCCATGGCTCTTTGGGTCACTCGTTGTTCTCGGCACATTGTTTGGACAATGTTACAGTTTCAAGACCATAAGTCAGAACGTCAAAACGCAAGCTTCATAGACTTTTCGTTTCAGATTGATCGGTATTTTCCGGTTTTTAAGGATGTGACTCATGTTTCCGAAAGCTGCCCAGCTTAGTTAAATTCTTCTTTTTAGCTCCGCGGTTTGGTTAGGTTAGGTATTTTACGCAGAATAAAATAAATTGTAATATTATTGAGCGTTACAGCAAGTAACATAGAAAGAGAAAGAAAATTAATATTCCAACGTACTCAAATATAAATGATTCATTTTAAATCAAAATATTCATAAACCATTCAACATAGTTCTAAAAACATAGTTATAAAAACTCTAATTCAGTAGAACTGATTGATAGATGACAATGGAAAATACAGTCCAGATAAGACACATCATTAATCAACACGTTTTCCCAAAGCTATTCTCATTTCCAATATTAAATTTCGCCTTGTAAACTTCACACAAAATTTCCCGGACTTATCAGTCGATCGAAATGCCATTGTCCATTTTCGTGAGTGTGTTAGTATGGTATGTTTTGTGGTGTTGTGTTGTGCGCGAGTATCGCAATGATCGATACCTTTTCATTTTACGTGTTTTTACACATATGCAAGTGAAACTTTGGCTTAGTGTATTTACACCATTTGGTTTATTTATTGTTTCTTGTGCAATAATGTTAAACTTAGAAGAATTTTTTGAATTTAAATATAATATTTTAATTGTCTTGTATTGCAGCTGGTGTCTGGAAATACCGCTTTTTATTTGAATTATGAAACAAACATATTTCGGCAGATGACATATTCTTTGAAAGTGAAATATTATTTGAATAGGTTTAAAAAATATGTTTGTGCTTTAAAATGGTTTAAACCATACCCCTCCGTGGAATTAATAAATATTTTTTTTTATCTTATTTTTAATTTATTGAAAGTTAAGGCACTAACACTTTATAATACACTGAAATAAATACACTTTTGATGTGAAAAATAACTTTGGAAATCCTCACTAGTAATAATAATAATAATAATAATAATAATAATAATAATAATAATAATAATAATAATAATAATAATAATAATAATAATAATAATAATAATAATAATAATAATAATGATAATGATAATAATAATAATAATATTAATAATAATAATAATAATAATAATAAAAATAATAATAATAATAAAAATAAAAATAAATTATAATAATAATAACAATTATAATGATAATAATAATAACAATTATAATGATAATAATAATAAAAATTATAATAATAATAATAATATTTAATCAATAATCTATAAGAAAAAAAGAAACAATAATAGTTATCTTCAAAAGTGCTTATTCTTCGGTATTAAGTTATATATTTTCCGAAGCCCTTAGATCCATTTCACATCCCTAGTTGCGTGCCTCACCGGAAAGTTGCGTGACTTCCGCCAGGGGGTGGCGCTCCGCCCCTGTCGGTTGTTAACCCTCCCCGGACGGGGTGTAAAAGCACCCCTAATGACTGCATTTTATAGGTTTAAATTTTACCCTTGCTGCATACAGACTATTTCCAAATTAGACTAGACATTTTGTCACCGTAATTTAGAGAGCTCTCTTTGTTTTCATATTATTAAGTAGTGCTTAAGTTAGACATTTTCCAGGGCCCTTATATTTCAAGTAATTTATGAACTTATGGAATTTATAGACCACTATGATAATAATGTATTCGAAAATAGGCAGCTCCACTGCTCTAAAATCTAAAATATGGAAAAACAGAGACATGGCCATAAGAGTAAGATGAGAATCTATGAAGCATGCGTAAGACCAAAAAATAACATATGGCGTCGAAGCAAGGGCAGACATAGAGAACTTCCGAGATGAAGACACTGAAAATTATAGCAGGCAAGTCACTAAAAGATCGCGTGAGGAACGCCAGAATTAGAGAGATATGTGAGGTTGAGGATATTATAAGATATAGTAGACAGCAAAGAAGGAATTGGTACGGTCATGTCCAAAGAATGGATACCATCAGACTCCTTTATATTGCAGTAAATGATAAACCTCACGGGACTTGTCCTCGTGGAAGACCCTTCTTAAAGATGAAAGCTGGAAATAAGAAGAAGGAACAACCCTCTGGAGAACAGACTGCATAGGTCTACAACAAAGAAAAAGAAGGAGATGATGGAAAATAATTTGCCGTTATTTCAGCTTCTCCTTATTATGAACCAAAGGCAACTAGTGCTTGTTTGTGTAAATTTTACCACCTCTTGTGATGTGGACTTCCAGGTGTCTTTTCATCTTTTGGGGGGTCTTCAAGGTATCTTTCTTCCCTCTAGTTTGCTATGTAAGGTGTGGTAGTCTTTGGCTGTCCATTCTTTCGATATGGTCTCTTCAATACCTTATTCTTCGTCTGCCCCATCTGACAAGATCCTGGATATCACACATTCTCTTATCGTGGAGTTTCTTATTTTGTCGCGTAGAATCTTGCCTTTTATTTTTCTGAAGGTTTTCGTTTCTGTGGTTCTGTTAGTAATGTCTCTGCCGTTTCAGGGTGTCTAAAGAATCTGAAAAAACAAACACATGCAAGTCGACAGCAAGGTCAAGACATGCGTGCGACCTATAATGACGTACGCTGTAGAGACCCGGGCCGACACTGAAAGAAACCAGGTTCTGCTAAGAACATCAATCTGAGATGAAATTCCTTGGATCCATTACAGGAAAAACTCACCGAGATCGTGTCCAGAACGTAGATATGGTATGAAAGAAAATAGAGGTTATCATTCGTTGGGGTAGATCCAGAAGAAGATACTGGAGGGACCATGTAGCCCGAATGGATAGTGACAGACTCGCATATACAGCTGCTTATGAAATCCCCTCCGGACACCGACTTCGGCTTCGACTAAAGCTTCTATATTTAAATTAATATGGAACGTAGGTACCATATGTATAAGGATGACACGCATAAAACATTATTTTGTTGAGTCATTGTTATCAACTAGGCGTATGAAGTAACAATTTGTTACAGATTAGATCTTCACGTTAATTGGTTTTAGTGAAAAAATTTGCTTGTGGTATGCAGGTCTTAAAATTATTGAATTATCACGTGTCGATAAAGATCAGGATAAATATATTTCAATGTTTGAACTGCACTCTGACAGGATCGGTGCCTTTGGTTCAATCAATTTAAATCCGTAGTTTTTTTTTTAATTTTCTAACCATCACGCCGTCTTTCCGAAAG
This sequence comes from Lepidostoma basale, assembly GCA_022606425.2. Lineage (NCBI taxonomy): Eukaryota > Metazoa > Arthropoda > Insecta > Trichoptera > Lepidostomatidae > Lepidostoma > Lepidostoma basale. The sequence continues at coordinate 474,089 of JAHDVF020001554.1, forward strand.
GGTAGGCAGAAATAATGGACCGCCACACAATTTTCTCACTTCCTCATTATTCATACATTGTGTCATGCACGGACGTCGTTACAACTCCTTACGCGTTCGACATTTAAATTTTGATTCATTTGATCGTCCCACGTTTTTATCGTTAACATTTAATTTGTTAACCATTATTTCTTCATTACTTTTTTCCATGTGTCCAATGAACCTTTTTCCATCTTAATGAACCTTTCACTATTTTGTCCATAAAACTTTTTTTTTTTTTTTTAAAGACTTCTTTCTCTTAAAGTGCCCTGTCAGGTCCCCCCGACGTTGGCGATCACTCTGGTAAACCCCTCCCTATCCTGCGCTGTCCGGAACAGCTCCTCCACAGTTCCGATTCCCGTCCACTCCCTCACATTGCGCAGCCAGGACATCTGCCTTCTCCCTGCCCCCCTGCGGCCCTCTATTTTTCCCTTTAATATTAGATGCAGCAGGCGATACTTCTCTCCTCGCAGAACGTGACCCAGATATGCAATCTTGCGGACTTTGATTAATGTCAGCAGCTCTCTATTTACTCCTGCACGATTCAGGACTTCTGTGTTCGTCACTCTGTCTGTCCATGGGATCCTGAACATTCTTCGGTGGAGCCACATTTCAAATGCCTCTAACCGGTTCACGGTTAAAGACTAAAAGATTTTAATCAATGATATTAGAATTTATTGTATAATCATTAAACTGAGCAGAAATAGCTCGTTTTTATGACGCACTGCATTTTCTTTTAATATTTTCATTCGAAAATCTTTCTTACATAGATTTTCCACACATAAGTCTAAGATCATGCTTCACTTCCATACATAGGGTTCGGTTCAAGAACCCCATTGTGCACTGCGATTTAAGGTTTTTTGGGATGGCTTATGTTTACGATGACAATTTTCAGTATTTTATTTAATGACATAAAAGCTTTTATAAAATTATTGGCACAATAATCAAAAAAAATAAAAATATATAAGAATGTTTTAATAATAAAAACGTTTAAAAATAATTCATATGAATAAAAACGTCTCTCCAAGGAATTTAATTATATTTTAGAATCTAAAATTGAGATGGAATGACATGTTTCGCCCTTCTTAGGCATTTGATAATGCCATAGATGGGCGAAACATGTCAGTTAATCTAAAATATTATAAAACCCCTAGAAGATTGACTTTTTTTATTCATATTGAGTTTTACATCATTGTTCAAGAAACAATAAGTATTTTTGAAATACGTTCTTGTTACTATCCTACCGATCTGTCGCCATTTTCACGACCGCTCCTTGGACGCCTCCAACGCCTCTTCCTGTCCCGCCGTCGCCATCTCTCTAATTTAATCAAATACCCCATACCCCACCCCCTCCCTTTTTAGAAGCTTTACCCCACCCTGCATCTTAATCTAATTGCCACATCGGTTTCCACCCATGAGCACTAACCAACACCGAAGAAAAACTGATATTCCAAGATTTTTATCAAATCAAATCAGTTGATTAACTCAACAGATATTACAAACAACAAAAATATTTAAGGTATCTTTTATGTATGTAATGTAAAATATTACATTTATATTATAAAACATTATACCAGGGACGCATGAGAGATGGTTCGAATTTCGTAAGACAAGATACTCTCTAAAGTCAAGAGTCACCAAAGCGATCATGTTCCAGCTCTCCCCACTGGCATCACCAGAGAGAGGATTGTTCTGCATGCTGGGAGCAGTGGCAGTACTCCCATAGAAACCCAGAAGCCCGGCTTGCGTAAGAAATTTATAATCAAAGCCTCTTCTGGCTTACAGAGGTTTAGCTCTTGTGGCTATTCCTCTTACGTCTGATGGGAACATTGTTGGAAGGTGATTTAATGGGTTGTAGATTTATGCGGGGGCATGATTACTTAGATTTGGGGGGGTTGATTCAAAAGTTCTTACGCAAGCTGGGCTTCTGGGCTTCTATAGGAGTACCGCCACTGGCTGGGAGATAAAACAGTCTGTGTTGACGTTGTCGAATATAACCATCCGGAACATAAAGATGAATACCCTCCAAGATTATGGAAATTCTCAAGAAATCCCCTGATAAGTTTATGGAAATTCTCAAGAAATCCCCTGATAAGTGTGACCCCATCCATTATTATCTGTAGACTATTGGTCCCCAAAAAAATGGATGGATCAAAATGAATCCCAAGAGGACTGCAGTGGATAAAACCATGGAAAGCTACTAAGTTGTATAGATATCTCAGAAATCTTTCCTAAACCCCTCTCTAACATGATCGAGTATCTCGCTTCGTGAGGACTCCATATCACCTAACCACACTCGAGCCGGCTCCGGACTAATGATTTTTACAGTATTCGCAAAACATAGGGATTCATGGAAACTCTACCAGTTCGGAGAATAAATCCCAACATTTTCAGTGCAAATCCACATATTATTTCGTAAACTTTCATAAACAATTCCAAGATCCTTTATCGTTGAAACACGCTTAAGTTGCTGGATATCCATTGTGTATCTGTAATAAACAGTACCCCATGCTACCCTATCCTATATCTCAATTTATTGTCACATCGGCTTCTATCCAAGATCTCTGACCAACAACGAAGAAAAACTGATATGCCAAGATTTTTATGACTCACGGTGCTAGAAGGTAGATAAAAAAACTCTCCCCTTATATTATTCTTTAGTTTTATTGGAAAAACATGTTACCCCCAGTTGGGTATACCCATATCAACAATTTATGATTCCCGCCCTTCGTGATATAGAACGAAAACTCCGCACTAATTGGTCTGAATTTTTACTCGAATGGGGTATCGGTCCTTGTTATTCCAGAAACGCATTATTTTCAAGGATGGAATAGGAATGCGGTCGTTATGGACACGTGCCAACACGTGGCTCCTTGAGAGCGTGAATACACGTGGAATCCCCTTCGCCAATAACTGGGGTTATAAATCAGTATGGGTGTGATTTTTATCCGTGTTTGTTTAATAGGATTGTGTTTGAAGTATTGGAAATGGAAGGAATTGTTTGATCGAAATGGCGTAGACACGAATTTATACCGCTCTTTGATTCCGCGAAAGAAAAGCTGCCTTCAAAGAAGGAAGCTTTTTGAATATTGTTTAGTTTACTAATGAAAGCTATTTGAAATACTAAAATATTTATATATTTTAACACTGCAAACTGTTCAATTTGTTTCTGTTATAATTGTCTCGAGACTCAAGGAATGATATGTTTTGCTTTCTAAGGCATTGTCAAATTCATTTGACAATGCTTTAAAAAGGCGAAACATGTCAAACTAACTAACCATCACGCCCCGCAGGGGTAGGGAGAAATAATAGATACAGCTCTAATTTATAATTGTAAACACAATTGTTTAGTGGTTTTACTTGGATTTAATTTATATCTTCTTCTTCTTCTTCTTCTTTAACAGCCGTTGTCGTCCACTGCTGGACATAGGCCTCCCCCATACTTCTCCATGTATGACATGTCATACGGGGGGTGATTGGCATTACAACGCCACGCTTGCCAGACGGGTTGGCGAGGTGTCCTTCCACATTAGCCAATGCATCAATATTATCCACCGGGGTTATTCACACTCGATCTCTAACATTTCGCATAGTTTCCAGGGGAGACCAAAGTCGAGGAGGTGTGGATAGGTACTTGGGATCAGATCAATCATGCAGCGTAGCGTGGCCATCACCACGGTGATGGCCATGCACCGCTCGAAGAGTCAATAGGATCCCCCTTACTCCCCCTTAATTTATATAAATTATATAAATTGTGATATTATGCGTTATTACATTATGTGTTAAATTAAAAAAACGGTGGATTCGTGGAACATAAATTAAATAGACAATATGTGCACCATCTAAAAAGAACATTTTGTGTTAAATTATTTTTATTTTGTTATTTTATTTTATATCATTGTATTTTATATTATTTGTTTTAGATTTATTTTGTGGGTGTTGGACGATCGAAGTGTGCGCGGGAGATGCCTATTGGTGGCGATGAGGTTCGCAACCCATCACACCGCGTCTCCCGCGGAGCGAAAAGAGGAGGATGGAGTGCCGCATCAGTAAAAGTGTGACAGTCCATTCTTTCTGCCTACCCTTTCGGGGAGACGGCGTGATGGTTAGTTAGTTAGTTAGTTTAAATTGTGGCAAATTTGTTTCTGCGGAGCATGCTTAAATATACTTAATGGTCCGAAAATTCTGCGGAGGATCTATCCCTTTCGAAGCAGTTCATCTTTATTTCATCACGTGTAGAGAGCATCCAAGTCTCCAAGACATATTTTATGTTAGAACTATTCTAATCAGGGTTTTTTACAATGTGGTTTTTAACCACATCTACCTTCTTAAAACATTATAATGTACCATTATTTACATTCAAAATATGTTACAATTACTGTTTAACATTCTAAATTCATCGTGATTTGTTACTAGGTACATACCTCAACCTAAATTACTTGGTAATGCTACTGTTAACAATATATATTGTACCTTAAAAATTCCTAGTAATTCAGCTGTAAATTAAAATGTTACTGTCTATCATTATGAATTGAACCTCGAAATTCCTGGAAAATTCCGTTTTAATGTTACTGTTTATTATTATGTATGGAACCTCCAGAAATTCATAGAAATTCAGCTGTAAATTAAGTCATCATTAGTAGTTAATACATTAGTTAATTATCATCATAATGTTAAAGGTGTGAAGGAAGATTGTTCAAAGCTGATGGACCGACTACCGCAAACGCTCGATCCCCGAAATTTATACTAGGGCAACGCTTTGGCTCAACTAATCTTCCTATTGCTGAGGAGTTTGCCGAACGAAGTGAGGATTTCCTTGTATTTAGGCTGTCCCTTAAGGTGGTGATAGACGTACGAACTTAAAGTCTGCGGTTTTTAAGATCGCGAACTTACTTGACTCGACGTCGGCGATACACGCGCCAACTTACTCATACCGTATCGCGATGTCGTCCACTGAAGAAGCTTTGTGTTATTTAGGAATTATATCGTATTACATTTCAAAAACTAAAAACAATAGACGAAGGCGAAAAGTGTGGGTTAAGAACTGGCTTACAAAAAGAGAGCGTTTATCACATGTGAATTTAGTAAGAGAGTTACGTGAAGAGAAGGAAGATTTTCAGAATTATTTCAGAATGCCTGAGCCTGTGTATGAAGAACTTTTGTGTTTAGTCACACCAATTATAGCTAAACAGGATACTTGCATGAGAGAAGCTATTTCACCGCATGAACGTTTAAGTGCAACATTACGATTTTTGATAACTGGTGGAACATATAAAGATGTAATGTATTCGTCAGCGATATCAAGACAGTCATTGGGGTACATAATTCCGAACGGACTGGCGAAACAAAATGGCGGCTCGCGGCTCGCAGTGCTGCCACACGTACGAGCCAAGACGAGCTACGAGTAAGATTTCAAACCGGTTGGATCGCCGACGAACTTACTCGGCGGTTTTAAAGTACGCGTACTTACGGTGACACACGAGCGAAAAAGGTCGTCGAGCCATAAGTACGCGTACTTGCTCGCCCGTCTATCACCCACTTTATACAAAGTTCGGATATATAATTTGGAGCCATTCCATGTAGCGCTTTGAAGACTGTCCAGCAGAGTTTATACTGGATTCTTTCTGGACTCTTAACCCAGTGAAGTTCTTTGAGATGTTGTGTTAAATGTGACTTTTTTGGAATGCCTTTAATGAGTCTTGCCGCAACATTGAACGCAGATTGAAGTTTGTTTAATTGTTGTTTAGGAATGTTTGCATAAATTCCATTACAATAATCAAATCCTGACACAACAAATGAATTTAGAAGAGTTTCGAAAATGTCAAGGGGAGTACACTCCTTTTGACGGATTTTAATCGTCTTAGGTGGAAGAAACTAGCGCTGACCGTGTTATAAATTTGGGATAAGGGACAGATTTGCGTCAAGATCAAGATTTGGACCAAGAAGCTTTTGGGAACGATATCATTGTCAGCTGTCGAAATTGAAGAATAATCGATAAGATGTTGACGCTTTGCGGAAGCAGTCCAGAGAAATTCCGTTTTGGATAGATTTAGTTTAAGTTTGTTTGATGCATCATTTAGATATGGCGTTTTTTTTCTTCAATGAATCTAATTATACAAATTTATTAACCGTGAAAAATAAACTGAATTCAAATGAAGCGGCATTAAAAATAATAATCATAAAAGGCGAATTCGCAACATCACGATTTTGGAAAATTATCCAAATTCCGTCCATTACTTAATGAAAAGTGTTTGCGTAGTTACTTTTTGTGCCGAAATTTCAACTTTCATCTTTTTTCCCGTCATTATTCAACGCTTTGGGCCCCAATACACCCTCGAGATACCGCCGAGGTACTCCCTTTCAATCCCTTAACGAACTCCATTCTCGCTAAGACTCGTCACTCTGCGGCATGAACTTTGCAACAAAGTCTTAACTGGTTCTCCATCGCCTGCGCCATTCCTCGCAAACCTGTGGCAGGTGTACCATTTTAAGTATACAGCAAAAACTTAATTTTAAAAATTTCCCTATGATTTTTCATCACATTCTTCGCAGACATGTTTCAGGTGGGTCTCGTCTTATTTTGTTAACTGAATGAATGTTTACATATTTATTCAAATTTCTTCTTCTTCTTCTTTCTTGTTGTAGACCTATGTAGTCTGTTTTCCAGAGTGTTGCTTCTCCTGTGAGGTAGACTCCCAGCTGTCCTTCCATCTCTTAGGAGGTCTTCCACGAGGACGAGTCCCATGAGGTTGATTATGTAGTGCAATATAGGGGACTTTGGTGTTGATTCTTTGAACATACCCGTTCCAGTCCATTTTTCGCTGTCTGCTCCATCTTATACTTCCCTCAACCTCACATTTCATCACACCTCAAACTCATTTCATCAAACCAAAACTTGTTTGGTACTTACTGTGTGCCCTCGCTTCAAATATTCAAATTTGTTTTAAAAAAATTACACCATCATAATATATATGTAAACGGTGTTTAAAGGTATAACAAATAACATATTTTAACAAAATAAACTAACTAACCCTCACGCTAATTCCCCGGAGGGGTCGGAAGAGAGGATCGTCCGCCATACTGCGCTGTCCTGACATACTTATTTAGATTCTTCTACATTTGGTAATGCCTTAGCAAGGTGAAACATGTAATTACCATTAAATATAATAATATTTGAATGAAACAGACGTTTTCATTCGTATAAATGATTTAATATGCAGATGTTCCAGAAACATTTAATTAAAATAATAAACGCAAAATAATTGTCAAAAATAGAAAATGGAAAAAGTTTGAAAGAAAACCAAATGTTGTGCACTCCCGCAAGATGCTCAGCCTCTCGAAATCGCGCTTAGCTCCGCGCTGAAGCAAACTGCACAAATTATGTTAAACTAATGCCACAAGTATTTAAAGGAATTAATTAACCCCTGATCGGTACACGGGGTGCGGATAGAGCCCACCTCAAAATTAATACACCGTGTGAAATTACCTCACTATAAATTTAATCAAAATTTTACTATCGTACTAAGAAGGTATTGAACGGATTGAAAAATACACTCAAATTATTCTAAAATAATGTTAACCTACAATTTTTTTCAACGTTATTGTACAAGCAACAATTAATACATTCCATATAAACGTTATCTCTCTCTCTTTCTATATATCTATCTCTCTCTCTCTCTCTCACTCTCTCTCTCTCTCTCTCTCTCTCTCTCTCTCTCTCTCCTCTCTCTCTCCCTCTCCCCCCCTTTCTCCTCCTCTCTCCCCTCTTACTCTCTCTCCCTCTCTCTCTCTCTCTCCTCTCTCTCCTCTCTCTCTCCCTCTCTCTCTCTCTCTCCCTCCTCTCTCCTCTCTCCCTCTCTCTCTCTCTCCCTCTCTCTCCCTCTCTCTCCCTCTCTCTCCCTCTCTCTCCTCTCTCTCTCTCTCTCTCCCTCTCTCTCTCTCTCCTCTCTCTCTCTCCCTCTCTCTCTCTCTCTCTCCCTCTCTCCCTCTCTCCCTCCTCTCTCCCTCTCTCTCCCTCTCTCTCCCTCTCTCTCCCTCTCTCTCCCTCTCTCTTTCTTTGCTGGGAAGTTTATCCGAAGTAGTTTCGCGTTTGCCTTCTTCGTTGAACTTTTCGACTTCTCTTCACTACTCTCGGTACAAATCACAATATTAAAATGTATACCGTTATACGTTTACAGGTTCAAAGGGATATACAATATAAATTATTTGGTGCTTAAATTCACTTGATACTTTGCAGGCTCTCAGATATATATTTAAGTAAACAAATTCGTACGGGGAATCTCATGGAACTAACTAACTTACTAACTAACCATCATGTCATTTCTCCGGAGGGGCAGGCAGAGAGGATCGATCGCCGCAATCATCTGTTCTGGCATACCTCTCGCGATTCCTCTACATTCACACATCGTGCCATGCACGCACGTCGATTATTCCGACTTCGAATGTGACCGCCTTTTAGTAATTGATTAATTTGGTCATGCCATGTTTTCCTCGGTCATCCTCGTTTTCTTTTTCATTAGTACATTTTTTTAACCATTCTACTCTCATCTATTCGTTCCATATGTCCAAACTATCTCAAGGATCATTTTTTAATTTAATCCATGGTGCAGTCATCTGCCTTACATTTCGTTCTTATTTTATCGTTCTGTTTTCTATCATACAATGTTTTCCCGCACATTCTTCTTAGTGAAAGCGCACGCTTTATGTAATTACAACATTCCCCATTCCAACTTTCTTTATGACCATGTAAGACAAAAGTTTTGGAAGTTGTATATACGTTAAAGTCCTATGTCAGATTTCACATGTCAGTTTCAATGTGCCATCTGTGAAAATTTTGATTACATATGTTAATCTTTTTTAAGATTACTCTATATATAATGTACATACTAACGCCATCTATGGAGATTTATGTTTATTAAGCAGGACATCTTTTTTTTTTTTTAACTCAATGTGAATGGCTACCCCGCCATTAGCGCATTGTTAGAAGCCGCTTGGAGATGCCACACTCCTATCTATATGCCAAACAATAGACCAGATATGATTACAATATTTTTTGATTGATTGATTACATTATTAAATGATTTATTGAAAAGATAATAAATTACCCAAAAATACCCACAATGAATTGCCTAGAAAAATATATATTCACAATAAAAAATCTAAGAAAGAAATTAGTGATCTTATTTCTACGGCGTTTATCTTGCTTTCATCCTTCTTTTGCCAGCTCGCTTCACTTCCATACAAGAAATTGTAAAATTTGAAAATATGTCGGGGGTGAATTTTCATGGGGTAATTTAGGGTTTCAAGCATTAATTAAGAAGGCTTATACTTATCCATTTGCGGGCCGCGGTGTTTTTCTCGCTCCTCCATTTCTCCACTTTGTCGTGCTCTCGTGAAATTTGCATTGCAAAAAGTGCAAATCCCCTGCAACATTTGGCTAGACCGCTGCTCTGCGCGGCGTTATTTAATATCTGTTTTGTTTTTGCTATCCTTCAGGTTACCGTTGCATAATTCAACGGGAAATATGTAAAGTATTTCCCGCGACTCACTGTTTAACGATCTTTGGATGCAGAAAGAAGGAGAAACAATGCACGAAAGGCGCGTTCATTTCTTATCGCATTCCACTTAACCCTTACCACTCCTTTGTCGAATGCCAGCCGACATCGTTATATGTAAGCTACAATTCAGTTGTCGGCTGGCGGCCGACAAGATAAGACGGTGTATTTTCGCACGCAAAACTTGATTTTCTTGTGGTTATTCGTTAAAAAAACATTTAATTTCACGTTTTAATAAGATTTTGACGGTTTTCCGTTTATATTTAACTATAAAATAATAATCAAAAACCTATCCAAAAAAGCTAGAATGGCAGTGCACAATGGTGTTCTTCTACCGACCCTTATGTATGGAAGCGAAGCATGGAATTGGCAAAGGAAGGATGAAAGTAGAATAAATGCAGTAGAAATGAGATCTCTTAGACGAATGTGTGGATATTCTGTGTATGATAAAGTGTGGAATGAAAATATAAGAAGTGAATGCGGTGCGAATGATGGTGTCATAAACAAAATAATGAAAGGATCATTAAGATGGTTTGGACATATGGAAAGAATGAATGAAGAAAGAATGGTAAAAAAATTATATGTTAATGATGTAAATGGTACCAGAAATAGAGGAAGACCAAGGAAAACGTGGCACGATCAAATAAATCAAATATTGAATGTCGGCCATGTGAGGAGTCAGAAAAATCGACGCGCGTGCATGACACGATGTATGAATGTTGAGGAAGCGAGAGAAATATGTCGGGAAAGAAAGGTGTGGCAGTCCATTCTTTCTGCCTACCCCTTCGGGGAGACGGCGTGATGGTTAGTCAGTTAGTTAGTTAAAATAATCATTTCAAATTCACATAATCTAAAATGGAGGGAACCTCGCGTGATACGTCATGCAGAGGAGCGATTACAGTACAAGCCCCACTTCATTGCGAAACTGGACAAAGGTTCTAAAGACTGTACTGTGTGCAGTAACAGAAAGATTCTAGAGGGAAAACAGTGTAGTTTTGTGAGACCTGTTCCAGAAAACCTGGTCTCCATCCTGGAGATTTGTTTAAAAAGTACCAAACTATGCAAAACTATAAGTAGTCCATAATGTTTTTTGTAAATTGTTTTTTATTTGAATAATAAATCAGACATTATATAAATTAGAGTTGGCTGACAAACAAAATCAAAAAATAATGAAGTGGTAAGGGTTAAACATTCTCTTATCGGTACTGTGTAGCTAATACACTTTACATACATACTTATACAGCCGATGTCGTTTTCCGCTGAACATATGCCTTCCTAACCTACTGTATCTTTCTTCTTTTGGTACCACGTTGGGGTCCTTCAAACATTGGCGATCACTGCAGCAAAGGCATCTGTGTCCTGCGCCACTTAGAACAGGTTCTGAACTCTTGTATTTCCTGTCCATTATTTTATGTTCCACAACCAGGACAACTGCCTCCTACCAACGTACCAACGTCCCTCCACTTTACCCATTAATATCAGTCGAAGGAGGTGGTAATTTTCTTCCCTTCGCACATGTCCCAAATATGAGACTTTTCTAATTTTCACACTCAACAACAGCTCTCTCTTGGACTCAGGCTCTCTGTATTACGTCTGCATTACTGACTACCTAAGTTGTCATCGCAAACAAAAACATATCCAAAAAAGCTAAAATGGCAGTGCACAATGGTTTTATTATACTGACCCTTATGTATGGAAGCGAAGCATGGAATTGGCAAAAGAAGGATGAAACTAGAAAATGCAGTAGAAATGAGATCTCTTAAACGAATGTGTAGATACTCTGTGTACGATAGTTTCGAATCAAAACAAAAAAAAGTGAATGTGGTGCGAATGATGGTGTTTTGAACAAAATAATGAAAGGATCATTAAGATGGTTTGGTAACATGGAAATAATGAATGAAGAAAAAATGGTAAAAAAAGTATACGGAACGATGTAAATGGAACTAGAAATAGAGGAAGACCGAGGTAAACGTGGCATGATCAAATTAATCAAATATTGAATGTCGGCCACGTGAGGAGTCAGAAAAATCGACGCGCGTGCATGACACGATGTATGAATGTTGAGGAAGCGAGAAAAATATGTCAGGAAAGAAAAGTGTGGCAGTCTATTTTTTCTGATAAACCCCTTCGTGGAGACCGTGTGATGGTTAGTTTCTTTTTTTAGTTATATATTTGCCTGTTTACAGTAAAACTTTAAGGATATTTTTTAATTAAAATTTTGTGTTCTTATATTATTATTTTTTTGTAATAAAATTTTTATATGAAGCATTTTCAAATGCAAAGCAAATGACGTTCCAAAAGAACTCCTTTGTTAAAAAATAATCATTTCGTTTATAATTATTTTCGCAAACGACATAATTTTTTTCAACTAAAAGTTTACCATTTAAAAAAATCTCATTTGTCGTATTTCATCGCATCTCGAGACAAAAGTACTCTATCTGAAATCATAATTCAGATTGTAAAAAGTACACTTAGTTATTCAACTTTTGCTCGTTCTCCCCGAATTAACTGCCACATTTTGCGAACGCAATTATCTCCCATCTCGGGGAGATAAGTTAAATTGAAAAGATTGTGGATGGCGAGTAGGCGAAACCGTCATCTCGTAAAAATAATAGAAAGGTGGTAGAAGAAAGAAAAAATAGCTAAAGAAGCTGAGAGGAATTGAATGAATTATGAATTTGCCAAAATTTGTATAAACTGGTTTATCTGTTTGTGTAAATATATTTCCAATAAATATTGTTTAATTTAAATATAATAAAATAATAATATAATTAAAATATAAGAATAATTTCTTTGATATCATTTTGAACTTCTTGCTGGAGTTGGATTGTTTTATGTGACTAATTACAGATAATTAAAAGAAGGGAGGATGCGTGGAATATAAATTAAATAAACCCAATAGTCCGGATAGTCCAGCTGAAAGGTGAACCATAAAAATATCATTACTTGTTGTTATTTTTTTTTTCCTTGTAAACAACAGGTCGTTTGAACCCAATTACTGTATACAATTTATTTTAGCTATTATATTGATTCTTATGACGTGTGATAGGTAACCAATCTATCGCCATTTTGTTGTCACGAGAATTCTACACCAGACCAAATACAGTGTGACAATCACACTGCCATCGCCGGGAATCGAACCCGGGACCTTTGGTATGGAAGTCAGCTCTAACCACTCTGCCACAAAGGTCCACTAATTTTATATCATTGTATTTTATATAATTTGTTTTAGATTTCTTTTGTGAACGTTGGACGATCGACTGTGCGGGAGATGCCTATTGGTGGCGATGAGGTTCGCAACCCATCACACCGTGTCTCCCGCGTCGGCGAAAAAGAAGAATGGAGTGCCGCATTTTTTTCTTTCACTTTTCCCTATGCAGTACATGACCTAGATATTAAATATTCCGAACCTTGATAGTTGACAACAGCTGCCTGTCAACTCTATCTCGCCTCAGGACTTCGGTATTGGTAATCATGTTTGTCCAGGGAATTCTGAGCATTCGGCGATAGAGCCACATTTTAAATTCCAGTCGGTTCATATAGTTGACTTTTAAGGTCCACGTTTCACATCCATACAATAAAACAGACCACACATTCTCTCATCATTCATTCTCTGGCGGAGTTTCAAATTAATGTTATCATTGCAGAAGACTGATTTCATTTTCATTAATGTAGCTTTGCTGCGTCAATTTTGCATTTTATCTCAAAATCTGGATCAAGAGACAGTGCTTATAATATAGAAAAGCCTTAACTTAAGTGAATGCCAACGTCGGCGTCGGGGACCTGATGTAGCACATGAAGAAAAAGAAGTATTTTAAAGTGTAACTAGAATATTTTTACTGCAGCTTTACTATACTATTTCTTCATTTAAAAAAAATAAAAAGGTGGCTGAAAAAGAGGAAAGGGGACAGAAAGTCTCCCGAAATGAAAAAGTCCTGTGTTTTGTAACGGAATTAATTCGCATCATTAAAAATAACGCTCCTAGATTTCTTACAGTAAATTAAACACAACATTACTCTCGAGCAAATGGACATTGAGAATTTTAGGCTGTTGCTTTGGAATGACCCTTGTTCTGTTTAAAAATAAGAAATTCTTATTTCGAATCTTCTAGAGTTAATCAAGATGTGTATACATCGAATAATGCTACTCCGAAGCAATACGTAGAACCGAAATTATCAGCGTTATGGATCGTATAGCTATTCCACATTAAAGTGTTCGATTCATATGTTCACGCGAAATGTTCATACGGAGGTCAGAGAAAACGCTTCAACGACTTCTTAAAAGCGAACTTCCAAAGGGCTAACATCGATTGTGAATGCTGGGAAAAGACTGCAGAATTAAAACTAGGTGGAGAATCATTTACGGAGGTCACCTTTTGTTATAACTCCCACGATGCAGAACCAACCTGCTAACCGAACCAGAACCAACCGGTTATGCCGGTAGGTAGAGCAATTTATTTTTCTTGAAATATCGCCTGAATTGAGGATTTTTTTATTAATAAAAATTACCAAATCAAGGCCTCTAGAATTTTTTATTGTTTCTTGAATAAAGATGTAAAACTCCATATTAAATAATTAATACAAATGAAATTATATGTTTTCTTTCACCTTGCTTGGGCATTATCAAATGTATGATTAACAAAGTAGACGTTGAACGATCGAAGTGTGCACGGGAGATGCCTTTTGGTGGCGATGAGGTTCGCAACCCATCACACCGCGTCTCTCGCGATGGCGAAAAGAGAAGGATGGAGTGCCGCATCGATTAAAGTGTGGCAGTCCATTCTTTCTGCCTACCCATTCGGGGAGACGGCGTGATGGTTAGTTAGTTAGTTAGTTAGTTAGAATCGTGTCACCTGGGAATCTATGTATTTTATGATAGTGTAGCTCTCTTAAGGTAGGCGCTGTCTTTGTTTAAATGGTCTTCTTCTTCTTCTTCCTTGTTGTAGACCTGTGAAGTCTTTTCTCCAGAGTGTTGCTCATTCTGTGAGGTAGACTCCCAGCTGTCCTTTCACCGCTTAGGAGGTCTTCCACGAGGGCGAGTCCCATGAGGCTAATTATGTATTAATAAAGGGAAGTCTGGTGGGGTCAATAATTTGAACATGACCATACCAGTCCCTTCTTCGCTGTCTGCTCCATCTTATATTATCCTAAACCTCACAATCCTCTATAATTCTGATGTTTTTCACGCGATCTTTCAGTGTCTTGCATGCTATTGTCCTCAGTGTCTTCATCTCGGAAGTCCTCAAAACTTGTTTGGTCCTGCCTACTGTGTCTGCTCTTACTTCGACGCAATAAATGATTAATTTGCATTTGATTGGGAGCTTGGGGGATTAAATGTAGACAGAGTATTATTTTTTATCAGTATTCTCAGTCAGTATTCTATCATACTCGTATATCGTTTTCCCACTCATGCTTTCCTAATATTAAAAAAAACGCGCAATATAGGGTTCACGCCTTAAAAATATAATATATAATGTGTTTATTATTTAATAAAGTTGTAGGTATACGTGGTAATATAATATTTAATTGCCAGAGTTAACCGTAATTGGGTTAAGAAAGTTTTCTCACTCGACGTTTCTGTACAGAAAACATAGTTAGAATAACAAACGTTACCCTATTTTCTTATTCAACATACACAATGTAATTATAGAAGTAATGTTAATCTGGAATATCTCACCTAGATTACTTTTGCTTAACAAGATTGCTAGTTTATTCATAAAACAAATTTAAATAAAAAAAACTTTATGTGCTTGTACATTTAGTTCAGAATTATTATAATTTCATCCTTTCTTTTACTGTGACAAAAAATCCGTTTATTACAATGCTTTATAGCTGATACATATTTCAAAATCAAATTAAATCAGTTAAATATTATATTAGAAGAGGCAGCAAGAAGAGGCATCAGAATTGAGCAGCAAGAGCTACGTTAAAAAATCACTCTTCTGCAATGATAACGTAAACTTGAAACTCCGCCAGAGAATGATCAAATGCTATGTGTGATCTGTTTTATTGTACGGGTGTGAAACGTGGACCTTGAAAGTTAACTCAACGAACAGACTGAAAGCATTTGAAATGTGGCTCCATCGCCTAATGCTCAGAGTTCCCTGGACAGACATGGTTACCAATACCGAAGTCCTGAGACGAGCTAGAGTTGACATGGAACTGTTATCAACTATCAAGGTTCGAAAGATCTCACATCTGGGTCATATATTGCGTGTCCTGGCTGCGGAACGTGAAGGAGTGGACCGGTATCCGAAGTGTGGAGGAGCTGTTCCGAGCGGCGCAGGACAGGCACAAGTTCGCCGAGGTGATCGCCAACGTTGGGGGGACCCCGACAGGGCACTTGAAGAAGAAGAAGATATATTAGAAGCTTTTTTCCTTCTAATATATAACTGATTTAATTTAATTTAATAATTTAATTTGTTTTAATTTGATTTACATAAGCCTACAAAAATAGCTAGAATGGCAGTGCACAATGGTGTTCTTCTACCGACGCTTATGTATGGAGGCGAAGCATGGAACTGGCAAAAGAAGGATGAAAGTAGAATAAATGCAGTAGAAATGAGATCTCTTAGACGAATGTTTAGTTACTGTGTGTGTGATAGAGTGTCGAATGAAAATGGTCCCATAGAGCGCCAATAGTTGGTTCGCCGGGTGTTCATCTTGACTCCTACTCTGGCACTCTAATGAGGCCGTACCCTAACCTAAGTTATCGATATCGACGCGCGCGAAATATTTTTTCTCTTTTATTAACTAACGCAATCTCGCGATAAAATCACTTAGATTTAGGGGTTTTGATTCAAAATTTCTTACGCTTGCTGTACTTTTGGGCTTCTATGGAAGTACCGCCACTGCGTCTTAGGGACCTCATTTAATGTGTGGATTCTCTGTGTATGATAGAGGGTCGAATGAATATCTCTTAGACGAATGTGTGGTATGATTGAGTGAAGAATGAAAACATAAGAAGTGAATACGGTGCGAGATCGTGTTATGAACAAAATAATGAAAGGATCATTAAGATGGTTTGGACATATGGAAAGAATGAATGAAGAAAGAATGGTTAGTAAAATATATGTTAACGATATAAATGGAACCAGAAATAGAGAAAGTCCGAGGAAAACGTGGCATGATCTAATAAATCAAATATTGAATGTCGGCCATGTAAGGAGAGAAATCGACGCGCGTGCACGACACGATGTATGAATGTTGAGAAATCGAGAGAACATGTCAGGACAGAAAAGTGTGGCAGTCCATTCTTTCTATTAGGTATCTCGCTTAGAGACCATAAACTCAACGTGTAGATTTATAAGATGCACCAGGGTCACCGATGTAGGGATACGCATTGCATCATGTGTGTCGATGAGATGATGGAAGATGGAGCCACACGGTTACTGAATGGAGGCCAAGGTTGGGCTGGAGAAGTGTCGGGAGACAGCCAACCAGGTGGAGCGATGATATTGTGCGGACAGCGGGAAGGGCTTAGAGAACACTGGCGAGAGACCGAGAGAGATGGTGTGGGGGTGGAGAGGCTTACGTCCAGCAGTGGATGGAGACAAGCTGACGTAGGAGTGCCTAGATAATATAATATTACTAGAAATATTATTCATATATAGGAAACTGAAAGAAGTAAATGGTGCACTTAAAGTTGTCATCGCAAACACAAACCTATCCAAAAAAGCTAGAATGGCAGTGCACAATGGTGTTCTTCTGCCGACCCTTATGTATGGAAGCGAAACATGGAACAGGCAAAAGAAGGATGAAAGTAGAATAAATGCAGTAGAAATGAGATCTCTTAGACGAATGTGTGGATACTCTGTGTATGATAAAGTTTCGAATTAAAATATAAGAAGTGAATGCAGTGCGAATGATTGTGTTATGTAACATAAGAAAGAATGGTAAAAAATATGTATGTAAATGGAGCTAGAAATGGAGGAAGACCGAGGAAAACGTGGCATGATCAAATAAATCAAATATTGAATGTCGGCCATCTGAGAAGCCAGAGAAATCGACGCGCGTGCATGACACGATGTATGAATGCTGAGGAAGCGAGAGAAATATGTCAGGAAAGAAAAGTGGGGCAGGCCATTCTTTCTGCCTACCCTTTTGAGGAGACGGCGTGATGGTTAGTTAGTTAGTTAGTTAGAGAGAAGTTCCATTTATAACTGTTGATTCGAAGTTTCAAATTGATAAAACCGGTTGTAGATTATTCTAGAGGCAACCAATCAGAATCTTTCCCGGCTAATGCAATACGAGTCGGCTTCCGGCGGAAACTTCGAATGGTATAATAAATCATTTTAAATAATACGCACAGAGTGTAGAAGTAATTCACAGGAAACCATATTTAAGAATGTAACAGCTATCTGTGTGATTTTAAGATCGCGAGAATAATTAAATCAAAGTAATAATAATATTGCTATTTAAACTTAATAGTTATTACTAACTTATCAATTGAATTGTTAATTGAATGTAGTAATTCTTATATTGCAATACAATATTGAAAATCGTTTAATTTCGATTAAAATGCTGGTTAAGAAATTGTGTATAAACGACGTAACATAATAAGTAATAGAGGAAGACCGTGGAAGACGTGGCATATATATTATATTACAATATATTATATTATTGTAATATCTGATGATGTCAACATAGGTTGACGTAACAGCTGTCGCGAAAAATAAAAATACAAATGTGATACATACTCGTAAAACAACGTTTTTTAATTTAACAGTTTATAATGTTAGAGTATCATAGTATTTCGGCCAAAACAATGGACTCATAAAATGATAATTATACAATATAACAACTTAATGATAATTAAATATTATCATAATGATAATAAAATAACAACACAATGATAATTAAATAACAATATAATGATATTCATATAAATAGTCCATTGTTTTGGCCGAAACACTATGATACGAGTACTTCAACATTATTACTGTTAAAATTTAAAACACTGTTATAATATCACAATTTATTTTTATTCACTGAGAGTGTCGCGACAGCTGTTTCGCCAACCGATATTTGAATCATCAGGTGTTACAAAAAAATTATTGTAACACCTGATGATGCCAACATCGGTTGGCGAAACAGCTGTCGCGACACTCTCAGTGAATAAAAAGTAATTGTGATATTATAACAGTGTTTTGAATTTTAACAGTGATAATTTTATAACAACTTAATGATAATTAAATATCAATAAAATGATGTTTAAATAACACCTTAATGATAAATTAATATCATCATTATGATAATCACATGACAAGATTATTATTATTAATAAACAATATAATAATAATTAATAATTAATATTATAATAATAATTAACAATATAATAATTCTTGTGCCGACCCTTATGTATGGAAGTGAAGCATGGAACTGGCAAAAGAAGGATGAAAGTAGAATAAATGCAGTAGAAATGAGATCTCTAAGACGAATGTGTGGCAAATCTGTATATGATAGAGTGACAAATGCAAGTATAAGAAGTGAATGTGGTGCGAATGAAAGTGTTATGAACAAAATAAGGAAAGGGTCATTAAGATGGTTTGGACACATGGAAAGAATGAGTGAAGACAGAATGGTAAAGAAGGTATATGTAAACGGCGTGAACGGAGCTAGAAATAGAGGAAGGCCGAGGAAAACGTGGCACGATCAAATCAATCAAATATTGAATGTCGGTCACGTGAGGAGTCGGAAAAATCGACGTGCGTGCATGACAAGATGTATGAATGTAGAGGAAGCGAGAGACGTATGTCAGGACAGAACAGTGTGGCGTTCCATTCTTTCTGCCTACCCCTTCGGGGAGACGGCGTGATGGTAAGTTAGTTAGTTATGATAATTAAGTAACAAATTTAGGAAATTGAAAAACTTTGTTTTATCCACTATTTAACAAAAAAATATTGAAAAACACGACATGTTTCGGAGGATACCTGCATCTTCATCCTGAAGATGGAGGTATTCTCCGAAACATGTCGTGTTTTTTTAATATTTTTGTTTAATAGTAGATTAAACAAAGTTTTTCAATTTCCTAAGTATGTTACTGTGGAATTCCACAGTGTTAATGCCTCAGCGTTCAATAAGTTGATTAAGTAACAACATGATGACTAATAATTTTAAATCCGAAAACCAATAAATATTATTTTTTGCCATCTTAACTCGAAAAAAAAAAGATTTGTTTTTCACCAGATTTGTCACCTAGTATTTTTTTATGGTGAAAGAGGAGAATTCGATTTAATATAATAACATTGAGGCAAGCAGGTAAAAACGGGTTCTGCTTTATTCCAGAATTGAGATGCATTCGGCAGGATTAGTTAGAGTTAGCGGTATTTAGTTAGCGCTAATCTCTCCTCATAGCTCAAGAGAATGTTCCAGAAACTAATTAGTATGCAAAGTCGTGAAAGTATAAAGATTTCCTCACCTTTCGCCGAGAATTATCGACTAATTTATGGAAGCTCTCACCATTAATAAGATTAATTCCAACATTTTTTACAAGAGAATTCGCTACTAACCATCTGGCTGTCTCTACAAAATGGTCGGCAGAGGATATTCAATGGAGGGTTGGGGCAGGCAACAAAGTAAATGGTGCACTTAAAGTTGTCATCGCAGACAAACGCCTATGATTGCAGCGCACAATGGTGTTCTTGTACCGACCATAATATATAGAAGTGAAGCGACCTGCAAAAAGAGGAGAAATAAGTGCAGTAGAACTGAGATCTCTCAGACGAATGTACAGAACGGCATCGTTCGCGTAAAGCAGACAATATATAGACAAATCACTCATCTTAGCACCAGCATTTATTCCTTTTAGTTCTTTCATACACTTGTCCATAAACAGATTCAATAACCATACTTAATTCCAACATTACTAGTTTACTAGTAAAGTTTCTTATAGCATTAGCTACGAGGGCGGTTTGATAAGTCAGTTACTTTTTGCATAAAACGTATATTTTTCGGCAAAAAAGCATTTTATTTCTCAACATAGTCTCCTTTTAGCTCGATACATTTTGTCCAGCGTTTTCCCAATATTTTTTTTCATTCCAAAAAAATGGTTTTCTCAAGGCCCTCAAAATAGGCGTTTGTTTCGGTGATGACCTCTTCATTCGACACAAATTTCTTACCTACCAGACATTTCTTCATCAGGTTTGGAAACAGGAAATAGTCACAGGGGGCTAAATCTAGAGAATACGCTAGATGGGGTAGCAGTGCGTAGCCCAATTTATGGATTTTTGCCATGGCGAATGCATACGTGTGCACCCGTGCATTGTCTTGATGGAACAGCACTTTTTTCTTCGTCAAATGCGGTCGTTTCTGCTTCAAATCAATATCGAATATGTCCAAAAGCTCTGAATAATATTTGCCGGTGATCGTTTTACCTTGGTTTCTTGGTTTCGGTGATGGTTTTTTTCGTAAAAAATAATTCTTAATCAGCACACGAAATTCACTTTTTTCCATTTTCGTTACAATTCACCAGGTTCTTTGCTTTCAATGGCTGTCAAATACGAACAAAATGGCGCAGCCTTCTCAAAATTGTACAGTAGTATATTCATAGATGGTATTTGACGTGAGCAGTGTTACATTTAAAATTACTGCGCGGGAAATTCAAAAAGTCACGGACTTATCAAACCGCCCTCGTATATTAACCATGTCATTTTTATTGAGATTTTTTGTGTGTTCTTATAAAGCTGATTTTAGAAAAAGTGTGTCCTTATAAAAATGATTATAGAAAAATCAGCGGTCCTTTCATAATTTTGTTCATAATACTTTCTTCCGCTCTACGAGTACATTATTTCGTAATCTTAGCAAAAATCAATCTCCATAGATTGGGTGGATTGTATAGGTTGATCTTAAAAAGATTAACAAATCTACATAGATGGCCAATTGAAATTGACATGTGAAGATAAGTATAGATTTGGAGCATATATACAACTTAAAAAAAATTGTCATGCATGATCATAAACAAAGGTGGAATGGGAAATGTTGTAATTACATAAAGCGTGCGCTTAACCCAACCAATGACAGGTCATAAGTCCTGTAAACACCTTGATCATCCATATTCAGTTTCCAGTTTACATCTTCGTCTCTATTGAGATACAATTAAAATTTCATGAATTAATCACCCACCATGGGTGAAAATCCAGGATTCGTGTACAGGTATAAGTATACATTCACAAAAAATATTCCTAATCTTAGCATTTGAAATAAATACAAATATTCGTTCAACACAAATACAAGTATCTGTAAAACCATTTAAACAATCGTGTTTAAATGTTCAAATGTTTTTTTTTTATAAAATCATTAATATAATAAACTGTTAAACATATGCCCTTAGATACACAAGTATTTTTTTTCCGTCATTGAATTATTTTAAAATTAAATATGGCGCTTGCAAGTTCTCTCAACCTTCTATGTCCCCAGGTAGCATTCCCTTGCAGGGAAAATTCAATTATCTCACCTTACCTGCAGCATCATTTATCGTTCACTTACAGCTTTCTCCATACTTTTTTTTACGGATTTTAATATCACATTTCCCGCGCTGAACGGGAAACAAGAAATAATGGATTAATCTTTCCTTCGTGATATAAAAAACACAACGATATCTCAAAAGATGTTTGTTATATTATATAATAATATTTGTTAGCATAAAATAATATGTTCTCGTTGCTTTTGGTAGTAATGTTCTTAAACTATCAACTGAACCACCTTTAAGGTAATAAAACAAATTCTGAATGTGTTTTCGTTTTAAGTGTTTCATACGAAAATGCGTTAAAATCTTGTTACTATTATTTTAATAGTGACATTTTACACCATTAGATATATATATATTTTTATATACCAAAGTGAGCTTTATAGAGCAAAAAAATTAAAATCTAATGATACTACTAAAGTCTCTAGATGGAAGTTCATTTTAAAGAATAATTTTAATGACTTCTAACATTTTTTGTCTTTATTTTGATAGCGACTGATTTCGCCAGGCTTTGCTGGCATCGAAAGACTGGTCTGTCGATTGCCAGCTAGCCAGACGAAACCGGGCGCTGACAAAATAAAGAGAAAAAGTGGAAGTAGTTATTTAAAAAACAATTTTTATTTTAAATGAACTTCCATCTAGAGATTTCAGTTCAATCATTAGTTAAAATTCATTAATTCATACCCTGAAGAAGGGAAGTCTGTGTTCCGAAACATGTTTGCGAAAGGTGCAAAAAAGTGTTTAAAAAGTTATTTAAAAAGTTGTTCAAATCATTAGATTTTCATATTATCATCTTGAAAAAACCCAGACTGTCAAAATAAAGACATAAATATAATGTAGTTATTAAAAAAACATCGATTTAGTTATTTTTTTAGTAAAATAACAATTGTAAATTGAAAATGGTTTCATTTATTTAAACATATCAAAACGCTAATAAAGTATTTAGTACGAAGATGTGTTGAAATCATGTTATTATAATTGTAACGTTTTACGCCACTTTATGACTATGTTTTATTTTTAAAGTACTAATATTTGCAGTAAAAAAATCTCTAAAAGTTTGCATTTATTTAAAAATGACAAAACATGATGTATTCAAATCATAGTATTGTTTTTTAAATGGTATCGTTTTATGCCACTTAATTTTTAATTTACAAACAACTAACCTGGGTAATAAAACAATCTCTAAAAGTTATATTTATTTAAAAATAACAAAACACGAATTCAGTATTTTGTACGAAGATGTATTAAAATCATGGTATTGTTATTTTTATAGTATAGTTTGACGCCATTTTAGTATTAATTCATAAAAACTACTAATCTAGGCAATAAAACAATCTCTTAAAGTTTTCTTTATTTAAATATAACAACAAAACACGAATTCTGTATTTCGTACGAAGATTTGTTGAAATCATGTTATTATTATTGGAACGTTTTACGCCACTTTATTAATTTAAAAACGACAAAACACGAATTCAGTTGTTCGTACGATGATGTGTTCAAATTATGATATTGTTTTTATTGTATTTTTTTATATACCTACCAGTAAAAAAATAGCCACTTTTTAGTAACGTTTTACGCCAAAATTGCAGCTATGCCATGATAACAAAACAAACTCTAAAACTGTTTCAATGTCTTTTTCTTTTTTACATACTTTGTATACGAGTATACAACACTAACTTTAAAAAAAAATTACATATCAGACATGTTTCGGACAACCAGTCATTCTTCAGTGATACATATTATAAAGATACAGTGATACATATTAATATGTATGAAAAAACGATAGTTTTCAAGGCGTTTTATTATAATATTTATGTATGACATGTTTCGCCCTTCTAAGGCATTTAAAAAAAATGAATTCATAATTTAATATGGAGTCTTACATCATTGTTCAAAAAACAATAAATACATATTTAAAATATTATTAAAATTTTTGCAAATATGATCAATTTTGGACACTATCATACACAGATTTTCCTCAAATGTATCTAGGAGATCTGATTTCTACTTTCATACTTATTTTGCTATAATAGTTCCATGCTTCGCTTTCATACATAATGGACGGTACAAGAAGATTAATGTGCACTGCCATTTTACCATGATCAGTTTAGACAGATCTGTCAAAACTGATCATATTTGTAAACAATTTTATAATATTTTAAATATGTATCTTTGAACCGGTTGTCCGAAACATGTCTGATATGTAATTTAATTTTTTTTAAAGTTAGTATTGTATATTCAAAATTATATAAAAAAGAAAAAGACAGATAAAACATCTACAACACAAAGTATGGCGAACATAGAAGTGATTTAATTTATTTGAAATTGTTACAATGCAGTAGAAATGAGATCTCTTAGACGAATGTGTGGATATTCTGTGTACGATAGAGTGTCGAATGAAAATATAAGAAGTGAATACGGTGCGAATGATGGTGTCATGAACAAAATAATGAAAGGATCATTAAGATGGTTTGGACATATGGAAAGAATGAATGAAGAAAGAATGGTAAAAAAATTATATGTTAATGATGTAAATGGAAACAGAAATAGAGGAAAACGTGGGACGATCAAATAAATCAAATATTGAATGTCGGCCATGTGAGGAGTCAGAGAAATCGACGCGCGTGCATGACACGATGTATGAATGTTGAGGAAGCGAGAGAAATATGTCAGGAAAGAAAGGTGTGGCAGTCCATTATTTTTGCCTACTCCTGCTGGGAGACGGCGTGATGGTTAGTTAGTTAGTTATAAAAAAGAAAAAGACACCTTCGTGGCCGAGTGGTAAGTGCATTGACTGCCACTCCGAAGGTTCCGGGCTCGATTCCCGGCGAGGCAGTGTGATTATCACACTGTCACTGTCTGGTGTAGAATTCACGTGACAAAAAATGGCGATAGATTAGCTACCTATCACATGTCACGAGAATCACTATGATAGCTATAATACCCTTTACATCGATATGGCTAATGCTTTCATGATGTAAAGAGTGATTCAACAAAATAATAATACTAATAATAATTATAAAATAAAACATCTACAACACTTGTATGGCGAACATAGAAGTGATTTAATTTATTTGAAATTGTTACAATACTCTGTTTTATATGAAATCAAATAAAATTCTGTCATTGCTATTTTTCCAGTAATGTTTCAATCTCGCTTTCGCTTGTTCGTGTGATTTCATTAGATTTAGGAAGAAAGCTGTATACTTGCGCCGTGTGTTTTTTATGGTATTCTCTGTCGCCCGGTATCCAACGACACTCTGATGATTAATGACAGTGGCAGAGGTGGTCCCGCCAGTAAGCGGCGAAAATGAGATATACCCCATCACTATTATGTCGTTTTTTCATTTCCTTCATTGCCTGTGAAAAATCTCACTGCCACGTTCTGGTTCAATTTTTTTATATCACCCTCCCATTCAATTTCGGATTTATGGATTAAAAGATAAAATTTCAAAATTTTGTTCGTCGATTTATCCCGTTTGCTAATTACGCGTATTTGAATTTGGAATGGTATATATACGAGGAATGGTATATATATTGAGCCTTTAGACAGCAGCCAAGGAGGTGGGTTTAGAGATAAACGAAGAAAAGACACAAATAATGAAACAAACCAGGAATGCAACCCATAACTCGAGGCGAACCATCAGATTCAAAGATAGATACAACTTTAAGATGGTGGAGGACTTCACTTACCTGGGTTCGTCTATAACAAAAGAAAACGAAGATCACAAGGAAGAAGAATCACAATTGGTAACAAAACATTCTTCTCTCTACTACCAGCGCTCAAATCAAGAAACGTACACTGGAAAACCAAAATCACCCTGTATAAAACAATCATCCGAACAGTAGTGACCTATGGGTGTGAGGCGTGGACAATGACAGCGAAATCTGCAGAGCGACTGGATACTTTTGAGAGAAGGGTGCTGCGCAGAATTCTGGGGCCTGTGCATGACGGTGAAGGCTGGAGAGTGCGGCATAATGACGATCTGTACAATATTTACAAAGCTCCCAGTCTCTCCACACAGGTCAGACTGAATAGACTGAAATGGGCCGGTCACGTGCAGAGGATGCCGTCATCGCGAACCCCAAAAAGATTGCTGAAGTGGCAGATGGTAGAAGACCAATTGGACGACCAAGTTTGCGATGGGAGGATGAAGTTGGGAGAGATGGAGCAAGATTGTTAAGAGTGTCAGATTGGAGGGTCGAAGCGGAGGACAGGAGGAGTTGGAGGCGAAGAATACTGCAGGCTAAGGCTCGATATGGGCTGTAGGGCCATCGAAGAAGTATATACGAAGTTAAATGTATCTAACTAACTTCTTCTTTCCGTGTCCTGTCAGGTCTCCCCAACGTTGATTATCACCCTTGAGTAGGCTTCCCTGTCCGCAGCTCGGAACAGCTCCTCCACGGTCCTCAGCCCTGTCCACTCTCGGATGTTCCTTTGCCAGGAAACCTGCCGGGGTAAAGTTGTCCGTCCTGTAAAGTTGGGGTTACTGGATGTGTGCTACTTCTGAAAAACACGATTCAATTAGTCTGCTGAACGCGGTCTCCTCGGAGATCGACGTCATTCATATTAGTGAAAGTACGTTCAGGGGACAAATACTCTTGACTTATGAAAGTATCTTGTCTTCCTTATGTCGAACCATCTCTAATGCGTTCCTGGTGTTATGTTGATGTATATAATATTTTACCTTTACTCAATAGATGCCTTAAACAATTATTATTTTTATAATGTCTTTTGATCGAATGAACTAATCTGATTTGATTTGATAATTACTAAATCATTATTTTGTTCAAAATACTTTCTTCCACTCTTCATTTCTTTCAGATACATTTGGAATTTCGATTTATATTGTTTTTTCACACATCATCTCATCTCTTCTTCTTATTGCAGTGCCATGTCAGGTTCTCTCAGCCTCTCTGTCCTGTGCCAGACGGTTCATAATGATGCCCTCGGGAGTTTGCCCAGAGTGGTTTTATCTTGGTTTCTCTGCGGATTTTCTGTCGGGGTTTCCATACCCCCAGTTTTATAGCACTGGAAAATCGCCAATCGCACTCTCTCTATCTGCTATGATAGCAGTCACATTGCACGGGGTTCGCGGGGTCTGAGAGACCACTCAAGAACGCTAGAGAGTTGGACTTGGTAGTAGTGTTGCTGATGTTGTTGCAACAAGGCGCATAGCGATATTTTTAAGGGGCACACTTTCCAACATATTATAGCCTCATTATTTTACTGCCAGTTTCGTGCTTCGCTACCATACATCAGGGAACAAAATAGCACTCGATCATTTAAAACTGTCTGAAAGCAGATATTTAAATCGTATAATTTACAAAGCCATGCTTTTAAATATTAAACAGAATTCAACGAAAAATAGCACAATTTTACTTTTAATTACTATCATATGTTTGTATAGGGTTTTTCCATAATTATTCTGATGGAAAATGCTATTCACAGTGTGGTATGCACCAGCGGATTGCATTGTTCGGTGATATTTGAATTTCTCTATTGAATACAAAGCCAGTATTCGACATATTTTAACCCCTATATTGCCAATTAAGCAATTTTATTTTAGATATACCTTGAAATATTTTTTATTTAATACAATTACATATTGTTTGTAAATTATGTGTAAAAGAGTGTCGAATGAAAATATAAAAAGTGGATGGTGCGAATGAAAGTGTTGTGAACAAAATAATGTTGGGATAATTAAGATGATTTGGAAAAATGTATAATAGGTTATAGATTAATGAAGAAAGAATAGTAAAAAAGTTTGTTAATCATGTAAAAGGGAGAAGAAACAGATTCTTTCTACATGGGCAGCCCACCGTAGACTTACAGAATCTCACTACTGTTTCCTGGTTAACCAGTGCTTCTATTTCAAGGTTTCTATTATTTCTGTAAGTCCCATCATCCAGCGTGGGTCCAGTATTTTCCTCTCAAAAACTGCCAGTCTGTCTTCCTCTCCCTGCGTTAGAGACCATGTATCACAGCCGTAGGTGACTACCGGTCTTATTATAGTCTTATATATTAAACTCCTGCTGAGTAACTTAGATCCCAGAAGCTTCTTACATCCATGAAAAGATCTGTTTGCTGCTAACAGGCGAATATTTAATTCTTCTTAGTACGATGTTTTCATATGGTAACAACATTTTCTAATACTACAATATAAACGTGAAATATGAATATGAAATATTCTTCTTCTTCTTCTACTTCTTCTTCACTTTTGGTAGACTAAGGAGTCTGTTATTTCAGGCGGGTCCTCTTGAGACGCCGAACTCCAGCTTTCTCTCCACCGTTTCGGGGGTCTTCCTGGTCGGCGTTGTCCATTTGTATGGTATTCTATTTGAGCTCATTCTTTCTACATGTTGATGCCGATGTCTTTGACGTCCCCATTTGACCACATTTTCAACCTCGCAGATTTCTCGGATTGCTGTATTCCTAACTCGATCACGTAGGGTCGAGCCAGCTATAGCGCGGAGTGTTTTCATCTCGGTTGTCCTGAGCATGCTATTTGTCTTGACAGTGTCTGCCCTCGATTCAGTGCCATATGTGAGGATTGGTCGCACACAGGTCTTATAAATGCGTACCTTGCTGTCAGTCTTCATATCCTTGTTTCTTAGTCAGTCCTCATGTCCTTCTGTAGCCTTATCTACCTTATCTACTATATGAAATATAATATTGCTTAATTTAGCTCTCAGATTTCTTTCAATCATCCCTTAACTTTAACTGGCCCTACATAACCAGACCATTCGTATAAAATGTAATATGTTTGTTTGTTTTCGTACATTCCCAGAAATTGAAATTTCGTTTATCAGATCCCCGGTGGAAAATGGGTTGAATAAGCAGGTAAGTACTTTATTCGGCATGTTTTAACATACCAGCCTAACATTTCTACTAACATGAGTTTTGCGTTTAATTCTCTAGAGAAATTAAATCATAATATATTCTGTATAATATTCATAAGCCATATAAATATATATTTGGACATCGTGAACATACAGGTATTTGTCAAATATTCAAACTAAATTGTTAATTGTTAATTGTATAATATTAATTGATAATATTTACCAGCTTTCGTAAACATTAATTAGCTACATAAGCTGTTTGATTATACACATATCGTTTTTAAACGTATAATAATTTTGAAATTAGAACATATTTTTTCCTTATTAAATAAAACTTCAACGGATCAATAAAATATAACTAACTAACTAACCATCACGCCGTCTTCCTGAAGGGGTAGGCAGAAATAATGGACTGCCACACTTTCCTTTCCTGACATGTTTCTTTCGCTTTCTCAACATTCATACACACGTGGCCGACATTCAATATTTGATTTATTTGATCGTGACACATTTTTCTCGGTCTCCCTCTATTTCTAGATCTATTTACGTCGTTAACATATATTTTTTTTCCATTCATTCTTTCCATGTGTCCAAACCATCTTAATGATCCTTTCATTATTTCATAACACCATCATTTGCACCGTATTCACTTATTATATTTTCATTCGACACTCTACCATACACAGAGTATTACACATTCGTCTAAGAGATCTCATTTCTACTGCATTTATTCTTCATCATTTTTTTGGCAGTTCCATGCTTTGCTTCCATACATAAGGGTCCGTAGAAGCACACCATTGTGCACTGCCATTCTAGCTTTTTTGGATAGGTTTTTGTTTGCGATGACAACTTTCATACGGTAATTAACGAAAATTGATATGACTCTATACATTTAAAAAAATATATATGTCCAGAAATACAGAAAAAGCGTTTCTTGGAACTCGTCAAGAAATTTTATGACAATGATTACATAGTTAAGGGATAGTAAATGATATGTTATAAATCAAAAATAAGTTATTTGAGGTAGGACGAAATAAAGTGTTCTACATATGTATTTAGTTTTATTCTATCTGATTTTTTTTCATTTTGACCGGTTTCAATCACTCGTTATCATATTTTGGTGCCAGCA
The DNA here is from genome assembly GCA_022606425.2 of Lepidostoma basale. NCBI lineage: Eukaryota > Metazoa > Arthropoda > Insecta > Trichoptera > Lepidostomatidae > Lepidostoma > Lepidostoma basale. Next base: position 504,098 of record JAHDVF020001554.1, read on the forward strand.
GAGGGAGCAGTGATAAATATAAAAAATATATACTTATAATTAATTATTTTTAACTAACTAACTAACCATCACGCCGTCTCCCCGAAGGGGTAGGCAGAATGAATGGACTGCCACACTTTTCTTTCCTGACGTATTTCTCTCGATTCCTCAACATTCATACATCGTGTCATGCACGCACGTTGATTTTTCTGACTCCTCACATGGTCGACATTCAATATTTGATTTATTTGATCGTGCCACGTTTTCCTCGGTCTTCCTCTGTTTCTGGTTCCATTTACATCGTTAACATATACTTTTATTATTTTTATATTTTGATTTATTGCTATTATTAATTTGGGAACGCAGGAGCTGCAGGCAAAATAGCCATTCTACCATCGAATTCACCAAGCGTATTGTATAGTATGTTCAAGTACATAATGCGAGTTCTCACCAAATGAAATCTTGATGAGATCTTATGAATTCCATTCAATTTCGTTTCCAGACAAAACAATTGAGTAATAAGGGAATAATTCAACTTACTATCGTAAATATTAAACAGGCATTCATTAGGGGGCGAGCTATTCAGCCATGTTTGCTTCAGGGTCTGAAACAATACAGATTCATATATGATTTCCTCTCCAAATCTACTACCAGGGGTGGGGTCACACATCGAAACAATATGTATTTCGATACTCAAAAATCGATTCGAATAATTGACATCCAAAAACATTATTCTTCTTTCGGTGCCGTGTCAGGTCCCCTCAACGTTGGCGATCACTGCAGCAAAGGCATCTCTATCCTGTGCCACTTGGAACAGGTTCTGAACTCTTATTATTCCTATCCACTTTGTGATGTTCCACAGCCAGGACAGCTGCGTTCTACTAACTCTTCGACGTCCCTCCACTTTACCCATTAATATCAGTCGAAGGAGGTGGTATTTTTCTCCCCTTAGCACATGACCCAAATATGAGACCTTTCTAATTTTCACACTCGACAACTTCACTTTCTATTGGCTCTGGCTCTCTGTAGTACGTCTGCATTACTGACCTTATCGGTCCACGGTATACGGAGCATTCTGCGGTATGTCCACATTTCGAACGCTTTCAACCGAGTCATTACATTCACTTTCAGAGTCCAGGTTTCGCAGCCGTGTAGTAGAACAGACCATATATATAACATTTAATCATTCTTTGTCGGAGTTTCAAGTTAAGATTATCGTTGCAAAATAATTTTCTTATTTTATTAAATGGGGTATCAAGAAAATATATTTATAACTCTTTTAAACACTGTTTTTACACCACTTTATTTTGAAGTTTGGTTTACATTTATCAATTTGTTTTGTAACCCAGATGAAGCTCTGTCGGGGTTAAAACAGGTTGGTTTGACAAAACGAAATAATTTGCTGTAAAAACAAAGTGCAAAAATGCGAGCAAAATAGCCATCAAAAAGCATTAAAAAAATGGAATAACACAATGAATTTCTATGATTATGCAGGTTTTGTGAATTTAAAAGCAGTATTTTTTACACCCTTCGAATTTTTTTTCTATGCAAACAATAGTTGTTTACTACACCCGATGAGCCAACATACAATATTTTTCATTATTTTGTTCATGACACTATCATTCGCACCGCATTCACTTCTTATATTTTCATTCGGCACTCTATCATACACAGAGTATCCACACATTCTTCTAAGAGATCTCATTTCAACTGCATTTATTCTACTTTCATCCTTCTTTTGCCAGTTCCATGCTTCGCTTCCATACATAAGGGTCGGAAGAAGAACACCATTGTGCACTGCCATTCTAGCTTTTTTTGATAGGTTTTTGTTTGCGATGACAACTTTAAGTGCACCATTCACTTTGTTGCCTGCCCCAACCCTTCTTTCAATATCCCTCTCCACTCGCCCATCTCTTGTAAACATACTACCTAAATACACAAACTCAACTACTTGCTCCAAATTTTCACCATTCACGCTAATGTTGCAGACTGTCGTGGTTTCTTCCTTTTCAAAAATCATTACCTTGGACTTATTAACATTCATCATCAGATCATTTCGCATGCATACCTCATACATACAATTCACCAGGACTTGTAGTTCATGCTCGTTGTCTGCAAGAAGGACAGCGTCATCCGCATACAAGAGACAGCTTACTGACACTCCGCTCATTTTGGCACCTACATCCAACCCTTTCAGCTCTTTCATACATTTATATTTCAAAACAATATTTTTTGTGTATGAATCGATACCTAAAATAAATTCGATACCCCTGGCTAACCATTCCAAAATTCTCCACCAAATTAACTCCCTGTACAGCGGGATAGAATCAAAGCTTTCAGAATCAATTGATTTGAGAGAGATATTAAAAACGTGTTTCAATATTGGCGAAGCTTAACTTGAATGATACGATATAAGGGGTCTTTGATGAATATTTTCTTTGTTTTCTTTTTGTACATAAGTGTAATTTGCACTCATATGAAATACTCGTATCAATACGAACCTTAAGTGCCCTTTGACACTGTTATTCTTAAATATTAATTAAATAAAACGATGTTTTTTAACTACTTCCACTTTTGTCTTTATTTAGCTGTCTAAATAAAGACAAAAGTGGAAGTAGTTAAAAAACATCGTTTTATTTAATTAATATTTAAAATGAACTTCCATCAAGAGATTTCAGTAAAATCATTTGATTAACTGTTATTCTTGTTTCCTCACTTATTATTAAAATTGTCATGCAAACACGTCGAATTCTCCGACTCTTAACATATCTAATAATTAATATTTTGATCATTCCGCGTTTACTCGGAGATCAATTGCTGGAAAAACTCTCCGAGATCGTGTCCGCAATGTAGACATAATAAAAACTTGCGAAATACAGGATATCGTTTGGTGGAGTAGATTCAGAAGAAGATACTGTAGGGACCATGTAGCCCGAATGGATGGTGATAGACTTGCATATAGAGCCGCTTATGAAATCCCCTCCGGACACCGCCCACCTGGAAGACCGCCTAAGAGATGGAGTGACAGCTGGATCTCATCATCCGATGAGACACGATTTCTGTGTCACAGATCGTCAGATCTATTAAAAGAAGAAGAAGAAAAAGAGTTCAGCTTTCTCCTATTTTCCATACCATTAAAATTGTCAACTTATTTTTACTGTTCTTAATTTATTATTTCCATGGGCCCAAACCATCTTAGAGATCCTTTCATTATTTTGTTTATTACTTTTTCCTTGATGTCGAAACTGATAATATGTCAAAACTTATAGCAAAACTCTAAAATGGTGATAGATAAGCTACCTATCACATGTCATGAGAGTCACTATGATAGCCATAATACCATTTACATCGATTTGGCTCATGCTGTCATGATGTAAAGAGCGATTCAACAAATTAATAATAATAATAATAATACTACTACAGAAAGGTGGCCATATTCCAAGTCGGAAAAATCGACGAGCATCCATGTTATGATGTATGAATGTGGAGGAATCTAGAGAAGTATGTCAGGACAGAACGGTACGGCGGTCCATCATCTCTGCCTACCTCTCCGGGTAAACAGCGTGGCGGTTAGTTAGTTAGCATGATTTTTTATCTCTATCTTTATTTTTGATTTTTTTTAAAACTGTTACATAAAATTGAAACAATTATAAAATGCATTTTTCATTTAATCATTCATTTAAAGGCTTACAGATTCAAAATAAATAAAAAAACACATTAAAATAATGTTAATGTCTATGATATTGGCTTAATTTAATAGATAATTTTATGCCATTATTGTTTAAATATGATTTCGGGCATATGAACGCCACGGCTAGCTCGAATGAAGCACAATCGTGAAGTATAATTTTATACACCTTTATTAAGCAACTGGGTAAAATAGCAAAACGTACTGACTACAAATCAAATCAAATTAAATCAATTTTTATTTCATCAATAGACATTACAACATTTTTTTTTAAGGCATCTATTAAGAACAGGTAAAATAATATATTGTGTATAGTATACTACCAGAAACGCATGAGAGATGGTTCAACATTAAGAAGACAGGATACTCTCCAGAATTAAAAGTATTTGCCTTCTGAACGTACTTTCACTAACATGAAAGACGTCGATCTCCGAGGAGACTCTTGCTCTTCCCACCGGTGTCACCAGAGGCAGAATGGTTCTGGCGCCCGGTAGGTAAAACAATCTGTGCTGTCGCTGTCGGAGATATCTATCGGGGACAAAAAGGCGAACACCCTCCAGTACGGCCGAGTTCTCGAAGTATCCCCTAATTAAATATAAATTATAAGAAATGGGTAATTAGATGTCCATCTCTTCGAAGCTGTAGAGAATTGGTTCTAAGCATTCCCAAAAGAAATGCCGTGGGATAGAGCCACGGATAGCTACCATACTCCCTCATGTAGAAATACCTCAGAATTTTTTTCTGAACCCTCTCCAGCATAATGCTCCGGAATATCTCGCGTTGTATATACGAGTATAACTCTGAGCACATTGGGATCCCTGAAAACTCTGCCGGTCCGGACGATGAAGCCCAACATCCTCAGTGCAGTGCCACAAATCCTCTCAATATGTGCACGAAAAGTCAGCCTACTCTCATAGATGATCCCGAGATCTTTCATCGTAGATACTGTCAACTATCAAATTGACAGTCAGTAATAACAATGTTGCCAGTTTAAAAACCAAACCCCTAAAATAAACACCATATAAACCCTTTTTACACATAAAAAAATTACTATATACACTATTTACACATAAATAATCTGTATTCTATTCATGTTTTTTTGAATATCGATATTTATACCACCATTGCGATAAAGTTGAAATGAAAACCAATTCTATATATAATAATATATAAGAAATGAACCATTGGACTGATTTACACAATATTTAAATGAAAACTAAAGAATTTATATTTTGATGTTCGCTTTAATGTAAATAAGTGAAATGATCAGATATTTCATTTATCAAAACTCAATAAAGGGTATTTTGAAAGAAAATTCATATCTACTGAAAAGTTTTTATCTTGCTACAAACAACATTGTTCCAAGATATTTATTTTGAAATGCCGATCAGTATTAGAAAAGTTCTGGGAAATTCTTATGAATTTTAATATCGATGTGCGTCCCTTACAAAGGCCCAAAAGTTTATAAAATTTCGAGGCATATGTTTAGACTTTGAACCATGAAATTTATTAATCTTTGTTCACTTTTTTTAACGAAGGCTTTTTTTTTGCTCTACAGTCGAATGCCAAAAAAACTAACAAAAAAATAAAATGGTTAATTGTATCTCAATAAAGACGAAGATGTAAATTGTTTTCTGGGAACAAAATATGGTGGTCGAGGCGCTTACAGGACTTATGACCTGTCATTGGTTGGGTTAAGCGATCGCTTTATGTTTAACAATATTCAACATTCCGCCCCTCTTACGACCACCATGTCTGACAATTTTTTGTAAGATGTACGAGTATATATGCTATATAGCGCCATCCAAACGAAAGGCACTAGTGTAGATTGAACTAAAAAAAATGTGAAGTGCTGCGCAGCATTCTAGCATATATACATCTTCCAAAAATGTGTTCCATCATGTTAGAGAGGGTTCAGAAAACATTTCTGAGATGAGGGAGTTCTTTACATAAGGGGGTTTGGTAATCCGTGGCTTTATCCCACTGCATTCCTCTTGGGCATGCTGGGGACTGATAGTTTACAGATAAAAAGGGATGAGTACTCATTTACCATTTCTTCAGACTTATCAGGGGATTCTTTGAGAATTCCGTCATCTTGGAGGCTATCCATCTTTATGTTCCAGAAGGTTATCTTCGACAGCGTAAGCACAGACTGTTTTATCTCCCAGCATGCAGAACCAACCTGCCTCTGGTGATTCCGGTGGGGAGAGCAATCAAATTGCTGAACATGATCGCTTCGGGGATCGACGTCTTTCATATTCGTGAAAGTACGTTCAGAAGACAAATACTCTTGATTTTGGAGAGTATCTAGTATTCCTAATGTCGAACCATCTCTCGTGCGTTCCTGGTATTATATATTCATTATATTTTCTTCTTCATCTTCTTCTTTTTGTCCTGTCACACCTCCGTGGTGCATAGGGCCTCAAGAAACCTTCTCCACCCGACTCTATTGCATGCCTGATGCCTAACATCATCCCAAGTGAGGCCTGCTGCCTTAACCTCGTCCTGCAGGGTTCTTCTCCAGGTGGCTCTAGGTCTGCCTCGCTTTCTTTATCCCCCCATAGGGGAACAGTCTAGTGCACCCTGAGTGATGCAGGCTGGGTTCCGTCTCAGATTGTGACCGATCCACTGCCATTTGCGTCTAGCGACTTGTTCTCTAATTGGCTTTTCGCCTGCCATGGTCCCAGAACGGTATTTGACACTATTTGGGGCCAATAGATTTTGAATATTGAGCGAAGGCACCTATTTATAAACACCTGGAGTTTATCAATAACGTTCGCGGTAGACTTCCAAGTCTCACATCCGTACAGCAGTACGCTTTTAACGCTACTGCTGAAATTTAATTGTATCTCGATAGAGACGAAGATGCAAGCTGGAAACTGAATATGGTTGATCAAGGTGTTTACAGGACTTATGACCTGTCATTAGTTGGGTTAAGCGAACGCTTTTTGTAATTACAACATTCCCCATTCCACCTATTTCTTTATGACCATGTAAGACAAATTTTTGGAGGTTGTATATATGTTACAAATCTACTGCTGAATACAATGTTATAAACATTAATAATTGTTTGTAATATCTTTTGAGAAAATAAACTGATTTGATTCGATTTGATTTAATCATGTACAGATTTCTTACACATTCGTGAAATCTCTAATGGTAAATTGGTTTCATGTATTTTATAAATATTACATATATTTTGATAGCTGACTGTACCTACATAAAATTGTGCTGTTTTTATGTGCCTTTCTAATTCTGGAAATTTTGCCACAGATGATGCTTGGGTGGATTTTTGGAGGTCTTAAATAAATTATAGTGACATCTCGTATGCTTAGCCTAGCGACAGCACATCTTTTGGTGTTTTCAAAGTTAAATTCTTATCCCAGAAGTCTAAATTTATATTTTTAATGTAATACGTTTAAAAACTTCACGTTAAATTTTGTATTAATAAGCAGATTTTTTTTTTCAGATTTGGCAGTAAGAAGACATTTGCGTATACGTTCAATTAGGTAAGTACTTTTTTAATCCTAATTAACTTTGAATACATTTCTTCTACCGACCCTTATGTATGAAAGCGAAGCATGGAACTGGCAAAAGAAGGATGAAAGTAGAATAAATGCAGTAGAAATGAGATCTCTTAGACGAATGTGTATGATAGAGTGTCGAATGAAAATATAAGAAGTGAATGCGGTGCGAATGATAGTGTTATGAACAAAATAATGATAGGACCATTAAGATGGTTTGGACATATGGAAAGAATGAATGAAGAGAGAATGCTAAAAAAATATATGTTAACGATGTAAATGGAATCAGAAACAGAGGAAGACCGAGGAAAACGTGGCACGATCAAATAAATCAAATATTGAATGTCGGCCATGAGAAGAGTCAGAGAACGTTGAGGAAGCGGGAGTAAATATCTAAGGAAAGAAAAGTCCATTCTTTCTGTATACCCCTTCGGGGAGAAGGCGTGATGGTTAGTTAGTTGTTTTATATTTTTTTAAATATTCTTAATGACACAAAAATTATTTAGTCAATATTTATAAGATGAAGGGCTTTTGTGTCTCGAAACACGTCTATAAATTGTAATAAAGTGTTTGTGATGTTTTTTTTAAGATTTATTCTTTTATGAATCCATAACACAAAGTGATGATGAATATATTATAGAAAAAAAAATTATAAATGACAACTTACATAATAAATTTGAATGAAAACGTATATTCTGTTGAAGTTTTATTATAATTATTAATGAAATTAAAATATTTCACGTGTCTAAGGCATTATCAAATGTCTAAGCAAATATAGGCATTTTCAAATTTCCCATGAATTATAACGTGACATCCAGAAAAAATATGTTTTAATTCATATTAATTATTTAATTTAATTAAAAAAGGATCTCTGAAATGTATTAGACATATGGAACGAATGTATGAGAGTAGAATGGTTAAAAAGTTGTACACAGCAGAGTGAGTGGAAAAAGAAGCCGAGGACGATCGAAGAAAACATGGCATGAACAAATTAATCAATTACTAAAAGGCGGCCACATTTGAAGTCGGAATAATCGACGTGCGTGCATGGTAAGATGGATGAATGTAGAGGAAGCCCAAGAGATATGCCAGGACAGAGCATTGTGGCGATCCATCCTTTCTGCCTACCCCTTCGGAGAAATGGCGTGATGGTTAGTTACTTACTTAGTTTTATTAATTAAATAAACCGATGTTTTTTTACTACTTCCACTTTTGTCTTATTTCGACAGCTACCAGTTTCGCCAGGCTCGCTGGTATCGACAGACTAGTGATACTATTGCAAACTGAGTCCTGTATATACATACAAATCAGGGTTGGTTAACGTGATTCCATACAAAAATAATCTTACAATAATTATGTATAATAACTTTTACTGAATTTAAATATTGGTATTAAAGTTATTTAAGATGGTTCGTATTCAATATTATGGATTTAAAATTTTATAATACCTGACATTTATATATAACGTTTGAAAAATTGATACACGTTTTTTTAATATTACTTAATTTAAATATAATATAGTATGAGAAAAATACCACCTCCTTCGACTGATATTAATCGGTGAAGTGGAGGGACGTCGGGGAGTTCGTAGAAGGCAGCTGTCCTGGCTGCAGAACATCAAAGAGTGGACAGGAATAACAAGAGTTCAGAACCTGTTTCAAGTGGCGCAGTATAGATATGCCTTTGCTGTAGTGATCACCAACATTTGGGGGACCTGACACGACACCAAAAGAAGAAGAATGTTATATATCTTGGTCCATTAGGTTGGCGTCGCCTTATTTGGTTTTTCCATCCATCAATTATTTTTATAATTCGAATGTTTTAATTCATATAAATTAAGTACCCAACATAAAAATGTTTTATATTTAGCTGGTATATTCATATTTGCCCATTGGATAGATTATTTATAATTCTAAGGGTCTAAATGAGGTTCACTTATTTCATACCTATTGATAATAAATCATCAAAAGCTTTCATACCCTTGCGTATTGAAAGATAAGATGAAATAAATACTTGTTAAGCCAAATTAGCCCTCATAACTTAGAATTTGTCAGATATAGGCCTGAAATATAGGCACAAAATATTATTGAATACATTTTCGATATCATCGAATAATATTTATTATTATTATTATTTAGATGAATGTATCTTCCAGTGCTTACCTAATTGAACTAATTATCAAAAAAGAAAATCCTGATACTACTACTCCATTTAGATCTTTGTTCTTTTTTATTAATACCGAGACCCGAAATAGAACTTTCATTTAGTATTTTAATAGTCCAAAGAGTCGAGGTAGACCGAGGAAAACATGGCATGACCAAATTAATCAAATATTAAAAGTTGGTCATGTCAGAAGCCGGAAGAATCGACGTGCGTGTATGACTCGATGTATGAATGTGGAGGAAGCTAGAGAGGTGTGCCAGGATAGAGTAGTGTGGCGGTCCATTCTCTCTGCCTACCCCTGCGGGGAAACGGCGTGATGGTTTTGTTGCTGTAATAGTCCATTGTTTTGGCCGAAACACTACGATACTTCAACATTATAAACTGTAAAATTATAAAACTCTGTTTTTATGTAACACCATTTTACACATGAAGGTTCGAAATATCTCGAAAACTTAACAGTTGAAATATTATTGTAACACCCGATGATGGCAAAACAGCGAAACAGCTGTCGCGAAAAATAAAAATTAAATTGTGATACAAAAAAAAACTGAGTTTTATAATTGAACAGGTTAATATTTTTAATTTATTCAAAATATTTGTTTCACCAAAAGCATAAACGTTCCGAAATAAATCATTTTAATATCTGTCAAAACATAAAAAGTTTTAAAAATATTGTAATATTTACATAATATCACTGATCTTCTTCAATCTTCTTCTTCAAGGGTTTCTGTGTCCGATACATGCTCGTTTTTTAATATTTTTAAAAATAATGTTGATTTTGTGTTCATCATTCATTTCTCGGCGCTACATCACCGTGTGGGACTTGGCCTCCTCTACAACGGTCCTCCACTGACTTCTGTCTCTGGCCATCTCTCTTCATTCCCCAGCTCCTTCTATTTTCTCCCAATCTTGTTCCACGCAATCCGCCCATCTTTTCCTCGGTCTCCCTCTTGGTCTCTTTTCGCGAGGCACCCATCTAGATATAATTTGTGGTGTTCTACCCTCTGGCATTTTTTCCACATGGCCAGCCCACCGTAGGCGTTGAGACTTACAGAATCTCACTACTGTTTCCTGGTTAATTAGTTCTTCAAGTTCAAATTTTTTTTAATTCTGTAAGTCCCATCTTCCAGCGTGGGTCCAAAAGTTGATTTGGTGTACAAAATTAAAAAAATAAAATTTGTTCAATGAACCCGCAAACCCAAAGTTATGCCGAATATAAAATATTTTTTTTGTTATGTTTTGCCGAGCCATAGAGAGCACCCTCTACTTATCTGAAGTTGTTATAGGCGCAGCGGCGCCTTTCGTCAGCTTCGCTCTTGCATTTCTTTGGCCCGTCCTACGTTTATGGGGAACTTACGTTAAGAAACAATTAAATATATATATGTTTATTTGTACAACCAAGGGAGACTCAGACCACATTTAAGCTGCGCTACTCTCGCTCGATGTCCCGCCGTACATACATGGTAATACAACAGCAAGTAAAATTGCACAATATGCTTGTATTTTTGTTCCTATAGTCCGGCTAGTCTCTCTTGGAAAGTTGACTCCCAGCTATCCCTCCACCTATTTGGCGATATTATAATGGGACAATAGCCAACAGGAATCTGATGCACCACCACGTGTGAGATTCTGAAGGGATCCATCCTCTGCACGTGCACATTCTAGTAACTTCTGCGTTGTCTACCCCATATTACGATATCTTCCACCTTGCAGATTTCTCGAATCGCCGTGTCACCATATCTCGAAAGGTCTTTCCTGCTGTTGTCCTCACCATGGAGATATAAATAGAATAACATAAAATATCCATGAAATAATATGGACTTTTTATTACAATTTTCATAATAATGACTTATTAATGTTTTTCCGTATGCAAAAAACTTATAAGTATCGAGATCCTTTGTTTTTCTTAATAACTCACTAAATAATCTATCCAAAAAAAAAACTTAAAACCCCTTAAGGTGATAACATAATATTAATGTTAAAAATATGTCTGTTATTTTAAAAGTGGCATCCTAAATTCTCGTGTTATTGCGGCTACGTTGGATGTCTATCCGGTTTAAGTACCCCTCTTTCCAGACTACGGCTTGATTGGAAGTATCATCCCCTAGCCACGCGTTATGTTCGCGTTAGGAGGGCGCTAAAATATTTATGAGAACATCCAAACCGCTGCCATAGGAAATTAAGAGGAAATGTCACAAAACGCGACAAATGTGAGTAAAGATAAACGCGGAAAAAAAAAGATTGTGTTTCTGATTTTTAAAGTGCCATTTTTAGTTGATTGTAACACCTGATGATGGTAATATCGGTTAGCAAAACTGCTATCGTGACAATTTCGAATAAAATATAATCAATTGTGATAATTAACTAACCATCACACCGTAACTAACTTAATAACCATAATGCCGTCTCTCCGAAAGGGTAGGCAGAAAGAATGGATATCCACACTTTAACCGATGCGGCACTCCATCCTTCTCATTTCGCCTCGCGGGAGACGCATTGGGATGGGTTGCGAACCTCATCGCCACCAATAGGCATCTCCCGCGCACACTTCGATCGTAAAACATCCACAAAATACATCTAAAACAAATTATATAAACTACAATGATATGAAATAAAATAACACAATTAAAATAATTTAACCCATAATTTTTTTTTAGATGTTGCACATATTGTCTATTTAATTTATGTTCCACGTATCCACAGTATTTTTTTTAATAAGCTGTAATTAGGCACATAAAACAAACCAACACCAGCAAGAACTTTAAAATAATTTTGAAGAAATTTTTCATATTGTCATTGGAACAAATGAAAAATTTTTTTTTACATCCGTCAAAATTCTTTATATAAACGAAAAAACTTGTATATTTTTAACATCAAAACAGTACAAACGTATTCCGTGTCACAATTAACTATCATAAAGTGCGGCAACAATCTAATTGACCATAACAATTCACTTATACACGAAATATCTCCAAATTTACGGGAGCACCACATGAACCAAACAAAATTTTCAAAATCAGAACCATTATAATGGTTATTATAAATCTATAAAAAAATCATTTTTATTCTATGGCGGATTCCAAAAAAACAACGTTGCCAAAATTGCAAATTTATGGCATCATCTCTTTACTGTTTCGCCATCATCCAAACTCTATTTCCAATCTCCTTCACTGTGCCAAGCTTCCAGGTTTCTGGAGCTTTTACCAAGCTCGGTACCGACGTACGTAGGGGTGGGTCCTCGGAGTAATTTATACACGGCACCCCGGTGCACGTAGAGGGTGACTCTTATGCCAGAAGGGGTCGATAGCCTTCTTGGGGATGAAAGAAGCACTTCTTATTCCGTATATACTCATAAAGTTACTGCAGTATTTTCTATGAGTGAGTCGCCTTTGTGCAGAGGAAAATACGAAATCTAGTTTTAGATTATAACTCTTGCTATTTTCTGATTTTCATTCTTTTATCCGTAAAAATTTAATCACAATAAAAACTTCCAAAAATTAATATTAATGATTTTTAATACCTCCCAACTGCGATGACGTTCTGGGGAGAACCAAAAAATTGTACATTCAATCGACATTGAAAAATAAGAAATGAAAAAATTGTTTTATATTTATGCGCAAAATTAAGAAAGCTTTAATTTGCGTCCATTATGTAATATGCATTTATTTTATTAAAATTAACTTAAAAAAATAATTATACTAGAATTGTTGTTTATAACACATGATGATGCCAACATAGGTTGGCGAAATAGCTGTCATGGCGATTTAATTGAAATAAAATAAAGAAATTGTGATATTTCGTATAACCAAATTGATTGCAATTAAAATTACTCATTTTTAACAAGTATTTAATTATTTATAAATAAATATTTATGGTTTGAACAATGATATAAAACTCTTTATTAAAAAATTATATAAATTAAATGGTCTGTCTTCTAAGATTTTTATTAAATTTTATATGGAATGACATGTTTCGCTCTTCTAAGATATTATCAAACGTGATAGTGATCAGATTATTTGATTATGTGCCGCAGAAGGGCGAAACATGTCATTACATATACAATTTAATAAAACTCCTAGAAGACAGACGGTTTCATTTATATTTATTATATATAAGTATATCTTTACAATATTATGTATTTTGATACTATAAAAATTGATACCAATTGAAAATTCTAAATTCTAAATTTAATTAAACTCACTAAATGAAAATGCAAATCGCATCGAATGCTTTTCGTTTGTTTTCAATATTTAGATTTTTCGTCCTTTAAGAAGATTGGAATCCTTTTATTTCTGCTATATCCGCATGTTTGCTTTACCCTTGTGAAGGATACGCGAATTGTGCACATTTTATTTGATAATAGGGACATTGAAAGGTATAACGGTTTGCTCTTTACGATATAATATGAAGTAAGCATTTATTATGGATTTATAAAATTATGAGTTTTAATATATGCAAAAGATCCAGCATATAAAACTTAATGTTACTAATTAAGACAACCGACCTTCGTGGCAGAGTGGTAAGAGCTCTGACTTCCATACCGAAGGTCTCGGGTTCGATTCTCGGCGATGGCAGTGTGATTGTCACACTGTCTTTGGTCTGGTGTAGAATTCTTGTGACAAAAATGGCAATAGATTGGCTACCTATCACATGTCATCAGAATCAATATAATAGCTTAAATAAATTGTATACAGTAATTGGGTTCAAACGAACTGTTGTATACAAGAAAAAAAAATTGATTTGAGTAATGATACTTGGTGAATATAGTATTGAAGGCTGAATATTACAAATATGCTTAGTGGTTTAAAAATAAAATAAACAAAATACTGTTTATTTTTACATGTGTCATGTAGCAAAGCTGGCTCCTTTTGGGTGACGTTGGAATTACACCATATTTATTAATCGCTTTTTATTTATCTTCTTCTTCTTCTACTTTATTTAGGACTGTGTCATGTTATTTCTCGGAGCCTGTTTCTGGGATGCAGATGTCCGACTGTCTCGCCATCTTTTAGGTGGTCTTCCTGCCAGTCGATTTCCTGTTGGTACTTTATTTGCGGCTATATTGATCACTCTTTCAGAACATGCTCTTTCCACACGATCTCTCAAGTAGCGTCTTCTCAGTCTTCTCCATTTTTATTTATAATTTTTTATATTTATTTTCCAAACATACAATATTTTATTGTATTTCCATGAGTAGATTTATCATTTTAGGATAGAGTAATTTTAAAAACGGTGGATACGTGTAACATAAATTAAATAAACACCAAAGTCCGGATTGTCCATGTCAACATGTGCACTATCTAAAAAGAACATTTTGTGTTAAATTATTTTTATTTTGTTATTTTATTTTATATCATTGTATTTTATATTATTTGTTTTAGATTTATTTTGTGGGTGTTGGACGTTATCGAAGTGTGCGCGGGAGATGCTTATTGGTGGCAATGAGGTTCGCAACCCATCACACCGCATCTCCCGCGGAGCGAAAAGAGAAGGATGGAGTGCCGCATCAGTAAAAGTCTGACAGTTCATTCTTTCTGCCTACCCTTTCGGGGAGACGGCGTGATGGTTAGTTAGTTAGTAATGATACACAATAACAACATAAGTGTGGCCCTTAGCATATTGGGAAAACAAAAATTTATTATTTTTAAAAATCTCACCCACTAATTATTTTCCTTAAGGGCTAGTAAGTAACCGGTTTTTGTATTTTTTCAAATATTAACACGCGCCCCAAAGGGGGTTAAAATTGAACATAATTAGTGAAATTATTAAATTTTCGGTAAAACTATTTTATTAGTTTTGTTTCAAATTTAAAACGTCTCAGCCGCTAATCCTCCTCCTTTAGGGCTAATTATTAACTGTAATTGTTTTGTATCTTCAATTTAATAATAATAATAATAAATGATCATAAAAAAACTCACAGAGATCGTGTCCATAACGCAGACACAAGAAAAACTTATGAAGTAGAGGATATCGTTCGGTGGAGTAGATCCAGAAAAAGATACTGGAGGGAACATGTACCCAGAATGGATAGTGACAGATTCGCATATACAGCTGCTTACGAAATCCTCTCCGGACTTCGTCCACCTGGAAGATCACCTTAGAGATGAAGGTACAATTTGACCTCATTGCCCAGGAGAAAGTATTTGCACAGTTATTGGCCTTTTAACACCATTAGGGGCGGGTGCGTAGAATTAAAGTCACAGGTAGTAAATGTCAGCATTTATTGTATATGCAGAACAAATACAATGGGTTGACGTGGTTATAGACGTCAGGTGCGAGCGAGTGTCTGAGAACGCGCCCGCTGAGACGTGCGTGCGCGAGCACGTCCGAGGCCAAAGTGGGGTGCATTACATCAGGACTTTTACCTATATTGTAATGCAGATTACGGTACCTATACATTTATCCATTTACAATCTGAGGTGTGGGATTGATATTCCCACGCACCAATTAAGATCAAAAACAATTTTTTGACTTTATTGATATTTAGTAGCTTTTTAAATAACCTTCAATTTCCGATTTGTGTTTAATATTATCTTTATCATTGTAAAAAAATATTTCGCGTCAAAACAACCAAATCGTATTATGTATGATATGAAAAGCTTTGTTTAAAATTCATGTACAAACGATTCTTGGTATTTTTTTCTAAAAAGATAAAAGGTTACCCTTTGATCTCTGCAGATTCACATATTCATGTAAATTAGTTAAAACATGTAATCATTTTTAAAAATCGTATTTTGTTAAAAAAAAACATATCCGGGTTATAAAATAAGACTAAAATACGTGGTTTAAATTAAGGGTCACGGGCTTGTTAGTGAATACAGCCTCGTTTTATAATACCTAATGACATAATCGACATTTTAGAAAAAAACTTAATATTTCTCGATAACGATTTTCTCTTAAATATTTAAGATTTATGTTTTCGTGTGTATCATATTACCATTGAAATAACACAGTAGATTTTAATTTTTCGTGACCATTTTCTAAAAGTTTATAATTATTTTTTTATTATTAGATTTTTAATTTGTCGTTTCAAAAATAATATGAATTATTTTACGATGGAAGAATTATTATATTTAAAGCCAACTTTTTTCGCTTTAACGTTGGCGCAATAGACGTGTGTGCATGATGCGATGTAAGAATATTGAGAAAGCGAGAGAAGTTTGTCAAGAAAGAACAGTGTTATTAAAAACTATCCCTCCGACGAGACGGCGTGTTGCTTAGTTATTTAGTTAAAAATTATTACTACAAATGAAAACGTCTGTTTTCTAGAAGTTTTATTATTTTTAATGTGAATGACATGTTTCTCCTGTCTAAGGCATTATTAAATATATTCTTAGACGGGGGAAATATGTCATTCCCACAAATTATAATAAAACTTCTAGAAAACAGACGTTTTAATTAATATTGATTGTACAACATAGAGTTTTACATCGTTCTTCAAGAAACAATATATTATATATAGTTTGTGACAAAAGCGATGTGAACTTGTTATACATAGTGTCTGTACGAAAATTATAATCATTCTTAAAAGTACATAATTTATACGAGAACCGAAAGAAAACACTTCTTCGTCTTTTTCTGGGTCCGTGTCAAGTCTCCCCACTTTGGCGATCACTGCAGCGAGACCATTTCTGTCCTGCCACACTTGGAACTAGTTCTCAACTCTGATCATTTCTGTCCACTCTCTTATATTTTGCAAGCCAGGAGAACTGCCTTTTGCTAACTCCTCGGCATCCCTTTATTTTGATCATTATTATCAGTCGATAGGGTATCTTTCTCGCCTTAGCATACGACAGAAATATGTGACCTTTGTAACCTTGAAATAACGTAACCTATTCAAAAAAGCTAGAATTGCAGTGCACAATGGTATTCTTCTACCGACCCTTATGTATGGAAAGAATGAATGAAGAAAGAATGGTAAAAAAGTATATGCTAACGATGTAAATGCAACCAGAAATGGAGGAAGACCGAGGAAAACGTGGCACGATCAAATAAATCAAATATTGAAAGTCGGCTACGTGAGGAGTCAGAGAAATCGACGCGCATGCATGACACAATGTATGAATGTTGAGGAAGCGAGAAAAATATGTCTGGAAAGAAAAGTGTGGCAGTCCATTCTTTTTGTCTACCCCTTTGGGGAGACGGCGTGATGGTTAGTTAGTTAGTTGCGAAATTTTAAAACGTTTTATTTTTTTAAATATAAATAAGTCAATTTAAATGCAAAAATCGGTTCTAGGAATAAAAATGTGAAGAGCTCCAGAAAATGAAACCATAAAATTGCTAAACAGGACATGCTTCGAAAGGACAATCCGTTAACCCCATCCCTCTCAGACATGCACGGTGTCCTGCTAATTTTAATTTGTGATTAGATAGAGAAAAACGGAAAAATCCCGCGGGAAAATTAGATTTCAAAAACAGAGAAAAAGGGTTAAACAGGTCCTGTGCGAGTAATTTATAGTTTAATTTTATTCCTAGCACACGTTGAATAAAGCTGTTTATAAATTTGCACAATAAATAACGTAGATATTGCACAAGAGAAAAAAGAAAAATGTTTTTCCATTTCGAAATTATATATTCAAGTGGCGTAGCGAGCAACCTGTCTGGATGTGTTTAAGTCGGATGGAATACGTTAAAAGGAACGACAAAAAACAAATAATATATATCCCACTTTTATTCGTGTCAAATTACTGTTCTTCTTGGTATTCTCCTTTTGGAGGACATCGTGGCTATTTTAAATTGCAGCAGCACTAAACACGGATGTTTTAGGAAGGATTAATTGTATATCAATAGAGACGAAGATGTAAATTGTTTTTGGAAACAGATTATGGTCGTGAGAAGGGCAGAATGGAGAATGTTGTATTACATAAAGCGATCGCTTAACCCAACCAATGACAGGTCATAAGTCCTGTAAACACCTTGATCAACCATATTCAGTTTCCAATTTGCATCTTCGTCTCTATTGAGATACAATTAAATCATGAATTGATAACCCGCAATGGGTGAAATCCAGTATTCGTATACAAGTATATGTATACATTTAAAAAAAAAAATCTGGTTTGTTTGTTTATAATTTATATCGTAACCAAAATATATGTTTAATGTATTTAGCGACTGATGGTCTTTTGTGATAAATGATAATTAATAATAATATTAACGTATACAATGTTTTTTTGTGTCAGTCCTTCTATATGCCTTTATTCTCTGGTTTAAGTGTACTTTAACATGAAACAAGCATTTTGTTTTAAAATAATTCCATAGGGAGTGAATCGCGAAATAGATAGTAGAATGAAAACTCTCTTTGAATAAGGCGATAAGAGTTATTCGAGAGATCTGTGGCGACACGACGCGACGTCTTGATTGGATACAGAAAATATCCATTTATTCTTATTAGAATAAAAAATATACGATAATCCGCTCTTCGTGACCATAGAAAGCGCAAATATTTAAAATATCATTCAATACAATGGTTACTAAAATAAATTTATTCAATGTTAATAGAAAATTGCACGATAAATCAGATTCAAAATCTACAAAATATTTATTTTAATTTAATGATTGTTATAATTAATTTAATCAAATCCGAACCATATTTTGCAACGATAATCTTAAACTGAAACTTCGACAAACAATGGTTTAATACTATAAGTGAACCAGTTGGAGACGTTTAAAATGTGAATATGCAGAATGCTCCGTATACCGTAAACCGATAAGGTTACTTAAATAAATTTATGAAAAAGTTATGGTATTAAAGCACATAAAAATGCTTTTGTGGGAAGTATTCGTTTTGAAAACCATTTGTGTTTAAAAAACGTAAAACAAATTCTCTCCGAGTCGATGTAAATTTCCATTAAATACTTTGTTATGTTTCGGAAAAAGTCGGGGAAAGAAGATGTATGAGAGGTTGTACGGGATGGAGAAAAATTTAAGAGGTCTACATCCAGCAGTGGAGAGACGGCTAAGGATGAAGAATTAATTAAGTACTGATTGACCAAGATATGGTGACACAGCTGGAAATGTATGTCCTATACCTTCGTGGCAGAGTGGTTACGAGCTCTGACTTCCATACCGAAGGTCCTGGGTTCGATTCCCGGTGATGACAGTGTGATTGTCACACTGTCTGGTGTAGAATTTACGTGACAATAAAATGGCGATAGATTGGCTACCTATCACATGTCACGAGAATCAATATAATAGTTAAAAAAAAAAAAATGTATACAGTAATTGGGTCCAAACGACCTGTTGTGTACATAAAAAAAAATAATAAATATTTAAAAAAAATAAAAAAAAATAAAACAAATTCTCTCCAAGTCGATGTAAATTTTCATTCAATACTTTGTTATGTTTTGGAAAAAGTCGGGGAAAAAGATGGTTGCACGGAATGGAGAAAAAATGAAGAGGTCTAGTAGTGGAGAGACAGCTAAGGATGAAGAATTTATAAAGTACCGGTTGACCAAGAGATGATGACACAGCTGGAAATGTCTGCCACAAGAACAAGCTCATAGAAATGACAAAGTCCTTAAGAACGAAGAAGAAGAAGAATACACCTGTAGGCCTTAGAATTCCGCCTTTATTAACATTCTACCTTGAATAATTTAGTAAATTTCATAAGAGTGTATTTTCCTTTCCTAAATTAGCAAACAAAAACTTTGTAGGAGTTACTGATTTTGATACGTTCCCGTATGTTGAAAATGTTGGGAATATGCGAAGAATTTTAAATGACGTGTAAGTTGGAAGAAAAAGCCGCTTAAAAATGTTTACCTTCTCAAACTGCGCAAAGTAATTATTTCATAATATTTAATGTTCTTATTTCAAACTTACAGCTTGTTCGGGATTTCATTTGTTTGCGCGATCCAAGCGTTTCGATTTACGAACAAGGAACGTTTTATTAATTTTCGCGATGAAAGCGCCATCTGCGGTGAAAATTTCACGACTGCCGCTCATACTAAAAATAAATATTTTTTTCCGGGATAATCGTTAGTTTTTTAACCAGAAATTTTATTTTCATGACCATCCAGGATAATCAAGAGTAAATATAAGCTTCCTTATTTATAAGTATACAGCAGCGGCAATGGAAGTAAAATATTGATTTAACCCTTTTTGTGCAGTTGGCCATATTTGCAGTCCTAAATTGGTTTCAAACTATGGTAGACTTCATTTGCAGCTCATATACTTATGTATCTTATCATAAAATAAATACGAAAATCCCGAATATCGTCAAGATAGAGTTCGATAATATTTTGAATACAATAGAGCGAGAGAGGAATAGTTTGATTCTCTTCGAAAGTATTTCGAAATGCACTCGATGCGCATGCCCGAAAACGTTATGAATTTTTCTTTTGTTTTTAATGTCAGGCTGCGATTTATATGTAATTTAACAATAAAAATAATATTCAATTATTTTATTTAAAAAGAAAAATTCATCAATTAATTGTCTTTTTTGACTTGTTTGACTATTCATGAAAAACAATTTAACTTTTCTTTCTAAATCGCTAAGTATAGATTTTTTCGTAGTAGGTATTTCTTAAGTAAAAAAATATTAACTGTTAATATTTATAGTACTGTTATGATATCACAATTTTAATTTGCCAACCGATGTCGGCATCATCAGGCGTTACAAACAGATGTCAAACAGTTCTTTGTCACGTCTGATGATGCCAAAAACGGCTGGCGAAACAGTTGTCTTGATACTCAAAAAGTGAATAATAATAATTGTTAATTTTAGATTTACAACGCGTAAACGCCGTGAAATTCCATAATGACGTTTTTTATAAATCAAAACACTGTTTTTCCACTTTTGAGTTTGTTTTTCACGACATGTTTTCACCTTCATCATCGGGAGAGCGATATAAACTTGAGTTATCGTTCTTCCGATGGTCTTCGAAACATGTCGAGAAAAAACAGTGTTTTAATTCATAAACAATCGTTATAATAATCTTAATATCATAACAGTGTTATAAATTTTAACAATTAATAATGTTGAAGTATCAAAATTAATACGAACAAAAACGTCAGTTTTCTATAAGTATTATTATATTTTATGGGAATGACATGTTTCGCCATTCTAAGGAATTATCAAACGTGATAATGCCTTAGACAACATTTGATAATGCATTAGAAAGGCGAAACATGTCATTCCTATAAAATTTATTAAAGCTTCTAGAAAAAAATATTTAATATGGAGTTTTGCGTCATTGTTCAAGAAACAATAAATAATTGAAGTATCTTAATGTTTCGGTCAAAATAATGGACTATTAAAAATTAATTGTAATTTCATATTAAATGATTTGGTATTTTTTATTTTTATTTTTTTTAGTTCAAAAATATCACCACCAGATATGTTAATAAGCCATATTATTGATTTTAACTGTCTATTTAAAATCTTATAAACGCAGTGTTTTTACTATCGTAAGACATGTTATTTAATCATTAGCTGGTTCTAATGAGCGCTTTTAATAATTACTTTTATAAAGTCTGCCAAAACTACATGAACACGGCATTATAACATTAAAATGATCGATAGTATCAAATACTACCCGAAAACCACATGCTGAGATAGCAGAATCGTCAAAAATCACAAATTCCTGTATAATTTTTTTTAAATTTATATTCACATCATAGAGTCAGCAGGAGTTCTGCGGCAGTTGAACTAATCGCATAAATTTTACGAGCTTGAATAATTTGTTAAGTAAAATCATTATTGATACAATGAAATTTTCAATATGAAAGCTAACAGTGGATATTAATTTTTAATAACATTTCAAGTGAATTATTAAAATAACGACATATTAAAACCAGTCTGACATAGTTCAAATATAACTGATGATGAAAGATTTATGTTGGGTATTAGCTATTCAAAAATGACTTCTGATTTATTTATTTCTTCTTCTTCGTCTTCAGCCTATTTCCGTCCACTCTTGGACAAAGGCCTCCTCCATTTGCTTCCATGTCAATATGTCTTGTGCAGACTGCATCCAGGTTATTCCGACGTGTCTGTTCAGATCATCCTTCCACCGTAGTTGCGGTCGCCATACGCTTCTCTTTGCCGTCCACGGTCTCCAATTGAATAAGGTAACAAAGATACACTGATAAATTCAAGATCACAAGATACATATTATTCTTCTTCTTCTTTAACAGCCGTTGTCGTCCACTGTTGGACATAGGCCTCCCCCATACTTCTCCACGTATGACATGTCATACGGGGGTGGTTAGCATTACAACGCCACGCTTGCCAGACGGGTTGACGAGGTGTCCTTCCACGTTAGCCTATGCATCAATATTATCCACCGAGGTTATTCACACTCGATCTCTAACATTTCGCATAGTTTCCAGGAGAGACCAAAGTCGAGGAGGTGTGGATAAGTACTTGGGATCAGATCAATCCTCCAGCGTAGCATGGCCATCACCACGGTGATGAACATACACCGCTCGAAGAGTCAATAGGATCGCCCTTATATAACTTGTTTAAAATAGGGAACATGTCTAATATTAAACTTGTAAAAAACATACATATTAAATTGTATTAATATGTGGTTATATGTTTTTTACAAAAGTGTAAAATAAATGAACATAAGTATGAAAATAGGCCGAAAGCTTGAAATCGAAAATTTCCGCAAAAGCCTCGCTTAGCAAAGTTTCCGAAAGGACGGTATTGTGAGCGCCTAAATTTACATGTGCTCATTTTCCTTGCAACAAAACAACCCAAAAGGACCCCGGAAAATGTCTGCGGGGGTCTTTTGAACCCTTTTCCACATTCGGGCTTCGACACATTGTGTTTAAAACTTTGAAAATCAACGTAGTTTCGAAACACCTCTATTATTTACTAAAACCGAAATATATTTACGTTTATTTCTCGAAGGGCTCCGTGACATTATGCTGGAAGATTTGCATCCGGGCCTAGCCCTGTGGAACTGCAGCGGTCCGTGGACCACCCGGACATTTCGTATTAATTTGAATAAATTTCGAAACTGAATTTCTGTTTCTTCCCATTTCAGCTGAGAATACTATTTCGGATGCTGCATTGTTAAAACATTCTTTATTCAAAACTTTTCTCCTGTTTAGTGTGTTAGTGATCATTTAATATTATCTATTATATATAAACTAACTAACTAACCACCACGCCGCCTCCCCAAAAGGGTAGGCACAGAAGCGCTTCGAAATTTTCCTGTGTTGATGGCGATTCGTCTTCTAAACGAGGTGGCAACGTAGAAAGACTTATTTGGATGCAATTATAGCGAATTCTCAAATACCCTTATAAGTGTAAAAAAGACTTCCTAATGGATAATCTAATGGATTACTTTGAGGGATTATTTAATAATTGTTTAAAATAGGGAACATGTCTAATATTGGACTATTAAAAACCCTTATAAGTGTAAAAAAGACTTAATAATGGATAATCTTATGGGTGACTTTGAGGGATTATTTTTTTCTTCTTCTTCTTTAACAGCCGTTGTCGTTCACTGCTGGACACAGGCCTGCCCCATACTTCTACATGTATGACATGTCATACGGGGGGTGGTTGGCATTGCAACGCCACGCTTGCCAGACAGGTTGGTGTCCTCCAGACGAGGTGTCCTTCCACGTTAGCCTATGCATCAATATTGTCCACCGAGGTTATTCACACTCGATCTCTATCATTTCGCAAAGTTTCCAGGGGAGACCAAAGTCGAGGAAGTGTGGATAGGTACTTGTGATCAGATCAATCCTCCAGCGTAGCATGGCCATCACCACGGTCAATAGGATCCCCCTTACTCCCCCTAGGGGGGGAGGGTTTATTTAATGATTTTTTTTAAATAGGGAACATGTCTAATATTGGACTATTTAAAAAATAGGTCTTATTATTTATTATTTGAGATTTATTATTAAATACATCCTCCTTCCACCCAGTTCTAAATATGTTCTTTGTAAATTATTTACTTTATTTTTCTAACCATGACAAAGCTCCGGCTGGAACGAAACCGGTTGTTTTTGATAAAACAACATAAAAACTAGGTTTAAACATAAATTTAATTATTTGTATTTTATGTTACCATACATGGTCAATTCAGTAAAAAAAAATATTCGAATGAATAACCAACCTAACCATAATGAAGTTTCAGATTTAGTGAGAGCTTTTGAGGTTGTGTTTTAAAGGTGTTCTTATGAAAGGGATACACAACCTTTCAATGGCGGCGAGTGCTTCTCTTTGTGCTCATCCCCTCGACGGAGAGGGGTGGAAATTTCGAGATGCAACTTTTTCTTTCGGCACCATCGCAAACCCCTTTTCATCCCCTATTCTTTACAGCCCCTCTGCTCCTTCTAAGACTATACTCCGATCAGCCGTTTCATTATTTTCATTATTTTCCAAAAGCTTCTTGGGTAATATTTTGAAAATTTGAAAAAGGAATTCATTTTGTTTTGAAAAAGAATTTAATCATTATATTTGTGCCGAGATGAGTTTTTTTAATCAACTTTTGACGACTCATTTTGTAAATATTTTTCGGGTGAGAAATATTACTTTCTTATTAGTTTAGATGATAAGAAAACTTTTATTATTGTTTTCATAACAGATTTCTATAGAATATGTATAAATGTTAAGTATGTATAATAGTAATATAAAATGCATAATTGCATGTTTCTTATTAAAAAAAAAGACAAAAGATATGAATGGTTTAAAAAATACTAATTAACTAACTAACCATCACGCCGTCTCCCCGAAGGGGTAGGCAGAAATAATGGACTGCCACATTTTTCTTTCCTGACATATTTCTCTTGATTCCTCAACGTTCATACATCGTGTCATGCACGCGCGTCGATTTCTCTGACTCCTCACATGGCCGACATTCAATATTTGATTTATTTGATCGTGTCACGTTTTCCTCGGTCTTCCTCTATTTCTGGTTCCATTTACATCGTTAACATATAACTTTTTAGCATACTTTCTTCATTCATTCTTTCTATATGTCCAAACCATCTTAATGATCCTTTCATTATTTTGTTCATAACGCCATCATTCGCACCGCATTCACTTCTTATATTTTCATTTGACATTCTATCATTCTATCACAGAGTATCCACACATTCGTCTAAGAGATCTATTTTTTTTTATAAGATATATATAATTCTATAATTTTTGTTTTTCTGTTATAAGTTTAAACAAGTCGCCTAAATGTGGTTAGTTAATTTTCCATCGTGTCCTTTAAAAGGGTTAATATAATATATAAAATTGTCAAATAATTATGCAGATATTATTTAAAAAACATTTAATCTGATACAATCAATATAAGAAGGAGTCTTTGAACGCAATTTTTGTTTTCTAGTACGTTATTTGCTCAACCAAATCGTCGCCTATAGAAGTCCGCTTTTATTGAAAAATTAATGGCCATGGTGAAAAATTTTCTAGTACGTTATGTGGTCTACCAAATTTTCAGTTTATCAGTTTATTTATTTACTCAAAAGATATTACATAAATAATAACAATTTAAGGTATCTATTTAAGAAAGGGTTAAGAATCAGGAATGCATGAGAGATGGTTCAACTTTAGGAAGCCAAAATACTCTCTAAAGTTAAGAGTATTTTTCTTCTGAACGTACTTTCACTATTATGAAAGACGTCGATCTCCAGGGTAATCTTGTTCAGCAGACTGATTGCTTTTCCCACCGGCATTATTAGAGACAGGTTGGTTCTTGGGCCGGAAGAAAGAACAATCTATGCTGGCGCTGTCGGAGATATCTGTCGGGAACAAAAAGACCTACACCCTACAGCACGGCTGAGTTTTCAAAATATCCCCTAATTAATCTAAAGAAATGGTAATGAGAATCCCGTCTCTTCGAAGCTGCAGAGAATTAGACCCCAACATTCCCAAAAGAAACGCTGTGGGATAGAGCCATGGATAGCTACCATACTCCATCATGGAGAGATACTTCAGAAATTTTTCTGAACCCTCTCCAGCATAAGGGAATATCTCGCCTCGTGCAGACTCCATATCGCAGACGCCTATAGAAGTCCGATTTTATTGACAAATCAAATCAGTTTATTTTCTCAAAAGATATTACAAACAATAATTATAGTTTAAGGCATCTATTGAGAATAGGTAAAACTTAAAAAATATATAATGCCAGGAACGCATGAGAGATGGTTCGATATTAGGAATACATGATACTCTCCAAAGTCAATGCAATACAAATGAATGACTCTAGTGCAAAAATTTCTAGTACGTGCTCAACCAAATTGTCGCCTAGACAAGTCCGGTTTTATTGAGAAATGAATAGCCATGGTGCGAACTTTTCTAGTACGTAATGTGCTTAACCAAATCGTCGCCTATAGAAGTCCGCTTTTATTGACAAATTAATGACCATGGTGCAAACTCGGGGGTAAATTGCCGAACACATTATAGGGGGTCCAGCCGCCCGAGCGATCCGTCATCCTGTGGGAGAATCGCCCAGATGTGAGATGACATCTCCCGCACTGGACCGAATCGGGTCCACAACAATTTAATTAAAATTATAAATATATTTATATTGAATCAAACGCGTTTTTTCAGTGGAACCTCGGTAATCCGACAAACCTTTTGCAGGGCAGTGTCGAACTACCGAATTTATCGGATTATATAGTACTACCTAAGACCCCCCCCCCCCCCTATAGGCCGGAGTTTTTTGAAAAAAAGTACCTTGTAATCCGACAAATTACAGATCAAAATGATAGATTCTTTCTGAACATACTACATATCGCACGCTTAATAGTAAACTTACCGATTATTGTTTAGGTCATGATTGAGTTAACATTAGACAGAGGCTTGTTGTGTTAACGCTATCCATCTATTTTTCACAATGTTAACGCTATCCAGTCGTACGGTTTTTTCGACTGTTTTTTGAAAATTAACGTCATTTATGCTATAGAACTTTAAAATAATAATAATTAAACCATCAAAGATATAATTAAATGTGTCTCGAAGGCACAATCAAATGTAACATTTAATAATGCCTTAGACAGGTGAAAGATGTCATTCATATAAAATATAATCCAACTTTTATAAAATAGATACTCTACGTATATATTATTATCAAATGTGTGTCTAAGGCACAATCAAATGTGACATTTATTAATGCCTTAGACAGGCGAAACATGTCATTCACGTAAAATATTCGTACAATAAAACATCTTCAAAACAGACGTTTTCATTTGAATTAGTAATTAAATAAGCTTTACATCATTGTTCTTTAAGAAACAATGAAAACATAATCAGTGTTATTTTATCAAATTATAATGTGTCAGCCGGCCCTGTTCACTGTAAGGGCGGTAAATATCCAGAGCCGTTTCCGGATTTGTGGCGCGGGGCGCCGTGGGGGACGGAACACGCGAGGAAATTATTTCATTACCCAATAATGAGAAACAAAGAGAACTTTCACACAAAAGTAGCCTGTTTTATACGATTTCACATTCATTTAACACGACATACAATTCTAATTTCACTCACACATAAGAATATACTATTGTGTTATACTCCATATACGAGTATTTGTAATTCTTCTCTATAACTTTGCGGCATCAGAATGTTGCAGTAATAATATGGAAATCATTAATAAATAAACTAACTAACTAACTAACTAACCATCACGCCGTCTCCCCGAAAGGGTAGGCCGAAAGAATGGACTGTCACACTTTTACTGATGCGGCACTCCATCCTTCTCTTTTCGCCCCGCGGGAGACGCGGTGTGATGGGTTGCGAACCTCATCGCCACCAATAGGCATCTCCCGCGCACACTTCGATCTTCCAAACATCCACAAAATAAATCTAAAACAAATAATATAAAATACAATGATATAAAATAAAATTACAAAATAAAAATAATTTAACACTAAATGTTCTTTTTAGATGGTGCACATATTGCCTATTTAATTTATTTTCCACGAATCCACCGTTTTTTTTTAATTTAGCACATAATGTAATAACACATAATGTTTTTTTCGATGTTGCACATGTTGACATGGACGATCCGGACTTTTGTGTTCATTTAATTTATGTTACACGTATCCACCGTTTTTAAAATTAGCTGTAATTAGGCACTTTACTTTACTTTATAAATAATGTTATTAAAATAAACAAAAGTTGTTTAAAAATAGAAGAACTAAAAACAATCACTGTCCACAGAAATACCCAGAAATTAAACTAACAATGCACCTATAATTGTTAACCACTTCCACAAATAATCTGTGTAGAAGTGGCGGGGACAAACCCCAATGTCTATATAAGTTAATCGAAAGATTTTACTGAAATCTCTTGATGGAAGTTCATTTTAAATAATAATTAAATAAAACGATGTTTTTTAACTACTTCCACTTTTGTCTTTATTTAGACAGCGACCGGTTTCGCCAGGTTCGCTGGCATCGACAGACTGGTAACACTATTGTAAACTTAGTTCTTTATATACATACAGATCAGGGGTGAAGTAACACATTATATTTAAGCCTGCACACTCGAAGATGTCCTCATAAGACGAAACACGTGTCGTGAATATTTCATATCATTTATATAATTTTTAGTTCTTCTATTTTTAAACAACTTTTGTTTATTTTAATAACATCATTATGGAATTCTATACACTTAATCATACATCGATTAATATTAATAAATAATATTTAAAACTAAAATATCAGGGACTTGTGACCTGTCATTGGTTGTGTTAAACGATCGCTTTATGTAATACAACATTCCCCATTCCACACTTCTTACGAACACCATGTCTGGCAATTATTTCTGAAAATTGTATATATGCTACCATGTTGAGAATTATTTCACATATTTTAGTTCAATCTACACCAGCGCCATCTATTGAGACTAGATGTAAGCATTAAGCAGAAAATCTTTATTAATGTAATAATATTCGAGTATTCAATTAACTTCGAAATATTCGAGAAAAATAAACTCATAAGTGAAAAAAAAAGTGTTTTAATTCATAAAAATACGTAAAAATTTTAAAACTATTACTTTCATTCTAAATACAAGATGGAAGCTAAGTTTAAGGTAGGGATAATTGCTAGTATTGTAAGACTTGAAGTTAAGTGTATTTGATAATTCGTATTTTTTTTAGTTTAATTCTCTTCATATCTTTAGTTGTTAAGTGATTATCATAAAAATATGTTAAATCTGTAATTATCAATGATAAAAATAGTTTGAGCTATTTATGTGCTTTTCTTATTGCATATTATATTGCCTGTGAAAGGCTATTACATATACGTCTCTATTGAGATACAATTAATTCTTAATGATTAACTCGTAATGGGTAAAATCCAGTATTTGTCGATAAGTATTTGTATACATTTAAAAAAATTCTAAAATATCAGTTCATAATGGTGATAACTCGTTGTCTCTACGGTTACCTACTCGAAGATGCGGAATGCGGAGAACAGAAAGGATTTTAGGCGTTTTGTTTTAGCCACGGGCAGTTCCATTGATCACGACCCTCAGTAATGAGGATACGAATAAGGAAGAAGGAGAAGGAGAACTTGGCGTGAACTGTGTTTTTACGATATCTTTGTAACATAGTTTTAAATAATCCATTGTGTCGGCGGAAACACTTTGATATTTTAATATTATTAACTGTTAAATTAAAACAATGTTATATAATATAATATCACGATTAATTAATCGTTGCGACAGCTGTTTCGTTAACCAATGTTACCATAATCGGATGTTACAATCAACTGAGTAGTTGATTGAAACACCTGATGATGCTCAAATTGGTTAGCGACACGGCTGTTGATACAATTTCATAGAAATTAAATCAATTGTGTGATAGTGAATCAATGTAACAATTAATGACATTATTTATAATTTAATTGTATCTCAATAGAGACGAAGACGCAAATTGGAAACTGAATATGGTTGATCAAGGTGTTTACAGGACTTATGACCTGTCATTGGTCGGGTTAAGCGCACGCTTTATGTAATTACAATATTCCCCATTCCACCTTTCTTTATGACCATGACTGACAAATTTTTGGAAGTTGTATATATGTTAGAGTTCTATGCCGGATTTCACATGTCAGTTTCAATGTGCCATCTATGAATATTTTGATTACATATGTTAATCTTTTTTTTAAGATTACTCTATATATAATCTACATACTAACGCCATCTATGGAGATTTATGTTTATTAAGCATTAAGTCGTCATCTTCGTCTCTATTGAGATACATTTAAATCATGAATTGATGACCCACGGGGGGTGAAATCCAGTATTCGTATACAAGTATAAGTTTACATTCACAAAAAATATTATTTATACATAATGTAAACGACGACTTCGTGGCAGAGTTGTAAGAGTTCTGATTGCTATTACGAAGGTCCCGGGTTCGATTCCCGACGATGGCAGTGTGATTGTTACACTGTCATTAATCTGGTGTAGAATTCACGTGACAATTAAATGGCGTTAGATAAGCTACCTATCATATGTCCCGATAATCAATATAATAGCTGAAAAATATTTCAATTTTAAGCTACGCGTCTTAATTCTTCTTCTTCTTCATCTTTAAGTGCCTGAAAAGATTCTATGAATAGGCTAAAATAAATATCTTACCTAACTTGCGATGTCCAATGTTCGAAGTTTGAAAACTACTATACTCGTATAATACGGTTTCATAGTTGTTAATACTTTGGCGCTTGCTCTATGCAGATATAGTGTGGGCTTAAAATTTTCCATCGCCTCGACTCGCCAATGAGCTGTTCTGTCTAGACTTGGACTGAGACTCGGATTTATGAAATTCAAATTAAAACACCGCAGTGTGTCCTAACTAAATTAGCAACTAAAAAATGTTCAATGCGGACCAAAGTTTGAAAGTATTTAATGTGTTTTATGAGAAATTCTCGAAAGTACAATCGAAGAATTTCAATATTACTTTGAAATTCTCGTAAAATAAGTATTTTGTTTTAATGTATAAACCTATTTAAGCGGTATTACTTACTTTGATTCTATAGAATCAAATAATATTGACCTAAAACTGAGAATACTCCTCATCAAGACCTGTATGGAGTATTTTGATGTTCGGCTGCGAGACATGGTGCCTATCCGAAAGAGATAAGCGGAGACTAGAGGCTTTTGAGATGTGGTCCTATAGAACATTATTAGGAATTTCCTGGAGAGACCACATCACGAATGAGGAAGTTCTTCAAGGAATCGAAGGAGTAAGGAACCTGCTTAGGACCTTGTCCGAAAGGTGTGCAAGATAGATCGGCCATGTAATACGTCAAGAAGGTCTCTTGCATGCCATAATGGAGGGTATGACCGAGGGGACAAACCTGGAAGACCTGTTGGTGGACGTGCGCTGCTCATCATATTCAGATTTCAAAAGAGCCGCACAAGACAGGAAAGAATGGAAGAGAAGAATAAAAGAAATTGCTGCAAACCAATCCCAGGATTGAAACTTTCGAACTTACTTAATTTACTTACTTAGACAGCCGTTGTCGTCCACTGCTGGACAAAGGCCTACCCCATACTTCTCCACGTATCCCTGTCTTGTGCCTTTTGCATCCAATCGCCAGCAATTCTTCTAATGTCATCGGACCATCGTGTAGGGGGTCTCCCTCTGTTTCTTTTGTTTTTGCGGGGTCTCAAACACAATTACTGTAAACAAACTGTTTTTGGCTATTATATTGATTCTCATGACATATGATACGTAGCTAATCTATCGCAATTGTATTATCATGTAAAATCTACACCAGATCAAAGACAGTGTGACAATCACATTGTTGTTTATTGTTTCTTGCCATTTTTTTGTTTATTATACAATGATGAAAAACTCCATAATCATTAATGAAAATGTATGTTTTCAATTACTTATGTATTTTTGGCTTGTAATCATACAGCTAGGTGCATATATGACTCTGGTGACGCCGGTGGGAAGAGCAATTAGTCTGCTGAACGCGGTCTCCTCGGAGATCGACGTCTTTTATATGAGTGAAGGTACGTTTAGGGGACAAATACTCTTGACTTTAGAAAGTATATTGTCTTCCTAATGTCGAACCATCTCTAATGCGTTCCTGGTACTTTGTTGTTTCTTTATAATATTTTACCTGTACTCAATAGATGCCTTAAACATTTTCCTGTTTGTAATGTCTTTTGAGTTAATAAACTGATTTGATTTGATTTGATATATCCAAGGATCCAAAAAGGATCCAGAAACGATTTTTAAGGTATTTATACCTCAGGGAGTATAACTGTTATCCTTTTATGTACCCCTCACTGTTTCTCTCAGGAGTGTTGGGTTTCAACACTCTTGAAGCTCGTCGAATGATCTTTCTGGGAAAGCATTTTTTTAAACTGTTATCCGGAGGTATTTTCAATCCACGAATACTGAGAGAGCTAAATCTGTACGTTCCCCATAGTCATAGTAGAGCAAGGGGGCATATATTATTTTATGCTCCAAATTGCTGCACAGGGGCCCTTCGAAGTTCGCCTGTATTGAAAGCGATTCGTCTCTTAAATGAGGTTGCAAAAGAGATAGACCTCTTTGGATGCAATTATGGCGAATTCGTTAATACCCTTATGATAAAGGCAGCAAGCAAAAAACAATTTTTTCCTATTCATAAGGTTCTATTTATATTTCCTTTGAATTTTTTTTTTACTCACCCTTTACATCGATTTGGCTTGCGCTGTAATGATGTAAGGAGATTTTCAACAAAATAATAAATAATAATATTAGGTCCTTACATATGAAATTGGCGTTTTGCCGTACTGGCAACTTTGATCTCAAATATCTTCTCTTTGGTTTGGAATTCCAAATGCAAATTTATACAGCTTTTTACTCAAGTATTTGTGTTTCGAAAATTATAATTCATTTGTTTTTTCCTCTATTGTTTTTTTTCTTTGCGTCACTCAGTTTACAAAATGGAAAACTTGAAATATCGCGTTATTTACGAGTACGAGTTCCACCGTGGCACCAGTGCTGCAGAAACGGCTCGAAGGATTAATGATGTGTATGGCGACGGTGCCGCAAAAGAAAACACAGTGCGTTTTTGGTTCCAACGTTTTCGTTCTGGAAATTTCGACCTGCAGAACAAGCCCCGTGGACGGCCGGAGACCAAAGTTGATAATGAAGAATTGAAGGCTATTGTGGAAGCGGATCCATCGCAAACCACGTCCGAGTTAGCTGCAGGCTGCGGTGCTAGTGATAAAATTGTTTTAATCCACTTGAAGCAAATTGGGAAGGTGTTAAAGCTTGAAAGGTGGGTACCTTACGAATTCAGTGAAGCAAATCAACAAACGCGCGTTGACTGCTGCGTTGCATTACTCAACTGGCACAATAATGAAGGGATTTTGAATCGAATCATTACCTGTGATGAAAAGTGGATCCTGTATGATAATCGGAAGCGCTCATCGCAATGGCTGAACCCTGCCGAACCAGCCAAACCATGCCCCAAGCGAAAATTGACTCCAAAAAAGTTACTTGTGAGCGTTTGGTGGACTAGTGCTGGTGTCGTTCACTACAGCTTTCTTAAATCTGGCCAGACGATTACGGTAGATGTCTATTGTCAGCAACTGCAAACCATGATGGAAAAGCTAGCTGCTAAACAACCGAGGCTGGTTAATCGCTCTAGGCCACTGCTGCTTCATGATAACGCTAGACCACACACTGCATAACAGACGGCTACTGAATTAGAAGAGCTTCAATTGGAATGGCTATGACATCCACCGTACTCTCCGGACCTTGCCCCAACAGATTACTATTTTTTTCGAAATTTGGATAACTTCTTGCAAAGGGAAAAAATTCAACTCCGATGGGGCAGTCCAAACCGACTTCAAAGATTTTATTGATTCCCGTCCGAATGTTTTTTTTAGTAAAAGGATCGATGAACTACCTATGAGATGGCAAAAGTGCATAGATAGCAATGGTACGTACTTTGATAAAATAAATATATTATATTTAAAAAAAATCAACTTTATGTTCCTCCCATATAAAACGCCAATTTCATATGTAAGGACCTAATATATACCAGAAGACATATACAATTTTTCGATCACTCTGAAGTATGTTACTATTCAATGTGTCAGGAACTTCATTTCTATTGTCTGAATGTTATGTGTCATTAAAGTTACGTGCATAAATATTATGAAAAGAAAGATTATGTAATTTCTTTACGAACATATTTTTCGTGTATCGGTGTTAACATTATTAAATATCAAATATAGTATTAATTAAATAAAACGATGTTTTTTAACTACTTCCACTTTTGTCTTTATTTAGACAGCGACCGGTTTCGCCAGGCTCGCTGGCATCGACAGACTGGTCCCAGTCTGTCGATGCCAGCGAGCCTGGCGAAACCGGTCGCTCTCTGAATAAAGACAAAAGTAGAAGTAGTTAAAAAACATCGTTTTATTTAATTAATATTTAAAATGAACTTCCATCAAGAGATTTCAGTAAAATCATTTGATTATCAAATATAGTACTTTTATTTTATATTTACAGCATATTTCTTATTAATTACATTTATTCTTGTATTTGTAAATACATTATTATATTATGCAAGAACATGAGTTCGATGACGCAAAAAAATATTTTTTGAATAGATTTAAAATCCGACTAAAACGGGATTTAAAATCAGTATCTACTTATATATTATAACATTAAAAAGTCGGACGGGTTTGCCTTACTGGTTGACGCTAGGCACGCCACTGGTTGCAGCACAACATCCCTGTTTATTGTATCAAGGGTATAAATAGCCGTGAAGTTTTATTATATTTTATGTAGATATATCTATGACATTTGATAATGGATTAGATAGGCGAAACATTTCATTCACGTAAAGGATTATTTTGTCCAAGAATTAATTGTATCTCAATAGAGACGAAGATGCAAATTGGAAACAGAATATGGTTGATCAAGGTGTTTACAGGACTTATGACCTGTCATTGGTTGGGTTAAGTGCACGCTTTATGTAATACAACATTCCCCATTCCACCTTCATTATTATGATCACCATGTGTGACAAACTTTTTGGAAGTTGTATATATGTTAAACTCCAAGACTACTATTTACGTGGAAGTTTATACAATCTACATACTGACGCCATATATGAAAATTTGTGTTTATTAAGCATTAAGCAGAACATCTTTTTTAACACAATGTGAAAGGCTACCGCCATTAGCGCATTGTTAGAAGCCACCTGGAGATGTCAGTCCTATCTATATGCTAATTTTTTTTTTTGTATTGAATTAATATGCTGCTTGTCGCAGCGGAGTTCTCGGAGGGGCCTTGCGGAACCTCAATACTTCGCGGAGCACACTTTGATAAGCGCTTGTAAAGGTATAATAAAATTGCGCTCGTTGGATAGAGTAATAGGGGATTCCCTTGGCTTATTTTAAGTGGAATCTAAAACAGTCGCCGTGGACACAAAACGACGTAGAAAAACCTTGCACGCAACCTTGACAACCCCAAGGTTATCGGTCCTAATGGTGATGATGGAAACGTATTTCCAATCGCAAGCCAGAAAATCTCATTTGTATCTCATTTTAGGATATTATTGGTGCTGATAATGACGCGAACACTCCACTGAATTCTATGCCCATTATACTTCACAAACACGGGGGGAATATTGAAAACCTATCGAGAATTTCGAGAGCGCCAAATATCAAATATGATACATATTTCACAAATGATGCATGGTACCAATATTTCACTGATATCAAGTATTTCTCAATACTTCGATACGCTCTTAAAATATACGTTTTGAATAATACGAACGCATATTAGTAATGTAATACGTCATTACTGTACATAGAAATAACGAATAATTGTATCTCAATAGAGACGAAGATGTAAATTGTTTTTCTGGGAACAGAATGTGGTGACCGAGGCGCTTACAGGACTTATGACCTGTCATTGGTTGGGTTCAGCGATCGCTTTATGTTTAACAACATTCCCCATTCCGCCTTTCTTAATTTGTCAGATGTGGTGGTCATAAGAAGGGCGGAATAGGGAATGTTGTTAAACATAAAGCGATCGCTCAACCCAACCAATGACAGGTCATAAGTCCCGTAAGCGCCTCGACCACTACATTCTGTTCCCAGAAAAACAATTTACATCTTCGTCTCTATTGAA
This sequence comes from Lepidostoma basale, assembly GCA_022606425.2. NCBI lineage: Eukaryota > Metazoa > Arthropoda > Insecta > Trichoptera > Lepidostomatidae > Lepidostoma > Lepidostoma basale. Next base: position 540,523 of record JAHDVF020001554.1, read on the forward strand.
ATACAATTAATACTTATAAAAAATAAAAAAATTATCTGCAATGGGTAAAATCCAATATTTGTCTACAAGAATTTGTATACATTCAAAATGTTATAGAAATAACATAAACTAAATCAAAAATATTTAAATAACTAATTAATCCACCAACACGCCGTCTCTCTGGAGTGGTGGTAGGCAGAGAGAAAAGCCCACCATATTGTTCTATCCTGACACACTTCCCTTGCTTCATATTCATTTCATTGCCTCATGCACGCATGTCGATTTCTCCTCTGGTGATGCCAGTGGGGAGAGCAGTCAAACTGCTGAACATGATCGCTTTGGAGATCGACGTCTTTCATATTAGTGAATGTATTTTCAGAAGCCAAATACTCTTAATTCTGGAGAGTATCCTGTCTTCCTAATGTCGAACTATCTCTCATGCGTTTCTGGTAGTATGCTATACTAACTAACTAACTAACTTACCAGCACGCCGTCTCCCCGGAGTGGTAGGCAGAAATAATGAACCGCCATATTCTTCTATCCTGACACACTTCTCTCGCGTCATATTCATTTCATTGTCTAATGCACGCATGTTGATTTCTCCGACTCCTTACGTGGCCGTCATTTAATATTTGTTTGATTTAATCATGCTACGTTTTCCCCGGACTTTCTTCGCCATTCTTTCTGTCCAAACCATCTTAATGACCATTTAATTATTTTGTTCACCTTCTTCTTCTTTTGGTGCCGTGTCAGGTCCCCCCAACGTTGGCGATCACTACAGCAAAGGCATCTTTATCCTGCGCCATTTGAAACAGGTTCAGAACTCTTGTTATCCCTGTCCACTCTTTGATGATCTGCAACAGCTGCCTTCTACCAACTCCCCGGCGTCCCTCCACTTTACCCATTAATATCAGTTCAAGGAAGTGGTATTTTTCTTCCCTTAGCACATGACCCAAATATGAGACCTTTCTAATTTTCACACTTGACAACAGCTCTCTATTGGCTCTGGCTCTCTGCAGTACGTCTGCATTACTGACCCAATCGGTCCACGGTATACGGAGCATTCTGCGGTATATCCACATTTCGAACGCTTCCAACCGGTTCATTACATTCACTTTCAGAGTCCAGGTTTCGCAGCCATGTAGTAGAACATACCATATATAACATTTAATCATTCTTTGTCGGAGTTTCAAGTTTTGTTCATAACGCTTTTATTTGCACTGCATTCACTTATTATATTAAATTTGACATTATCATATTCAGTTTTATCATACATTCGTCTAGGAGATCTGATTTCTACAAATCAAAGATAAATAAAGAGAATATTTAATATTTCTTCTTCGTGGTAACATGCCTGAGAATTAGTCTGTAACAAGCTTCACTCGTTTCCTCCACTTAGTCCTGTCTCCAGCCAATCTCTCCATATCTGTGTCGCTGCCCCAGCGCATGTCCCTAATCGCTTGGTTCATATAGGCGTCCTTTAGGCGTTTCTGATGTTCCTGCCTTCGACCATTCCCTCTGCTATAGTGATAAGCAGGCCCGAGTGCCTGATGTTATGGCCTATCCAGTTTGCTGGTTGCCGGGCAAACCATTTAAGCACTTGTTTCTCCGGCCCTTCTCATCACCTCGCTGCTTTGGAAGCAGCTAGACGTCTGCACTCATTCCGCCAAAGGTCCATGTCTTACAGCCATACAGCGGCACACTACAGACAAAAGTCTTGGTCAAGTATTTTTCTGATGCTCATTCTAATGTTATTTAAGTATCTCTATATTTTTATTGAAGATACTTGAATCTTATTTATATTTTTTATATTAAAAATTCTTTTAAAATACATAGTTAAGAATTCCACTAAGGTTTACAGCCCCGACCGGTTTCGACAGCTCGCTGCCATCTCCCGGTGCCAACACCAGATCATATAGCTCTCACGACCGCATGGATTTTATTTTCGACATGTTGGCTACACTTCCGTGTAGCCTGACCTTTCCCCTCCGCAACGAGACCGGTTCGAAGTCAGTATGTTGAGAAGTGTCAACGCGACAATACGTTTCGTGAAAAATGTCAATCTAATCTCCCGCCAAATGCGAAATACGCGGCGCCGGCAAGAGTTTTGAGGCGCTGCAAACTCCATGGAGATGAATTTCTCCGCTCCATCGTTACTCTCTGTTCTTCGCAGACCGATTCTTATTTATATTTTTTCTTTTTCGTTACGATTTTTTTTTTGTGTGGAGAGCATTAAACAAATATTGAATGTATTTTTTTGACATATAAAAAAAAGCAATCACAACTTACATGAAACACATTCTTCTAAGCTGGTTATTTTGCGTGTGGGTATTCAAATTTATTCAAATACTTTTTCCGGAGAAAAAAAAATTGAATTCGATTCTAAACGTGAAAAAATATTATTTTAAATGTGAACAGAGCCCCTTTTTCTTCGGATGCGAAGTGTTTATCTTAATTGAATCGACTTTTTTCATCAGTATTAGACATTGTATGTTTCTCCAAAATGCTTACATGCAAATTCATTTAAATAGACTCAAACATTTCTACGTAATAATCAACGTAATGATTTTTTACAACATTTTGAATGTATACAAATACTTGTAGAAGAATACTGGATTTTACCCATTGCGGGTTATCAATTCAAGAATTAATTGTATCTCAATAGAGACGAAGATGCAAATCGGAAACAGATTATGGTTGATCGAGGTGTTTACAGGACTTATGACTTGTCATTGGTTGGGTTAAGCGCACGCTTTATATAATACAACATTCCCCATTCCACCTTTTTTTCTTATGACCACCATGTCTGACAAATTTTTGGAAGTTGTATATACGAGTATGTTAATCTGTAACACCACTTTTTACATGTTAGTTTTTCAATCCACACACTAACGCCATTTATGAAGATTGTATTTTTTTTTCTTAACCCAACCAATGACAGGTCATAAGTCCTGTAAGCACCTCGATCAACCATATTCTGTTTCCGATTTGCATCTTCGTCTCTATTGAGATACAATTAATTCTTGACGTAATGATGTTTCAAAGTTATTGTATTTTTTTAATAGACATCTTATTCTCAATCGTATTCCCCATGATTGATCATGTTCATCCTGTAAACCATTAACCATGGCACGCCATGCGTTTTTGTCACCCGTCAGTCTTCAGGACCTTATAAGAGACCAGTCAGCTCCCTGATTTGATCATACCAGCGGTTTTGTGGTCGTCCTTGTGGTCGCTTTCCCTCCTTTTGATAAATCAATTGTGTTTTTTTATTTTTCTGTTGTATTGCTATGTGTGTACGGCAGGACATCGAGGGAGAGTAGCGTAACTTTAATTGTGTTCTGGGTCCCCCTTGGTTGCAAATATACATATATATATTTTTTAACGTAAGTCCCGCATGGACGGGGCAAGGGTCTAGGGAGTGCCCCATAACAGCTGCGCCTATAACAGCTTCGAGTAAGCTGAGGGACCCCTCTATGATGATGAGCTTTTCAAGGTTGTCCTGATCTCTCCGGGCTATGTGCCCAAATACTTGAACACTATCTGAGACATGTCTTGCTCTGATACACAGCTGGTCAATGATCGACTGGTTTGCTCTTCTTGCCTTCCAGGATATACGAAAGCATCAATTTTGGACCTCTCAGATGTTCGCATAGTCCAAGTCTCTTAACCACAAAGAAAATGGAGAAAACAAGGGTTTGAACCAGTTTCATATTGGTCTAATATTCAAAATATGTTGTTTAATATATTAGTATGTTTATTGCTTCTTCAACAATAGTGTGATGATCTATATTTAATAATTTAAAAAAATTTTGAAACGAAAGTTTTCTGGAAGTTTAATTATATTTTATGGGAATCACATGTTTCGCCATGCTAAGGTATTATAGAAAAATACATAAGTGTAAAAACAATTTACAAGTGTTTTTAACAATGCTACAATACAAATAAAGTACTGTATACGAGTACAAAAGTATTAATTACTTTTTTTCAACATTTCTTATTCACATCAGATTGAACAATTTTCAGGGTCAGCATGTAGTTTTTAAAGGCTATAAAAAGTTTTAAATGTTGGTTTTTCGTGTAGTTGACTATTGTCTACTTGTGGCCCGCGGAGCATATGCGCACATTTTTTCTTTTAGTATACATAAAACCACCAAAAGAACATTCTATCGTGCGTAGTTCGTATCATATCACATATATGGAAGTATCTCAGTACATTGATTTAACTATCATGACAATTACGTCTATGGCATATTCGTGTATACAAAATCAACGTTAAGCTGATTTTAAAAAGCGCGCAAGCCGATCTTGCGTGGATAGCCGTGAGCGTGAAGGGCGGTAAGATTTTAAAAAGCGTCGTGTGCTTTTTGTTGCATTTGCTACGCCATTCTCCGTAGACGTGAATTTATTGCCAGGAATTTTATAAATGGAACATTATGAAACGTGTTCTGATGTACAGTTAAAGGAGAAATTCAATCAGGTTGGTTTGGAAGAGTTTTTTACAAAACATATATACAAAACAAGGAGAAATATCCTGCATATTACAATACTTACACGTGTGAACAGCTTTTTAGTCGAATGAAGCATATTAAATCTCAAATGAGAATACGAATCACTAATGAGCATTTAGTAAACTGTTTGCGTGTACTAAACATATGAATCGTTATGAACATTGTTGCACTTAGTTCTGACAGACAAAATCAGACGTCTCACCAAAATTTATTATATTCTGTTTAATTTTTTTTTTTTTTTTTTTGTATTGCCTAACTCTAATCTAATGAAAATGTTTGATTATCATTTTTGTTATATCTTCTTAAAAAAACAATACATTTCTTGTTTGCTTTGAATAATAAAAGAAAATTTGTTGTACGGCCCTCATTTCTAAAATCTGGCGCGGCTGCTGAAAAGGTTGGCCACCCATGGTGTAGTGTATAAAGTGATCGCTTAAAACTTATACACATTACATAGTGGAAAATTCGCAACAAATTATGTAAAATCCAACAGTTTAAACTTTTTTGAAATTTCAGTACTTAAGGTTACTTTCTTGGATAAATGGTCTATTCACTCAGGTGTTTGCTTTAATCCCCGCGAGTGGCGGACAGTTTTTATTGCCAGACATAAAAATGTAAAAAAATAATTTACAACCGAAATCGGCGCGAAACTTCCCACCGGTCTGTGCATACGGACCATTATAATGAAATATGAACACGTAGATTTTTTCAATGGAAAACGCGGGGAAATGATGAAAACTGAACAAATATTGTGCTCCGTGATCTTCATATGAATATTGCCGAATCGATTTTTAAAATAAAAAGCTAACTCCAGGGATTTAAATAAATATTAAATCTGCTACGTTTTCCCCAGCCTATTCCCGTCCACACCTGGACAAAGGCCTCCTCCATTCGCTTCCACGTCACACTGTCTTGTGCAGACCGCATCCAGGGTCTGTTCAGGTCATCCTTCTACCGTAGTTTCGGTCGTCTTGCACTTCTTTTTGCCGTCCGGTATCCAAGTCAGCAGTCTTCTTGTCTATTTTTTGTCCGAACTTCTGGCTATGTAATCTGCCCATTACCATTTTAGAGTCGCTACCCGGTGGATGATGATACTGACCTTTGTTTTTTCTCTCACCGTATCATTATGACTCTGTCTCTTTGGCTTATTCCTAACATAGCTCTTTGGGTCACTCCATTACTGGGAAAACCCTCCAAGATCGTGTCCGAAACCCATACATAAAAACTTGTGAAAAACAGGATATCGTTAAATGACTTGTATCAATGGGATCACAGTTAGAATATGTTTGCTGGTCATCAGCATAACAATGCGACAGTAAACCGAAAACATTACGAATAGAAGAGGTCCGAGAACAGATCCTTGGGGAACTCCAGAGTCGATGATGAGGAAAGGGGACACTTCACCTGCGATCTTAACCCCTGGTGAGCGGTTCGATAGTTACGAGGTTAGTCTAATTAATTAGTTAGTTGTCGATGAACACACTAAAAAGATTAACTAAAAGATAAATAACAATTGGTACAATAATAAATCATAGAGATTTTGGCTAAATGTGTATTTTCCTAAATAATACAGAATTCAATAAAATGAAGCTTTAAAAAACTTGATAATAAATTAATAAAATAATAATCATTTTGTTGCATTTCATCTAAAACTTTAAGCGGTTGTGAAAAAAATCAAAAAGTGATATGTAAGGGTTGGCCGAAAGTCGCGCGCATATTAAACGCAGGAAATAACGAAGAAAATATTGCGTTGGACGTAATTTTTCGAGGGGATTATGTAAATTTTCGTTGTTTTAGAATGTTTTCACAAATCAACCGCCACTAAATCGAGTTAAGTCGCTGTAATTCATATGTGGGTATCCGAAGGGTTGTTATTACGGCACGTAGTACGTCATAAGTTGTATTCCAAACAACGGAACATGTTTTCATTTCCTTATTAGCAGGAGGGAGGAAAAATTGTTAGTTACTTACGGATTCTAGGCTATTTTCACCATTTATTTTTGTAAACTATGATTTTTTTATTTTGTTTTAAAAGAGAATATTTTCCTGAATTGTTTAAATACTTGAAAATATTGATTATAAATATAAAAAATTAAACAATATAGTCAATATATACAAGGCATGCGTTTGCCCCATCATGACGTACGGAATACAGGTCAGAGCCGATACCAATAGAACTAAGAACCATCTTAGAGTAGCAGAAATGCAAACCCTACGCTCTATCGCAGGCAAAACCGTCAAAAATCGGATCAGAAATGAAACAATAAGGTCTGTCTGTGGTGTTGAAGACATAGTGAGATGGGGAAGAAGTAGAAGGCATTTTGACGTTTCACCACGTGGACCGCATGGATTATACAAGAATTGCAAAAATTGTTAAAGATGAAAACACAAGCAGCAAGATGAAGCAGAGAGATGGCTGGATATCATCATCATAGGACAGCCCACCGTCACAAACAGATCATACGACATAAACTAAGAGGAAGAAAAAGAAGAAGAGAAACAATATAAATAACAAACATCTACAACACAAAGTTATAGCGGACATAGAATAAATTTATTTTGTTTTTGTAATACTGTTGGGGCACAACACCCGCGGCACCCATATGGACATAATTTTAGGTCCCTCTGGCATTCTTCCTACATGACCAGTCACTAGTTTCTACAGCCACCGTAGGTGTTGAGACTTAAGGAATCTCACCACTGTTTCCTGATTAATCAATAATTCAAGCTCAAGATTTCTTTTGATTTTCAAGACCCATTCTCCATCGTAGGTTTAAAAAATTTCCTCGGAACCTTCCTCTCAAAAATTGCTAGCTTGCTTTCTTCTCTCAGCGTTAGGGACCATGTTTCACAGCCGTAAGTGACTATTAGTCTTATAATAGTTTTGTGAAATTTTCTTCTTCTTCTTCTTGACTTTTGGTAGACTCAGGAGTCTGTTATTTCAGTCGGGTCTTCTTGAGACGCTAAACTCCAGCTTTCTCTCCACCGTTTCGAGGGTCTTCCTGGTCGGCGTTGTCCGTTTGGCGTTCTATGGAAAGCTATGTATGGTATTCTATTTGAGCAGTCGAATGCTCTACCATTGAGCTATATCCCCAAAATCCCCACCCCAAGTCTCGTTCCTCTCCCTCTTGGCCATAATAATAATTTGTGCAGTGGTTTTATTTATTTATTTAATATTATGAAATGCTTCCTAAACCTCGTCCTTTGTCCTACATGCCAAAAAACTGTACTCTACGCTATTATTATTTTTTTTTTCCCATCCCGCATTTGTCTCCTCTGCCTCTCCTGTTCTTCCCGCTGTATATTCCTGTGGTGTATATTTTATCTTTTATATAATGTTCCTCAAATGTTCATGTATTATATATTATGCTTATTTATTTATTCAATAAAGTATAGCGGAGCATAGAAGTGAGATTGAGTAGATTAAATGTGGTCTGGCACCCCCTTGTTGTTGCCATATTTAAATGTAAGTCCCGGATGGACCAGGGACAGGCCCAGGGAGTGTACGAGCGAGGCTGATAAAAGGGCGCCGCTACGCCCTATAACAGCCTCGGGTATGTGGCGGGAACTTCTATGTTCCTTAATTATTCTATTTGAGCTCATCATTTCTACATGTTGATGCCAGTATCGCCGTCTTTGACGTCCCCATCTGACCACATATTCGACCTCGCAGATTTCTCGGATTGCTGTATTCCCAACTCTTTTGTGAACTGTATATTTAAAATACCAAAAAGTTTTTCTTTTGGCCATCAACAAATGAAAATGAATTCTCGAATAAACTTGTGTGGTAACATAACTTTATTAATACAAGTTGAAACTAATATTGCTTCGCGAAACAAAACTTATTATTCGAACATTCTAGAGGCATTCTAAATTTGAACTTTCGTTTTAAATATCGAATCGCATTACGGAGATAACTTTTACCGCCATAACTCACTTTCGGAATATTCAATTTACGTCTCTGGTGGTCCGTTTTGCCCAGCCTCCCGGCGAGGGGAGATGAGGGAACGTACTTAACCTAAGATGACAACTCAGGAAATAAGGAAAATTGATATTCAATATCGCAAGATCAGTAATAACAGATTTTTTTCGATTAATGATTGAAAAACAAATTTATTTTAATCTGATAACGGAACGCTCAAGACAGCTTTTTCGTAGTTACTTATTTTGAACGCTGGAAAAAACGATGAGGTTGATTTATTTTTCAAAACTAAACTTATATTAATTATTAACTGTTAATATGATAGAGTGTCGAATGAAAATATAAGAAGTGAATGCGGTGCGAATGATGATGATATGAACAAAATAATGAAAGGATCATTAAGATGGCTTAGACATATGGAAAGAATGAATGAAGAAATAATAGTAAAACAATTATATGTTAACGATGTAAATGGAACCAGAAATAAAGGAAGACCGAAGAAAACGTGGCATGATCAAATAAATCAAATATTGAATGTCGGCTATGTGAGGAGTCAGAGAAATCGACGTGCGTGCATGACACGATGTATGAATGTTGAGGAAGCAAGAGAAATATGTCAGGAAAGAAAAGTGTGGCAGTCCATTATTTCTGCCTACCCCTTCGGGGAGACGGCGTGATGGTTAGTATAAACTGTTAAATTAAATAACTTTGTTTTTTATCACAAAGAGGTTATATGAACACAAAATTTCATATATACAAAAACAGAAACATCTCTTTGGAAATGGCCAATCATTATGTGAATTCCTACCATCATTTCGAGACCAAAAACATAATTTTTTTACAAGATATAACAATGTGTATAAGGGTGTTTTATTTAGAGTTATACAAAATCATAATTAAAAAATAACATTGTATCTCAATAGAGACGAAGATGCAAATTGGAAACTGAATATGGTTGATCGAGGTGTTTACAGGACTTATGACCTGTCAAGGTGTTTACAGGACTTATGACCGGTCATAAGTTTGGTTGATCAACCATATTCAGTTTCCAATTTGCATCTTCGTCTCTATTGAGATACAATTAAATCATGAATTGATAACCCGCAATGGGTGAAATCCAGTATTCGTGTACAAGTATAAGTATACATTCACAAAAAAATATTAAAAAATAACACATTAAAATAATGTTAAAGTCTATGATATTGGCTTTATTTAATAGATATTTTTTTACCATTATTGATTGAATATGATTTCGGGCATATGAGCGCCACGGCTAGCTCGAATGGAGTGCAATCGTGAAGTACAATTTTCTAAATCATTATCAAGCAATTAGATAAAATGGTAAAACGTATTGACTACAAATCAACTGTCAACTGTCAAATTGACAGTCTGTAGAAACAATGTTGCCAGTTTAAAAACCCAACCCGCTAAAAAAAACTCCCTATACTAATAAAATATGGAAGAAGACATTGGTTTTTCAGGATAGAGTAGTGTGGCGGTCCATTTTCTCTGCCTATCCTTTCGGGGGAATGGCGTGATGATTATTTTTTATTATGATAACAATGGGAAACATAAGATTGTTACTGTTAACACTGTGAAATTCCATAATGATGTTGTTTTATGAATGAAATCACTGTTTTATTTTCACTATTGAGTTTAATTTTCTCGACATGATTCGAAGGTTGTATATCTTCATCATTCGGATATTGATATAAACTGATTTATCTGTATGTTTTGTAACTTCTAGAGAATACACATTTTTATCAATGTCTTTATTTAAAATAGCCTTTTTATACTCTGATGTCAAATTACTCTGATATACGAGATATAATTTCATTTACATTTTTATATCGGTAAACTTTGTAATCTGTGTCTAAAATCGTCCCTAAAACTTGTAAAGAACACCATAATGTTATGCAATATTCCGCTTTATGGCGGGAAGTTAATGGCAGGTGAATGTAGGTCAGTCTTTACTGCAGGGTGCAACAGATGGCGCCAGCGTTCCACTGCCGAGGACTGTCATGTCACCCAAGTCACATGCGGATTACCGTGCATGGATGAAAGCCAAATCGATTATTCTGCATCAGTTTTTGCTTAGTAGTCATAAATTAATTCAATTTCACACTATGACTGTTCGAATAATAATGTATTCAGGAATATATCAACTTCAGCACCTCATACACTGTCAATTAAATTGATAACTTTTATCTTTCATATTCGATATCAAAGCCATTGTTGCCAATAGCTGTTTTTATTTATTTTGAATATAATTCTATTGGTTCTTAAAAAAAATCTAAATAATAAAGTCTGTCATTTTTACGTTTTTTAAATATACAGTATCTATCAGTTGGTGCTAAAAATCGACATCGATTTAAAATCACAATTCAAATATTACATTTAAAATTCGTAATAAATACCATTAACTTAAAACTCCGAAAAAGAATGATTAAATGTTATATATGGTCTCTACAGCTTCGAAGAGATGTACATCTAATAACCCATTTTTTTAGATTAATCAGGGGATATTTCGAGAACTCGGCCGTACTGGAGGATGTTGGTCTGTTTGTCCCCGATAGATATCTCCGACAGCGACAGAACAAATTGTTTTTCCTACCGGCCGCCAGAACCAATCTGCCTCTGGTAACACCGGTGGGAAGAGCAATTAGTCTGCTGAACGCGGTCTCCTCGGAGATCAACGTCTTTCATATTAGTAAAAGTACGTTCAGAGGACAAATACTCTTGACTTTATAAAGTAGGTATCTTGTTTTCCGAATGTCAAACCATCACTAATGCGTTCCTGGTATTATGTTGTATGTATATAATATTTGACCTGTACTCAATAAAGACCTTAAACATTTATGCTGTTTGTAATGACTTTTGAGTAAATAAACCAATTTGATTTGATTTGATTTGATTTGAAAACCCTAGCCTATATTTACATACGGCTATTTTTTGTTTGCGGACCTTTCGTGTTACGCTAATGATATCGGTACAGCGAATACATTTTCGTTTTTATTAATATTATTTTTAATTTTCATTCCCTTTGCGCCCTTTCTTCCCCCTGTCCGTATAATGCAGGCATTTTTTATTACTTGTAACACGGAAACATGTGCGAGTAATCCATTACAATACACTCGGGCTTGGATGATCGATGAATAAAGTAGAAATTATATGGAGTTGGATATGTTATGCTTGATTTTTAACGTAATAAAGCTTCTTTACAATCAAATTCTTCATCCACTCTGCAACTGAATGGTGCGAATGTTGAAATCGTTGACCAATTTAAATACCTTGGCAGCATTATAACTAAAGCATTTAATAACATGAGAACATTCTTTTGCAATAATAATCTTTACTTGAAACTCCGACAAAGAATGATTAAATGTTATATATGGTCTGTTCTACTATATGGCTGCGAAACCTGGTTGGAAGCGTTCGAGATGTGGATATACCGCGGAATGCTCTGTATACCGTGGACCGATAGGGTCAGTAATGCTAACGTACTACAGAGAGCCAGAGCCAATTGAGAGCTTTTATCGAGTGTGAAAATTAGAAAGGTAACATATCTGGGTTATGTGCTAAGGGGAAAAAAAAATACCAACTCCTTCGACTGATATTAATGGATTAAGTGGAGGGACGTCGGGGAGTTGGTAGAAGGCAGCTGTCCTGGCTTCGGAAAATATGAAGAGTGGACAGGTATAACAATAGTTCAGAACCTGTTCCAAATGGCGCAGGATAGTGATGCCTTTGTTGCAGTGATCGCCAACGTTGGGGGACCTGACACGGCACCGAAAGAAGAAGAATAACCAAATTCTAAAATTCAAAGTCGGAAAAATTGAGCAGCGTGCATGTTACGTTGTATGAATGTAGAGGAATCTAGATACGTATGTCAGGAAAGAGGAGTATAGCGTTCGCAACATGTGTGTATTGATTGATTTTAATTCAATAAAGTGTCGTTTACAAAGAAATAAACATTGTTCAAGGGATCCGCAAAACAAAATTATGGTGAATATACAAGAAATAAAAAATCTATCTTTATTATTTTTGCTAGTGATCATGAAAAGGTTAAAATAATATTTTATAACTCGAAAAAGAGCTGAATTACAAACAATTTTATTGCATTCCGATCTGGGCATTTTATCGCAAGCTTTCACAACCCTCCCTGAACGTATCCTTACATTCAACCCTTGTTGTTCCACCGTGTTCAGTATTGTAACTGCCAGATATTTCGGCCAAACTACCCCCGTCCTGGCAATATGGCGCCCGGGGGTTGCTTACAATTTATTATTATTATTATAACACTTTATTCGCAGTCTCCAGTGTTACTATAATCTGTTACGGGTCATTTTTTACCCCCGGGCCCATGATTCACGCCTCTATTTGACGCTTTTGCCACGTTTTGCCGCTAAGATGTTTTGTGTTAAGCGGCCAAGGTGACCTTCGTCCGCAAATTAATTGTGACTCATTATAAATCATACTAATGACACGTGGCAGGGTTTTAGGTATAACTTTTTTGCGTCTTGTCTCAACCCTAGACCAGGGGTCGGCAAATTCATAAACCAAAAGAGTCAAATATCATATGTTCTAACTTTATTTTGAGATCCAAATTTATATTTATGGACCCCTTTTAAAATCTGTTAAAACTATTGTATATACATTAAAAAAATAGATATCATAATTAATTAACTAACCATCGGCCACACTGTTCATTCCTGAGATACTTCTATACCTTCCTCAACATTCATACATCGTGCCATGCACGAACGTCAATTTCTCCGACTCTTCACGTATCCGACATTCAGTATTTGATTTAGTTTATCGTACCAGGTTTTTCTCGGACCCTAGTTCCGTTTATGACGTAAAAATATACTTTTTTATCACTTTTTTTTTTCGCTGTATCCAAACCATCTTAATGATCTTTTCATTATTTTGTTTATAACACTTTCAATCGCACTGCATCAACTTATAAAACACTCCAATCGGTTCAAATAACCTGTTTTATGCAAAAATGTGGAAAACATTGGGAGACTACAATCAATATTTTTTAACCCTTAACGTACCGTGTTCAAAACAAAACGCTCGCTCCCATGTGGTCAATTCAGTTTACCACTAACTTTATCTAAATATCAAGCATATGACTCGATTAATCAAAATTTAATTTATGTCATCTTGTAGGGAATTTCATTAGGAATAGATCGATATCTATAACATACATGGATTATTTGAAAAACATATCATTATTAATTTTTTTCTGGAACCATGCGATTTCTGATATGGAATGCGTCACAGCATATGAGCAACTGACACCAAGTATGAACTTGTCTCACCCCGCCGCGCCGTGGCGCTATAAATTTACGTATGATAAAGGCACCTAGGCAAAATGTATAGTACGTTCAAGACAACGAGTACGTATTAATATTTGTCCCTTTTAGTAAAGTGTTAATATTTTCACAGTTCTGATATTATTAAGTTGCGTGCTGCGTTTCCATCCAGAGTCGGTATTATTACGTACCTATTGAAAAAGCCAAAGATATAATTTATAATACGTTCAAAACAGCGAGTAAGTATTTGTCACTTTTGATAAAGTTGTAAATATTAGCAAAACAAATTCTACCTTAACACGAATGAAGGTGAGGGCAGTCTTAAAAAATATTTTTTTTTGGGATTAAGGAATTAATTTTTTGCTTTTTTTTTATTACGAAATATTGAGAACACTTCAATGGAGGATCACAATTTTTTTTATAATATTAGGGTCCATAGGTTTTAAGAAAATCAACATTAAATTGGCAGTGGAAACTCAATTGACCACATGGCAACGCGACGGTTAAATAATTAGTGAATTAAACAATGTTATTTTCAATTTCCTAAGTATATTACTATGGAATTCCAGTGTAAATGCCTTAGCGTTCAATAAGTTGTAACACTATTTGTCAAGGGAATGTAGAAAACCTTTCATAAACGTTGATATGGAAAATTGAGATGTTTCATTTATAAGTAAAAATATTGTGAGTTTTGGTGTTTGAACAAAAAAAAATACTTGCTTTATTCGTACCGGAAAACGGCCTTATGTTATATTTCATTTTTCTTCTAAAAAGGAATCCGTTGTAAGGCTTTGATCTGCAAATATGTAAATAGGATGATTGATAAATGATTTAAGGGGAAAAGCTTGGCTTGTTTTGTGTGCAAAAGGGGTAAAAAATTTCAATTTTGAAGCGGAACGAATAAATACAGGACACAATGGTGTGGAAGAGCGAGTCTAGCGGAAAACGTGTGGAAAATTTAGCATTCTTAACTAAGAGGAAAACGTTTGAAATTACACATGATTTAAACAGTAAAATCAAGCATTTGATTGCGAATTTATTCCATATTAAAAGGCTTCTAATTAGATATATTACTAAGAAATTAAAAAAATATATATATTTATTTGTCTTTTTATTTTTTTTACATACGAGTACTTTGTATTTATATACATACAACACTATTAAAATTACATAACAGACATGTTTCGGACAACCAGTCCTTCTTCAGAGATACATATTATAAAGATACATTTTTAAAATATTATAAAATTGTTTACAAATATTTACCAACAATTTTATACAACAACAAACCATCACACCGTTTCCCCGTAGGGGTAGGAAGAGAGGATGGACCGCCACACTACTCTATCCTGGCACACCTCTCTAGATTCCTCCACATTCATACAGCGAGTCATACACGTACGTCGATTCCTCCGACTTCTAACATGACCAACCTTTCAAATTTGATTAATTTGGTCATGCCATGTTTTCCTCGGTCTGCCTCGACTCCGTACCCCATTTACATCATTAACGTATACTTCCTTAACCATTCTTTCTCCATACATGCGTTCCATATGTCCGAACCAACGCAGCAATCCTTTTATAATTTTGTTCATAATACCTTCATCCGCTCTACATTCCTTTCTTATATCAGCATTTGAGATTCTGTCGTATATCGTTCTACCACACATACGTCTTAGGGACTTCATCTCTACTGCATTTATTCTGCTTTCATCCTTCTTCTGCCAGTTCCATGCTTCGCTTCCATACATTAGGGATGGGACCAGAAAAAAATATGTAAATATCTATTTACCTTCCATTAGGGTAAGTCCCACCATGACACTTCCAGTCATTCGAGTCCCTGATGAAATTAATACCACATAAAATTTAATATAAAAAATTTATAGAAGTGTTTAAAAATTATGTTTTGATTTATAAGAATACTGAATTGCTGGACAAGTCCACAAGAAAGAAGGGTAAAACTTGGTTCAAGGAGATGCGACACTCGGAAAAATATATTGGATTTTTTTACGACGGCATTAAAACCCCGATTCAACTCTAGTTTGATGGCGATATTACAAACTCAGCCCGGTGGGATTGTGGTATTATAAAATATGGAAGCCTTCGACGAGAATAGTACCCCTCGGATACTTATACAAAGAAGTTTTATAAAACTTGTAAGGACCTTCCCTTACATTAAGGACATTCTTACGTATACTTACGTATGTGGGTGTTTTTCAAATAAAATGTTTACTCGAAAATTACATGTCCTATGACTTTCGAGGTAATTCTGCAGGCTATTGATTTTAAAACTGTTTTTTTTTTATCTCAAAACAACAGAATAACTCACAAATTGATTATTCACATATCCGAAAGTACTTATATCTGTTTATTTTGCTTAATTATTGGGAATATACGATAGAAAAGTGGTGATTTTTCTAGTGTCCCACGCTCCTTTTGCACTTTATATACGAAAAATATTCATTGATAAGCTACTTCTTGTCCAAGAGTTTTATGTTATTTGGAAGGATTATATGATCCAGATTCAATAATATTCCTAGATAACAGCGTATTAGAGTTCAAAATAATATAAAATACTGTTTTTATTTAGTCACTCAAAACGACGTTGGTGGAAAATTCCGTATACGCTACGTCGATATACTGATTTAAACGAAATATTTACTATAAACTAAGTATATATTTGATTGATGGCAACATTTTATAGCTCGTCAACGGTCGCCATGTTCGTAAATTGACACCAGTCGCATTATGTTATGTGAAATAGTGGTCGGGCGTCACGACGTGCTGTTTTTATTTTCCAATACGAACGTGATTCTATAATGTAAGTATTGATTGTTTGACTTACAGCTTTTCATGGGTAAAAATGACCGACATCTAGAATCTGAATTCAATGTAATATTTAGTAAAATCATATTCATAAACCTGCATTTTGGAATTTGTTTCAATACTGGCATCATACGTCACATCCACTACGCGACGTGATGTATTAGTGGAACGCCAAATGTGACGTAGTGGAATTATTACGCAACGAGCAAACTTTTTGAAAAACACCCATGTGTATAATTATAGTAATAATAAAATCGCTTGAAAATTGGACTATGCGAACATAAGAGAGGTCCAAAATTAATGTGGTGCTGTCGGCGAATGCTGCATATATCCTGGACTACCCAAAGCCAGCAGACTACCCAAGGAAATCCTAGTGTAGAAAGCTGATGCCAACTAACCATCTCCCCCTCGGAGATGGTTGGTTGGTTTTTTTAATACTAAAATTATGAAAATTTAAGCCAGTTTTATATATTTTATACACAAGCGATTTTGAATCGTGACTTAAGCAAATTATTAGTGCGATAAATCAAATTTAGACTATTTTAACAAGTAAAGTGGTAAAAAGCGAATTATGAAAATGACTGTGCCTTTGTGTGTATTGTCAGTTGTTCTTATTGAAATTTTAAGTACCATTTAGTTTCTTTCGAGGAAGGTTTCGAACACTTCGAGCTGAAAACTTATTTATATATTAGACTTTTCGCCATTGATTATTTGAAGAATTTATAAACTATTTTATAAATATTTTTTGGAAACTAAAAAAACTTTTATTTTACTCAAGATTGAATCTATTAATTGGGGAAACCGCAATGATTGAAACGGGTTGGTGTTTATTATTATCTAATTTTATAATGTCACACCACAAATTAAGTGCTTCATACGAAAGTTTACTTTATGACTAAATATTTATTAAAACTGTTTATTAAAACCGACCATATGTATGGAAGCCAAGCAAGGAACTGGCAATAGAAGGATGGAAGTAGAATAAATGCAGTAGAAATGAGATCTCTCAGACGAATGTGTAGATACTCTGGGTATGATAGAGTGTCGAACGAAAATATAAGAAGTGAATGCGGTACCAATGATGGTGTTATGAACAAAATAATAAAAATATCATTAAGATGGTTTGAACGTTTGAAAAGAATGAATGAAGAAAGAATGGTAAAAATATTATATGTTAACGATGTAAATGAAACTAGAAATAGAGAAAGGCCGAGGAAAACGTGACACGATGTAATAATTCAAATATTAAATGTCAGCCTTGTGAGGAGTCAGAGAAATCGACGCGCGTGCATGAAACGATGTATGAATGAGGAAACGAGAGAAATATGTTAGGAAAGTAAAGTGTGGCGGTCCATTCTTTCTGCCTACCACTTCGGGGAGACAGCGTGATGGTTAGTTAGTTAGTTAGTTTTAAAATACGATTTTTCAATTATGTTTCATATAAAAATTCGTATTTTTTTACTATATTCTGCATTTCGATTTTGAATTTCGAAATGTAAAAAAATGCAATATAAGGTATTTAAAACTCCCCTTTTGCGCATCGTGGCGCGCCGATAAATGGACACTTCAGCCCTACAGATACGTTGCGAATTTAAAATGGTACTTCAAAAAATGCGCTTATACGTTTCATCTATTCGAAAAAAAATTATTCCACGTTTAAATCATCGAATATTCGATTCTACTTTGATGTGAGGAAGCCCGATTGCTTTTGTTTTACGAAATTCATTTCGATTTTTAAATTAACATTAAAATGGAGGGATACTCATTCACAAAGGGACTCAATTGCCCTTTTGATACGTTTCAAAGGTTTTTAAGGGTCCATCGAATATGAAAATGAAACGTTTGTACGAAACACATCTAGCCAATACAAGAGGCAAGTGTCAGCTTATTAATCAATTTCAAATTGCTTTATATACTCTGAACGAAGCGCCAGAGAAATGATTATATATTTAATAAATGAAGAGAATTTTCGAAAAAGAAGGAAGCATGACAGTCTGCAACATTAGTGTAAACGGAGAAAATCTGAAACAAGTGGATGAATTTGTTTATTTAGGAAGTATGTTTACAACGGATGGGAGGGTGGAGAAGGATATTTAAACAAGATTTGGGACAGGCAACAGAATAAATGGTGCACTTAAAGTTGTCATCGCAAACAAAAGCCTATCCAAAAAAGCTAAGATGGCAGTGCACAACGGTGTTCTTGTGCCGACCCTTATGTATGGAAGTGAAGCATGCAACTGGCAAAAGAAGGATGAAAGTAGAATAAATGCAGTAGAAATGAGATCTCTAAGACGAATGTGTGGCAAATCTGTATATGATAGAGTGTAAGAAGTGAATGTGGTGCGAACGAAAGTGTTATGAACAAAATAAGGAAAGGGTCATTAAGATGGTTTGGACACATGGAAAGAATGTGTGAAAACAGAATGGTAAAGAAGGTATATGTAAACGGCGTGAACGGAGCTAGAAATAGAGGAAGGCCGAGGAAAACGTGGCACGATCAAATCAATCAAATATTGAATGTCGGTCACGTGAGGAGTCGGAAAAATCAACGTGCGTGCATGACAAGATGTATGAATGTAGAGGAAGCGAGAGAAGTGTGGCAGGACAGAACAGTGTGGCGTTCCATTCTTTCTGCCTACCCCTCCGGGGAGACGGCGTGATGGTAAGTTAAGTTAAGTTTTTTAAATGAAGAGTGTAAAAGCTTGAACAATCAAATAAAATTGTTATTTGAATATCTAGGGTAGAATTTCATTAACACGTCAATCTTCTCTCTAACCATCATGCCGGAAGAAGGAACGGACAGCCACACTTTTCTTTCCTGACGTACCATCTTAACATTCATACATAGTATAATGCACGCATCTCGATTTCTCTGACTCCTCACGTGACCGACATTCAATATTTAATTTATTTGATATTGCCAATTTTCCTGGATCTTCCCTATACATCGTTTACCTATAATTCTTCTACAATTCTTTATTCACTATTTCTTTCCATGTGTACATACCATCTTAGTGATCCTTTCATTATTTTGTGCATAACACTTTCATTCGCACCGCATTCACTTCTTATATATTCATTCGACACTCTATTAAACACAGAGTATCCTCACATTCGTCGTAAGAGATCTCATTTCCAATGCATTCATTCTACTTTCATTCTTCCATTGCCAGTTCCATGCTTCGCTTCCATACATTCCATTCATAATTGTCAAGTATAATATTTTGAAAGTTTTTATCACAAACAGTTTTTCCACACAATCGTCTAAGAGATCTTATTTCTACTGCATTCATTCTACTTTTATCCTTCTTTTGCCGGTTCCACGCTTCGCTTCCATACATTAGGGTTGGGACCAGAACTCCATTATAAACGGCCCTTTTCGCTTTCATTGATAAATGTTTGTTTCCAATAACCATTTTTAAATCTCCATTCCGTTTGTTATACGTAATATTTAAATTGCTACCTATTATTAGGAAAACATGGCATGACCAAAATAACCAAATTTTTAAGGTTGGTCATGTTAGAAGCCGGAAGAATCGACGTGCGTGTATGACTCGCTGTATGAATGTGTAGGAATCTAGAGAGATGTGTCAGGATAGAGTAGTGTGGCGGTCCATTCTCTCTGCCTACCCCTGCGGGGAAACGGCGTGATGGTTTGTTGTTGCCACTACCTGTTTAAAGTGTTATCAAATGTTTCAATTTTTCATTTGATAATTAATGTCTTAGACATGGGATATATGTTTTCCCCATAAATTATAAATAACACTTCTAGAAAACAGGCGTTTTCATTATATAAATTATTTAATATTGATAGATAATTTAAAAAACGGTGGATACGTGTAACACAAATTAAATAGACAATATGTGCACCATCTAAAAAGAACATTTTGTGTTCAGTTATTTTTATTTTGTTATTTTATTTTATATCATTGTATTTTATATTATTTGTTTTAGATTTATTTTGTGGGTGTTGGACGAACGAAGTGTGCGCGGGAGATGCCTATTGGTGGCGATGAGGTTCGCAACCCATCACACCGCGTCTCCCGCGGAGCGAAAAGCGAAGGATGGAGTGCCGCATCAGTAAAATTGTGACAGTCCATTCTTTCTGCCAACCCTTTCGGGGAGACGGCGTGATGGTTAGTTCGTTAGTTAGTTAATATTGAGTTTTTTCTTGTATTTTTTTTTTTTTCAAAAATGGAATGAACGCCGTTCTTATTATTTCAAATTCAATTATCATGTTCTTATAATAACGTACGGAGCTTGTTTATACATGAAAGCTGATATATTGCTCTTGATATGAACGATAATCGCCTTTCTCGGAATATATGAAACGTTAAATACATAGAGGCTCACAATATTGTATGTACTATATTCTCTTGTATGTACTGCTTTAGTTGTATCTTCATACGAAGGGTGTTAACAAGGATTTGGCGAGCATCTATAGAGCTGGTCTATTGTAGCACACCCTGTTTATTTACGTGTTAGAACCATGTATATACACAACGATACACAGAAAGAAATACTTATTATGATTGTAGAGTTAATGAAGTTTTTAAACGGTAAAAGATTTTTACTTCCGTGAATTTTTCGCGGGTTTCAACTAGTTATGGGAGTTGGGGGGGAGTTGAGTATGCAAAATATGAGGACCGCATTCTGTACATAGTTTTGAACTCAGGAAAGCTTGCAGATTATGATTCCGAATGTTGCCAGGAGGTTTGTTGGTCCATTTATTTTTTATACCCCATCCCCTAAGATAACAAATAAATCGACTGAAAAAATGATTTCGAACTATTTTAATGATTGTTTTATTGACAATATCCAATTATTTCTTATGATAAAAAGATACTTATAGCTTGTCGATTGAAATAGGAAAAAAAGGCACTACAACCCTTGGTGAGTCTCCCAGGGTGGGATATTTAATAAAACTTGCTTGACACGATGTATGAATGTTGAGGAAGCGAGAAGAATATGTCAGGAAAAAAAGTGTGGCAGTCCATTCTTTCTGCCTACCCCTTCGGGGAGACGGCGTGATGGTTAGTTGGTTTGTTAGTTATAAAACTTGTAGAAAACGGATTTTCAATATTTAATATTATTTTAATTCGGTATAAGGAATCACCGACCTCTCAACCATCTGAAAGCCCTTTGAAAGTTCCTGAATCCACTATCGCCCCCTTGAAGACTTCAGAGCCGACTGGGGGACGGTACCACTTTCTTTGGGAACCTATGTTCGAGACTGTTCTTTACAATTTCATTAGGAACAGCTTCTTCTGGGTTGCGTGAACACGAAATTCTAAATTCACAATATGCACTACGTGTCTATGTATTTTACACATAATATTATATACTCCTTCGTATAAGTTTATTCAGTATTCCAATTGTATCTCGAAGTTGTAAATGTCTATATATAAATGTATATGTATGTGTTCATTTCTCGTGTACTACAATAGTTTCGCAGTTTCGCTCTGTATGTATTATCCCAAGGGACAAGTTGTGTTACGGAAATGAGCAAGAGATGGCGTTGTATTGTTTCACGTTATTTTTCACCACAGGTCCCCTGGTAGTGTCGCTAAACTTTGATTGCGGAATTGTGTGTTCAAATCTATAAGAAAAAAACTTGTAAATTTGTTGAATTGGAATTTTCCTGTTCCTACTGTTATACCTTTTTAAAATAAATAAGAAGTTACAGCACCTTTACTTTGTTTGTTTATATAGAAAATTAATATGAATGGGTCTTTTAGATTAGAGATTCCCAATCATCACCCCGTAGAACACTCACCGATTTTTTCTGTTGAATCCCTGCTTATCGAAAAATTATTTTCGAAAACCTATTCAAACATAAAATTCTTATTCTTCTTGTGGACCTCATATTCAACCGGAACATTTTTTTTTGTATATATTATAAAACAACAGGCAGTTTGATTCACATGACATATGATAGGTAGCTAATCTATCGCCGTTTTATTGTCACATGAATTCACCAGATCAAATACAGCGTGACAATCGCACTGCTATCCCCGGAAATCGAACCCGGTACCTTCGATATGGTAGTCAGAGCTCTTACCACTCAGCCACAAAGTAAACTTAATCTACTGAAGAGCTAACCGGGACTAGAAGCCATGGCTTACGGGTTATTTCCACGAATTCCTATTCGTTTCTCTTCATAGTGTTTACCTGGGAAAAGATAATCAGAGAGGTTTATTGTTGCTTTCTCTGTTGGGTCTATTGAGGTCACCTTCCTTCAGCTGAGTAAATTCGGTTATCTAACGTCGGACGCAAGATCCAATAACGTTATGCACGAGACTCCAGAGGGCCATTGACTATATATCAGGACGACCACCAAAGAGATGTAAAAAAGCTGAACGTCTTCATCACAGGACCAAATTTCATATCCTTTCGTATATAACGCACCTGCTCATACATCTTTGCTTGTTCTTGATTTTTTGACCAAAAAGAACACCGTAATCATGCCTCAGCCACCGTATTCACCCGACTTGCCCCCCTGCGACTTTTTCCTGTTCCTAAAACAGAAAAGACCCACGAAATGACTGAGTTTTGTCACGATTGAGGAGATAATGACCGCATCGCTAGATGAGCTTAAGGCCATACCAAAAAGCGCTTTTCAGAAAAGCGATTGGAAAAAATGCTGGCACAAGTATATTTTATCTGATGGGGATTACTTTGAAGGGGACAAAAAAGATATTGATGGGTAAATTAATATTTTTCTAGAAAAAAAAATAGTACCATTTTGATTTGAACAAACCTTGTATTATGTAATTTATATAATGTCTGAAAATTTATTGTATCTTGATGTAAATGGAGTCCACAAATGTATGTAAAATACATAATCAATCCGTCCATTAATTTTTATCAGGTTACCATATTATCAACTGTTATGGAAATATATTCTGTTAAGTAATCAACACTTCAAATGCTCAATCAGCAACGTCCAGACATTCTATTACTATTGGATGATGCAATAACAGCTAAGGTTTCATTTTCCTTTCGTGTGCGCATGCATGTGTGCGAAATATGGATGTTTAGAAAACCCACACAGTCATAGATGCAAGGTTAGGCGGATGCGAATGGGACAGCTAGTTTGCGGTGGATTTAAAGAGTTCGTCCACCCTGCGGTGTCCTATTTCTGATGTAGGCTTGCAGGCGTCATACGATCGTTTGCCCCGACTTTAATCACAGTTGAGCTACCCTGAAACCGCAGAACAGTAGCGGGCTGTGATTTTTGGGCCCTCATTAACTTTTTTTTTCCGGTTTTTACTATGTCCAATGGTTTCTTAAAACGAAATAGAATTTTTTGATGTTAAAACATTTATGCATTTATAGAACAATAAAATTATTTAAGGATTAATTTAATCTTAATAGAAACGAAGATTTCAATTATTTTTGGAAGCAGATTATGGTGGTCGAGGCGTTTACAGGACTTATGACCTGTCATAGGTTGGGTTAAGCGATCGCTTTATGTAATTCAACATTCCCCATTCCGCCCTTCTTACGACCACCACATCTGACAATTTTTTGAAAGATGTATATATGCTACTATGTTGAGAAACACTTCCCATTTTTTAGGTCAATCTACACTAGCGCCATCTATTAAGATTAGATGTAAGCAAACAATAAATCCTTAAATGATTAACCCGCAATGGGTGTAATCCAGTATTTGTCTACAAGTATTTGTATACATTCAAAAAACAAATAAAATTATATTTTAACATAAAAATATATATTTGATATGTTGTGGTTTGACATGTTTGCTCGGCCAACCCCAAGGTAGACGACCCTCGGGCAGACCACCAAAGAAATGGATCAACAACTGGGAGTCGACCTCGCAGGAGGCTAATTCCTCTTAATTGACAGATGCTCGGGCTTAAAATATATTTTTACATAAAATTCAACAATTTCATATATAAAATAAACACAACTGTTTAATTGGTACAGCAGAGATTTTTATTTACATAAAAAATATAAATATTGGTACTAAATTTTTTATGCCTTGCGAGGGCATTCTCAAACTCTGAGTTTGAAACAAATTTGTTACTAATATTATCTACGAGTATTTACAAAATCTATTGGCCCCAAACAGTGTCAAATGCCGTTCTCTGGACCATGGCAGGCGAAAAGCCAATTAGAGAACAAGTCGCTAGACGCAAATGGCAGTGGATCGGTCACACTCTGAGACGGAACCCAGTCTGCATAGCTCAGGGTGCACTAGACTGGTCCCCTATGGGGGGAAAGAGAAAGCGAGGAAGACCTAGAGCCACCTGGAGAAGAACCCTGCAGGACGAGGTTAAGGCAGCAGGCCTCACTCGGGATGATGTTAAGCATCAGGTATGCGATAGAGTCGGGTGGAGAAGATTCCTTGAGGCCCTATGCACCACGGAGGTGTGAAAGGACAAAAAGAAGAAGAATACGACAAATATATTAATAAAAATCTCAGTAAAACCAATCCCGTTTATATTATTATATTAAATATAATAGAGTTTAACATAACTGATTTAAAATAACTGCGTGTATGACTCGCTATACGAATGTGGAGGAAGTTAGAGAGGCATGTCAGGAAAGAGTAGTGTGGCGGTCCATTCTTTCTGCCTGTCCCTGCGGGGAAATGGCGTGATGTTTTGTTGTTGTTGTTTAAAATAATAAAAACCGCAACCATAAATAATTATAATTAAACTTCTGGAAAACAGACGTTTTCACTCGAATTAATTATTTAATATGGAGTTTTACGTCACTGTTCATGCAACAATAAAATATGTATTTTTATGTGAATCTGAAAAATTGAAATCATAGTACTATTATCAATGCTATGTTGCTTCTATAAAATATGTTGATTCGAAAATGACGTCACAAAATAAGAAGGTCTTATTTTTTTTTAATTGATAGAAAGCAACATGTTCATTTGAAATTCGAGTCTCGTCTATGCAATACACTTCATGTGAATATTGCATTTTCTTTTAAAAACATTTTTAAATGTGTTTGTTATTCAAAAGCGCCACTGCTATTGGGAAAACGGGGTAAACAGGGCAACCGTGGCAAATGGCGGGGCGAGCCCGATCCCGATTGTTCCACACATCCCCAACAATGCCGCCGTCAAAGGGGCTGTATTACCCATCTTTTGACGAGGCAATCCGCCCATTGTTTCGCTCTCTGTACGCCGTACGAGAAGGCGCAGCGGGAATTAGTCGCGGCTCCAGTCCGGGAAATCTGGGTTGAATGCCACGCGGCTTTCGCGACTGGTTGTAATTTGTAATTAGCCAACGGGAGAAAGTAGCTTTTGTTGATGTTCTCGTTTTATTTGCTTTGTTGATGCAGTTTTGCAACGTGAAACAAAGTATCTGACATACTTTTTAGATTGCTTAACATTCATACATCATCAAAAAAAAAGATATTACAAAAAACAATTATAGTTTAAGGCACCTATTGATAACAGGTAAAACATAAAAAATATATAATACCAGGAACGTATGGGAGATGGTTTGACATTAGGCATACATAATACTAGTCAAGAGTATTTGTCTTCTGAACGTACTTTCTCAAATATGAAAGACGTCGATCTCCGAAGCGATCATGTTCAGCAATTGGATTGCTCTCCCCACCGGCATCACCAGAGGCAGGTTAGTTCTGCATGCTTGAAGATAAAACAGTTTGTGCTGACGCTGTTGAAGAAAACCATCTGGAACATAAAGATGGATAGCCTCCAAGATACCGGAGTTCTCAAAGAATCCCCTGACAAGTCTGAAGAAATGAGTAAGTGTGCACCCATCTCTTCTTATCCCATGAGGAATGCAGTGCGATAAAGCCACGGATAGCTACCAAACTCCCTCATGTAGAGATATCTCAGAAAATTTTCTGAACCCTCTCTAACATGAGCGAGCATGTCGATTTCTCCTTTTCTCACGTGGCCGATATACATATTTGATTGATTTGATCGTGCCACGTTTTCTTCGGTCTTCCTCTATTTTCATTATACTTTCATACACTGAATTTTTTCATGTGCCCTCTATCTCTCTGCAACTGCGATTTGGCTCAAATACTTAAAGAGAGGAACACAAAAGGGTTCCCACCACGTGGTTCACCATCCGAAGCTGTTATAGGGCGCAGCGGCACCCTTTCGACAGCCTCGCTCGTACACTTTATAGGCCTGTCCCCGTCCTTCCGGGACATAAACGAACTCTGGCTTCCCATAACATGTACCTTCTACTACGCCTGTCTTCATCCGTCGTCTTCCAAATCGCCACCTCAAAAAGCTGCGCCGCATTTCTTCTGATATCATCCTCCCGTCTTAGCCTGGGTCTTCCCACTCGTCTCCTTCCATCTGAGTGTCCATTCGTTATTATTTTAGGGATACTTGAGTCTGGCATTCTCTATACATGCCCAGCCCATCCCAATCTGAGTAATGTGTGTTCAAACTATCATGATGAACCTTTAACTATTTTGTCCATAACGTTTTCATTCGCATTGCATTTACTCTTATATTTGCAAAGAATGCATTAGAAATCAGATCTCTTAGACGAATATGCGATGAATTTGTATTAAATATACTGTCACGTGCAAATATCATCCAATTTACTAGCAATAACTGCATATTTATATTTGAATAATTTGTTGAAAATACTTATTTTTTACTTTCACAATACTTTTTTGCCCATTTCATAAACATGTTTCAGGACACAGAAGCCCTTCCTCTTATATATAATATACCATACATCTTGACAAGGATGATTGCATATTTATATCTTGAGAAAAATTTGTGAAGCATGATTGCATATAAACTTCTTAACCGTCGCGTTGCCATGTGGTAAATTGAGTTTCCACTGCCAATTTAAAGTTGATTTTCTTAAAACCTATGGACCCTAATATTATAAAAAAAATTGTAATCCTCCATTGAAGTGTTTTCAATATTTCGTAATAAAAAAAAAAGCAAAAAATTACTTCTTTCATCCCAAAAAAAAATATTTTCTAAGACTGCCCTCACCTTCATTCGTGTTAAGGTAGAATTTGTTTTGCTAATATTTACAACTTTATCAAAAGTGACAAATACTTACTCGCTGTTTTGAAGTATTATAAATTATATCTTTGACCTTTTCAATAGGTACGTAATAATACCGACTGGATGAAAACGCAGCACGTAAGTTAATAATATCAGAACTGTGAAAATATTAACACTTTACCAAAAGGGACAAATATTAATACGTACTTGTTGTCTTGAACGTAGTATACATTTTGCCTAGGTGCCTTTTTCATACGTAAAATTATAGCGCCACGGCGCGGCGGGGCGAGACCACTTCATACTTGGTGTCAGTTGCTCATACTTGGTGTCAGTTGCTCATGCTGTCTCGTCATTCTATATCAGAAATCGCATGGTTCCAGAAAAAAATTAATAATGATATGTTTTTCAAATAATTAATGTATGTTATAGATATCGATCTATTTCTAATGAAATTCCCTACAAGACGTACTCGTTGTCTTGAACGTACTATACATTTTGCCTAGGTGCCTTTATCTTCGCCCCGCCGGCCCGGCGTGCATACAAGTTTCGACCCGACCGGCAGACGATGTTTAGTCGACCGTATGCTATGACGCATTACATATCAGAAATCGCATGGTTCCAGAAAAAATTAATAATGATATGTTTTTCAAATAATCCATGTATGTTATAGATATCGATCTATTCCTAATGAAATTCCCTACAAGATGACATAAATTAAATTTTGATTCATCTAGTCATATGCTTGATATTTAGATAAAGTTAGCGGTAAACTGAACTTACCACATGGGAGCAAGCGTTTTGTTTTGAACACGGTACGTTAAGGGTTAAGAAGCATGATTGCATATTTACATCTTGAGAAGCATGATTGCATATTTACATATTGAGTAACATGATTGTTTTTATTTATTTATTTATACATGATACACAAATGAGACATTACAAACGATAAAACATTTAGGCAACTCATTTAGACACAAAACGGTGTATGTACTCGTATACCTGTGCATCGTGAGAAGCTTGATTGCATATTTACATCTTGAGAAGCATGTTTGCATATTTACATCTTGATAAATCAACCAATCAATCAAATCAGTTTATTTAATCAATAGGTATTACAAAATTAATTTTTAAGGCATCTATTGGGAACAAATAAAATAATATATTAAACTAACTAACTAACTAACTAACCATCACGCCGTCTCCCCGAAAGGGTAGGCAGAAAGAATGGACTGCCACACTTTAATCGATGCGGCACTCCATCCTTCTCTTTTCGCCATCGCGAGAGACGCGGTGTGATGGGTTGCGAACCTCATCGCCACCAAAAGGCATCTCCCGCGCACACTTGGATAAATAACGTGGCAAGATCAAATCAATCAAATATTGAATGTCGGACACGTGAGGAGTCGGAGAAATCGACGTGCGTGCATGACAAGATGTATGAATGTAGAGGAAGCGAGAGAAGTATGTCAGGACAGAAAAGTGTGGCGTTCCTTTCTTTCTGCCTACCCCTCCGGGGAGACGGCGTGATGGTTAGTGTATAGTATACTACCAGAAACGCATAAGAGATGGTTCGACATTAGAAAGACAGGATATTCCCCAGAAATAAGAGTATTTGCCTTCTGAACGTACTTTTGCTAATATATATGAAAGACGTCGAAGACGAAAAGAAATGTTTGCATATTTACATCTTGAGAAGCATGTTTGCATATATACATCTTGAGAAATATGATTGCATATTTACATCTTGAGAAAGCATGATTGCATATTTACATCTTGAGAAGCTTGTTCTTTGGACATTTTTTTTAATATTTCTTTTTGATATTATTTTGAAAGGTCAAACGTTTTAAGGTGGATCTAATAAACATGTTATCAGAGAATGTAAATTTGCACTTAAATAAATATTTCCGCAATTCCGAACAATCTGATGTTTGTGCGAGAGTTTCGCAAACGGGATTTCGCCTAAGTCGACACATTCTCTGCCCCCGCTCTCTTGTTTGATATGCGTGAGATTTATTCTGCTGACACTTGGAATTTCTTTTCATTTTTTTTACGAAATAATCCATCACCGCAGAACGGAAAAACTGTATTTTCACCAAAGTGTCACCTTCCTGTCTTTTTTTTTCACGTGAAATGTTTTTAGGAAAACTTTGGCTCGCGCTTATTAAAATTATATTTTTTCGGTAAGTTGTTGCGTAATGCGTTGTTGAGGTTAATTCTTTAAAAAAATATTCTTCTTTTTCTCTATTTTTAAATAAATAGTAGTTTACATGTGGAAGTGAGGGACACAGAAGGAAATACAAAGTAGAGTAAATGTGGCCTGGCATCCCATTGTGTTTGCGTAAATTAAATGTATGTCCCGGATGGACGGGGACAGGCCTAGAAAGTGTACGAGCGAGGCTGACGAAAGGGTGCCGCTGCGCCCTATAACAGCCTCAGGTGGTGAGAACCCTTCTGTGTTCCTCTCTTATTTTCTCGGTGCTACATTCCGGGGAGTCATTTGGCATCCTCTACAACGGTCCTCTACTGGTTCCTGTCCCTGCTCATCCTCTCCATTCTTCAGGTCTTTCCAGTTTCTCCCAGTCATCTTCCACGGAGTCCGCCCAACATTTTTTTGATCTTTTAAGTGGAATGATAAAATAATAATAATAATAATTTTCTGAAGGAAATCGAGAAAACACTGGTTATGGAAAAAAGGAGCAGGAACACAGGGAACCTAACATTTTAATATGTCTCTTATTCTTATTTTTGTCCTGTCACACCTCCGTGGTGCATAGGGCCTCAAGGAACCTTCTCCACCCGACTCTATCGCATGCCTGATGCTTACATCATCCCAAGTGAGGCCTGCTGCTTTAACCCCGTCCTGCAGGGCTCTTCTCCAGGTGGCTCTAGGTCTGCCTCACTTCCTCTTTCTCCCCATAGGGGACCGGTCTAGTGCATCCTGTGCGATATAGGCTGGGTTTCGTCTCAGAGTGTGACCGACCCACTGTCATTTGCGTCTAGCGACTTGTTCTCTAATTGGCTTTTCACCTACCGTGGTCCAGAGAACGGCATTTGACACTGTTTGGGGCCAAAAGATCTTGAATATTGAGCGAAGGCACCTATTTATAAACACCTGGAGTTTTCCAATAACGTCCGCGGTAGATTTCCAAGTCTCACATCCGTACAGCAGTACGCTTTTAACGCTACTGCTGAATATTTGGAGCTTGAGCTTTCTCGAAATGATATTGGAACACCATATATGATACTGGAACCATTCACTTTGTTGCCTGCCCCAACCCTTCTTTCAATATCCCTCTCCACTCGCCCATCGCTTGTGAACATACTACCTAAATAGTCGAACTCATCTACTTGCTCCAAATTTTCACCATTCACGCTAATGTTGTAGACTGTCTTAATTTCTTCTTTTTCAAAAAATCTTTACATTGGACTTATTAACATTCATCATCAGATCATTTCGCAAAAATTTTCCTTCACAAATTTATAAAACCAGTTATAACCTGAGTTTTCCTCAATAATACAATAAATAATGAAGATGCAAATTGGAAACAGAATATGGTTGATCGAGGTGTTTACAGGACTTATGACCTGTCATTGGTCGAGTTAAGCGCACGTTTTATGTAATACAACATTCCCCATTCCACATTTTTCTGTATTCCCTGTATTTTAAGCATTAAGCAGAAGATCTTTTGAAGTGTATAGATTAGTGTGTAGATTGAAAACTACCATGCAAAGGGTGGTGTTACAGATTAACATATATACAACTTCTAAAAAATTGTCAGACACGGTGGTCATAAGAAAAAAGTGGAATGGGGAATGTTGTATTACATAAAGCATGCGCTTAACCAAACCAATGACATGTCATAAGTCCTGTTAACACCTCGATCAACCATATTATTTTTCCAATTTGCATCTTCGTCTCTATTGAGATACAATTAATCCTTGAATTGATTAACCCGCAATGGATAAAATCCAGTATTCGTCTACAAGTATTTGTATACATTCAAAATTTTGTAACAATAAATGATTGTAAAGTTAATTGATTGGCGAATGAATGTTAATTTGCTTGTAACGGAAATCAAACTATATTGAAATTTTGTGTACAGAGTTAGTAATTTTGTTCGCTCAGTATGCTTAAGCCTTCATTACCATAAGTAGATCATTATAATAGCCATATTAATACCATTAGCGCTTCGGGCGAATCGATATTTACTTAATTAAACAAGCTTCAGGTAACTGTCGTGGGTATTTACAGTATTATACCATTAGCTCTACATCCATTAGTACACTAGAGTTCACTTCTCTTAGCAATTTCGTACATCAACACTTGATGGGACACGCTAAGTGATTCAATTCACATTATTGCCAAATTTACACTCCATATTGTCAAATTTGTGGCATTACGACAGTATCTTCAACGTCACAATGAAGGTCCCGGGTTCGATTCTCGATGATATCCGTCGATGGTCTCCAAGTCAGCAGTCTTCTTATCTACACAAGTATGTCACCTGGGCTTCTGGCTACTTGACCTGCCCATTGCCATTTTAAAGTCGCCACCCGGTGGATGATGTGAGTGACCTTTGTTTTTTCTCTCACCGTATTGTTTCTGACTCTGTCTCTTAGGCTTATTCCTAACATGGCTCTATCCATGGTTCTTTGGGTCAATCGTAGTTTTTCGGCACTTTGTTTGGACAATGTAACAGTTTCAAGACCATAAGTACCAACTGGCAGAACGCAGGCTTCATAGACATTTCGTTTCAGGCTGATCGGTATTTATCGAAGAAGATTTATTTAAAATTGAATGTTACCAAAATAAAACAACTCTTCTACCTACAAATCAATTTTCATTAAATAGTCAAACCGCGTAAATCAATTTTTAATAATAAATGTAGTTACAAAAATAATGAATTAGGCATTTGTTGATTTTGTTACTAAGGGCTTGTAACCAAGAATATAATTATTTTTAAATTAAGGCTAACTCAAATAATACATTGGTCAAATAGGTGACAAAACCAAAATCTGATAAACCAAAGGCGATAAGTTTTTTGGAATCTTGGGGAAATCCGTGTAACTCGTCTTGCTGGACCGACGTTTCGGAAATCGTTCCAGTCTTAGCAAAGCGAAACATGTCATTCCCATAAAATGTAACTAGAAAACAGACGTTTTTTATTTAACTAAGTAACTAACCATCACTCCGTCTCCCCGAAGGTATAAGCAGAAAGATTGGACTGCCACACTTTTCTTTTCTGACATATTTCTCTCGCTTCCTCAACATTCATACATCGTGTCATAAACGCGCGTCGATTTCTCTGACTCCTCACATGACCAACATTCAATATTTGATTTATTTGATCGTGCCACGTTTTCCTCGGTCATCCTCTATTTCTGGTTCCACTTACATACATAGTTAAGATATAATTGTTTACAATTGTTTCTTCATTCATTTTTTCCATATGTCCAAACCATCTCTGATATACAGAGTATCCACACATTCGTCGAAGAGATCTCATTTCTACTGCATTTTCGATGGCGAAAAGAGAAGGATGGAGTGCCGCATCGATTAAAGTGTGGCAGTCCATTCTTTCTGCCTACCCTTTCGGGGAGATGGCGTGATGGTTAGTCAGTTAGTCAGTCCAAACTATCTTAATGATCCTTTCATTATTTTGTTCATAACACCATCATTCGCACCGCATTCACTATATTTACATTCGACACTCCATATACAGAGTATCACACATTCGTCGAAGAGATCTCATTTCTACTGCATTTATCATATTTTCATCCTTCTTTTGCCAGTTCCATGCTTCGCTCCATGGGTACTCCCATAAATAATTAATACGAATAAAAACTGCGCACACTTCGATTGTCCAACGTCCAAAAAATAAATGTTAAACATGTAATATGAAATACAATGATATAAAATAAAATCTTATTTTATCGGTGCCGTGTCAGATTCCCTCAACGTTGGCGATCACTGCAGCAAAGGCATATTTATCCTGCGCCACATGGAACAGGTTCTGAACTCTTGTTATTCCTGTCCACTATTGATGTTCCGCAGCCAGGACAACTGCTTTCTACCAGCTCCCCGACGTCCCTCCACTTTACCCATCAATATGAGTCAAAGGAGCTGGTATTTTTCTCCACACATGACCCAAATATGAGACCTTTCTAATTTTCACACTCGACAACAGCTCTCTATTGGCTCTGGCTCTCTGAAGTACGTCTGCATTACTGACCCTACCGGTCCACGGTATACGGAGCATTCTGCGGTTTATCCACATCTCGAACGCTTCCAACCGGTTCATTACATTCACATTCAGAGTCCAGGTTTCGCAGCAATATAGTAGAACAGACCATATATAACATTTAATCATTCTTTGAAATAATATAAAATAACAAAATAAAAATAATATAGCATGAATGTTCTTTTAAAAGGTGATTTTGTCAGCTGGACGATCCGGATACAACATATATATATATCCAGGATTTCGGTAAATTTATCCGGATACAACATATATATATATATATCTAGGATTTCGATAAATCCAGGATTTCGTATACAGGTATAAGTATACATTCACAAATATTTGTTCTTCAAATATTCTGGTCAAATTCTTTGGCATATAGAATGGAATAATACTCCTAGCGGCTTCTAACAATATGTTAGGCGACAGCCTTCGCATTGTGTTAATAAGGTAGTTTGCTAAATGCCGAAAATCATTCTCCATAGATGGCGTTAGTGGGTTGGTTGTATGGGTTAATTCTTGAAAAAATTCACAAGTGCAACCAAATCTACATAGATGGCTGACTGAAACTGACACGTGAAGATAAATATGGATTTCGAAGTATACTCGTATATACATCTTCCAAAAATTTGTCATGCATGATCACAATAACAAAGGTGGAATGGGGAATGTTGTAATTACATAAAGCGTGCGCTTAACCCAATCAATGACAGGTCATAAGTCCTGTAAACACCTTGATCATCCATGTTCAGTTTCCAGTTTACGTCTTCGTCTCTATTGAGATACAATTAAAAGTATAAATATATCCTCTATAAAAACCATTTCGGGCCCAAAATGGGACTGAAAGTTGATATTATGGTGCATAGTGTGAAAAAACATTAGGCAAATGGTATAAACAAAAAAAAAGTTTAATGATGACGTTTAAATCATCGTAGATTTTGTCACGCTTCCATATACCATTAATCGTATTTATTTTCGCCCGAGTATACTCGGCAAGTCTTTTCTGCGAGTAATCGGTTTGCCCGAATTATCTCAGGTGTGCGAATTTTTTTCGGCCGAGTATACTCGGGCGTGATCCTTAAGCGGTTAAATGACGAGCAATCATTACATTTAAATTTATAAACTCCCTACTGAATTAATTAAGATAAAGTTAATAAGCTGTATTCAAATATAATATAACATTAAAAACATTTTGCTACTCCCACATCGACTGTTATCACGTTCATTTAGTTGTATTAACGTTTTAATTTGAATTCCCTCGGTTCCTTACGCAAGACTTACGTTATTAACTCACGTTTCTACCCTTACCCACGCACCCTTCCCTAACAAATTGATTCCTAGGATAAAATCGTGTATTGAAAAGATAAGGTAGTGAAAAAAGTAAGGGGCATTGTAAGGAATATTATTTCACCTATGTATTTTCTCTTATTCCCAAGAAGTACGAGTATATCTTAAGAACGTATTGAGCCATTTATTCTTTGGAATTTTATAAGGATTCAATTTAAACTTATCATCCATAGATATAAAAATATAATGATTTTCTCCATATATAATACTACTAAACTTCTGTCCTTCTTGGGCCATGTGTTGAGAGGCGAAAAGTACGCACTATTACATCTGATCTTGGAGGGTAAGATTGAGGGTCGACGAGGTGTTGGGAGAAGGCGGGTTTCCTGGCTGAGGAACATCCGAGAGTAGACGGGGCTGAGGACCGTGGGGAAGCTGTTCTGAGCTGCCCAGGACGGGGAGGCCTACTCAAGGGTGATAGTCAACGTTGGGGAGACCTGACAGGACACGTTAAGAAGAAGAAGAAACAATTGTATACATTATATACGAGTTTTTTCTACAATCAAATTGTCATTTTCATACGTAAACATAATACTGTTCTTTTATTAATTAAAAACATATAAAATGTGTTTTAATTCATATAAATATTGATCATATCCAACCGTTGTATGTAATATGATATTATTAGTATTATTTTGTGGAATCGATTTTTACAGATCTGTATAATGAAGTTCAAAAACAGACTGATAAAGCAGCAGTTATCTCCAGATGCCTGAGGGACATAGTCTGGGACAATAAGCATATGCTAGTGGAGAGTAAAGTTAGAATTTATAAAACATGCATC
The DNA here is from genome assembly GCA_022606425.2 of Lepidostoma basale. NCBI lineage: Eukaryota > Metazoa > Arthropoda > Insecta > Trichoptera > Lepidostomatidae > Lepidostoma > Lepidostoma basale. Next base: position 576,457 of record JAHDVF020001554.1, read on the forward strand.
AGGCCCATAATGACTTACGGAATCGAAGCAAGAGCAGACACTGTCAGAACCAAACATCTCTTGAGAGTAGCAGAAATGAGAACATTGCGACCTATTGTGGGGAGAACCCTGTTATATTATTCGCTTAGACCCAAGCTTCACCTTTATAGTTATTATACTGCCCTGATGAAACTTGGGTCCAAGCTAAACTAGTTGGCATAATTATAATAACCATACCGTGGTTAAAGGAAGTGTTTTATAATTCGTTTGAACCCAAGCTTCATTAGGGCAGAACCTTCATAGTTATTATACTGCCCTGATGAAGCTTTGGTCCAACCGAATGATAAAATACTTTGTATTTAACCATGGTATGGTTGTTGTCATTGATGCCAACTAGTTTGGCTTGGACCCAAGCTTCATTATGGCAGTATAATAACTACGAAATCCCTGCCTTAATGAAGCTTGGGTCCAAACAAAACAAGTTGGCATCAATTATAATAACCATACCGTGGTTAAATACAAAGTGTTTTATTATTTTATATCAATGTCTAACCACAAAGTGAGTGATTGATTGTTTCTTGAACAATGATGTAAAACTCCATATTAAATTATGAAAAAACGATCGTTTTGAAGGAGTTTTATTATAATATTTATGTAATGATACATATTAACACATTTTTATGGCTCTGCCTGACGCTTCAGGGGTTAAAGGCTAATTGTTGTATAAGGCATTTTGACAGTGACATTTGAAATAATCTTTCAAAAGTGAAAAATATAATTTTCGAATATTCTCTTACTCTTGTTGATAAATTTTTAAAATTTTATTTTTTGTTTACAGGAAAAAGCGTAATTTTATTATTAATAGGTATGAAAAAAGATAGTTTTCAAGGAGTTTTATTATAATACTCGTATTTATGTGTGACATGTTTCGCCCTTCTAAGGCATTAACCCTTAACGTACCGTGTTCAAAACAAAACGCTCGCTCCCATGTGATCAATTCAGTTTACCGCTAACTTTATCTAAATATCAAGCATATGACTCGATGAATCAAAATTTAATTTATGTCATCTTGTAGGGAATTTTATTAGGAATAGATCAATATCTATAACATACATGGATTATTTGAAAACATATCATTATTAATTTTTTTCTGGAACCATGCGATTTCAGATATAGAATGCGAGACAGCATATGAGCAACTGACACCAAGTATGAACTTGTCTCGCCCCGCCGCGCCGTGGCGCTATAATTTTACGTATGATAAAGGCACCTAGGCAAAATGTATAGTACGTTCAAGACAACGAGTACGTATTAATAATTTTCCCTTTTGGTAAAGTGTTAATATTTTCACAGTTCTGATATTATTAAGTTGCGTGCTGCGTTTCCGTCCACAGTCGGTATTATTACGTACCTATGAGAAAAGGCCAAACATATAATTTATAATACGTTCAAAATAGCGAGTAAGTATTTGTCACTTTTGATAAAGTTGTAAATATATTAGCAAAACAAATTCTACCTTAACACGAATGAAGGTGAGGGCAGTCTTAAAAATTTTTTTTTTTTGGGATGAAGGAAGTAATTTTTTGCTTTTTTTTATTACGAAATATTGAGAACACTTCAATGGAGGATTAAATTTTTTTTTATAATATTAGGGTCCATAGGTTTTAAGAAAATCAACTTTAAATTGGCAGTGGAAACTCAATTGACCACATGGCAATGCGACGGTTAACATTTGATAATGCCTTAGAAAGGCGAAACACGTCATACATAAAAATTATAATAAAAATCCTCGAAAACTATCGTTTTTTCTTAACAAAGTGAGTGTTTATAATGATTTTTTATTTATTTGGTTTATCTAGTCACACATACGAGTATGTATTTTTTCTGTGATATAGTTCATTTTATACATATAAAAATTGGACATTTTCAAAACAGATTTGAACTCTCATTACATAATCATTCATTCGTTATTATAACAACTGTTCTGCAGTCAGCTTTTTATATCGGCTTTGTGATTTGCGAGATAAATTTTCAGTTAATTTTAAAACCTTTGTGTGACGACATATTTTCCATTACCGTTCATTTTTTCATTAGTATGTATCAAGAATTTGGGTACGGACATGCGTGTATATTGATCACCAAAGGATCAAAGACTCGTCACAAAATTCAGACGAAACATTTTGACAGTTGGGCGCGCACTCGCATACACACACAGCGTGATATTACGTGTTCTGTTTTCAAAAACGAATATTTGAACGAGGAACATATTAAATTCGAAGTCACCTTTCCTTTTTTGATTTTGGCGCGCAAATTGCTCCCCACACGTCACGTGACTTCGTGTCTTCCGCAGGAAGTGCTCACAAAGGCGGGAAACCATATTGGATTGTGTAGGTGTAGGTAGGGCCAGAGAAGAAGTATCGATCACAGCTAAGGCTCATTTCGATACTCGCCATACGATACTATTTATTTTTATTTTATTTTGAGCTAACTATAAAATATGCTGTTTTATAAATATGAAATATATTACAGTAGAATCTCGATTATCCGACCTAAACCGGCCGCGGCAAGGTCGGATAAGCGAAAAGGTCGGATAACACGGAAAATGATGAATTAATAATTTTATTTGCACACCGAAAACTTTTCAAATATGTTTTCAAATAACATAACTGAATGCAACGAACTAAAACATCAAAATGTACTTACGGCAAAGTAATAAAACATGTTTTACAGTACTCCAACACTCTCCCATGATTGGGCCACGTAGTAAGCCATGTCGCCTGGCGCGCGAATATAATGCGTGCAGTAGGGTAAAGGATAGGGACATTCGCCCCGGCAGGTCGGATAACTCGGAAGGTCGGATAACCGAAGGTCGGATAACAGAGACTTTACTGTATTACCATCAGCCGGTATCCGTCCACTCCTGGACGTAGATCTCCTCCATCTGCTTCCGTGTCTGTCGATCCTGGGCAACACGCATCCATGTTGTGCTGGCGGTCTCTTTAATGTCGTCCCTCCATCGAAGTCCTGGGTTTCGAGATACAATTCTAGGACACCAGCAAAGGAAGCGTTTGGTGCATCTATCGTCAGAGCAGCGAGCGACATAGTCTACCCAGCGCTGCCATTCTTCTGATGATGTCCGACATTCCTGTTTTCTATCTAATAGTAGTGTTTCTCACCCTATCCGCCATACTGATCCCCAACAATCTCTCATGCTCATTCCATAGCTTTTTGGATAATTCTCAAACCCTAAGGGGTTCTCAATTCTCAAAAACTAAGGTTATTAATTATATTTAATATGTTATGAAATATATATTATTTAATATGATAAAAATAACAGCACTTTAGAGATTAATTTGAAATAATTAATATGTGAAAATAATTAATAACAATTGTGTATTTTTTATTACAATTCTTTATTTTGTATTATTATAAATAAACCGGGTTCGCTTTCGCTGGAGCATTATTCCGTCCGTTATTTCTATTAAGTTCATTAAAAAAATTGTTAATTAATACGTTTAATCTAGAAGTTTTATTATATTTAATGGGAATGACATTTTTTGCCCTTCTAAGGACATCAAATAACATTTGATAATGCCTTAGAAGGGCGAAACATGTCATTCCCATAAAATATAATAAAACTTCTAGAAAACTGACGTTTTCATTCGTATTAATTATTTAATATGGAGCTTCACATCATTGTTCAAGAAACAATAAATATTTTTTTTGTTGTTTATCCTCATTTTGTCTTAGTTTAACTTCAATCTCGTTTTACATAGTCGTCTGTTAACTGTTAACAATTATTTTATATTTGTGGTAGCATGTAATTGGCCTTACTTAATTTTTAAGTGTTTTTTTTTTCTAGTATACGTTATTGATATCGCTCAATTTTCCCCTCTAATATCAGTTGGAGAAGGTGGTAATTTTCCCCACGTATTACAAGACCCAGATGTGAAATCTTCCGAACTTTGATAGTTGACGACAGCTCCCTGTCAACTCTAGCTCGCTTCAGAACTTCAGTATTGGTAACCATGTCTGTATATGACATAAAAAATAACAGTTTTTTGTTGTTTTTGATTGAAAAAATACAAAAATATTACTGGACATCGATACTTCTAATTCGATACCTTTGATACGCCACCCCAGCCCTATCGGTAGGCAGTAGGCCATAGAACAACGTAATTGCGACGTTTATTAAAGTGAAAATTCCTTTCGCTCTTTCGACAGCAAATATTTCGCCAAGTCCGATAAATTTAGCTTTTTTCCACCTCTATGTTGGTTTATGTAATTCCTTAATTCTTTATACTTACGAGTATATTTCCCGTGTTTTAGATTTATAACTTAACGAGGTTCTACGGCATGAATACATATACATACTCTTATAGTATATTATATATGTAAGCGTATGTAACATGGAACTGGGAAAATAATAATGAAAGATAAACGCCGATTCCCCGGAAAGGTACGCAAAGAGGATGGACCGCCATACTGTTCTTTCCTGACATACCTCTCGAGATATCATTCGATTTATTTGCCATGCATGCTCTCCTTGGTATTCCACGGTTTCTCTTTCCATTCACACTACTAGTATACAATATTTTAAGCATTAATCTCCAATCCATTGGTTCCATATGTCCAAACTATCCCAGGGAACCTTTTTTACAAAAAAAACTCACTTCTCTGAGGGTGTACTCTCTGCCCCTTTAAGGGTGTACTGATTGCCTCGCTGAGAGTGGGGGCTGCCTGCAGAGCTGGGACTCACCCTCCCCATCGCGGTGATTTCTTAAGCTATATTTGCAGCATGACAATGCTCGAACCCATGTCGCAAAGCCCGTCAAAATATACTTGGAAACGTTAAAACGGGAAATCTTACCCCACCCGCCGTATTCTCCAGATATTGCTCCCTCTGACTATCATTTGTTTCGATCAATGTCTTACGGCCTGGCTGACCAGCACTTCCGTTTTTATGGTGAAGTGAAAACTTGGATCGATTCCTTAGGGATTCGTATGCTGCCCGAAAGATGGGAGAAAGTAGTGGCCAACGATGGAAAATACTTTGTATCGTAAATGTAAGTAACCAGTTCTTCCCAATAAAGCCTTGAATTTTGAAAAAAAACATCCGAAGCAAAGTTGTACACTTAATATATATACGAGTAGATGAACCTGTAAGAAGTTATAATGGTCACCGCAAAACACCAAGGTATATAGAATAATATGGTAAGATATTGCGCACGTAGCATGCTATCCCTTTCTAATAATTTGCTGTCAAGTGACGTCATGTGGTGAACTCGAAATCGAAACGAAACTATAAACAAACCTAAATAACTATAAACAAGCTAAATCAAATGGAGTTGATTTGCCATATCCAGTTAAAAATCTTTTTTATCGATGTAAAATGTTTTTCAAAATAAGAACAATGAACTTAAAGCTCATTGAAGATGCTAACTCTAAAAAAAGAAAAATAAAAAAAACAATAACTTAAATAAAGAAAACGATTTGTCATAATTTATTTAATACAATTACAAAAACTTCTTTTAATTAGACGTAATAAATAAACAAAGAAAAATTCCATACCCAATGTATAAATATATACTCAACTCATACTACACAACCTAATGCTTGGGTCTCCACGTGACGTAGCTGCGCAGTAGATGTCAAAAATAAAACGCGGAATATCTTACCATATTTATTCTATATACCTTGGCAAAACACCGCTTATGGAACAGGGTCCAACAAATATGACGATAACTTCATATATACGAGTATATTTTTTTTAAATCAAATTTGGTCTAATCAAGTTCAAACATAATTGTATAATAATTTTATATTGTTGGTTTTATAAAATAAATTAAATTACTGACAAAAAAACATATTTAAAATACTTTTACTATGTTTTTTTCCATACCTCTGACTACCCCTAACGCGGTAATATTTGCACGCTTCTAACCACGATTAGTTTTTGGTTGATATAATTATTCTTCTTATTCTTCTTCTTCCTTATTGTAGACCTATGTGGTCGGTTCTCCAGAGTGTTACTCCTCCTGTAAGATAGACTTCCAGGTGTCCTTCCATCTTTTAGGAGGTCTTCCACGAGGACGAGTCCCATGAGGCTGATTATACAATGCAATATAGGGGAGTCTGGTGTTGTCCATTCTTTGAACATGACCGTACCAGTCCCTTTTTTGCTGTCTGCTCCATCTTATGATATCCTCAAACTCTCATATCTCTCTTATTCTGGTGTTCCTCACGCGATCTCTGGTTGAAAGTGTCTTGGTTGAAATACATTGATAACAACAACATCAAAGCATCACGCCGTTTCTCCGTAAGGGTAGGCATTGATAAAGTACTTTTTTTATAAATATAATGTAAAATATATTTATAAAGGTGTACAGAGAGTCCGCAAAAATATATTTATACCCTTCTTGCCGGATACCACCGGTTCGGTAAATGGGTACTTATACCCTTTCTGCAGAGAAATTTTTATTTAATTGTCGAACATTGACTCTAATGTTTATATGGAAAATATTAAAATTTTTCCGGTTAATTAAAGAACACACTTGTGTATTACACAGCGACTCGTTATGCTTGACAATCAGGGCAAAACCCCGTCTTCCGCCGCACAGTTGTTGGTAAAATCTGGGATAACAGGAAGAAATATGCCCGTAATAAAGGGATCGTGTTTGTTTAGTGTTTTTGATGTACTGCATTAATGTGGTTGAGTGCACAAGTGAAGGAATTCTCCCTCTGTTGTGATACAGAGGCGGCCTGTGACAATTTTCAACTGCAATATACTTGAATATATTATAAATATAATAATGTGACCGAAACGCTATGATACTTTAACATTATACTCGTAAACTCTTAAATTGCAAAAGTTTGTTTCACAATTGTATTTTTATTTTTTGCGACAGCTGTTTCGTCAACCTATGTTGACATCATCAGGTGTTACATAGGTTGTCAACACAGATTCATATAGATATCAACATAGGTTGACGAAACAGCTGTCGCGAAAAATAAAAATACAATTGTGATACATTAAACAATTTTTTTTAAATTTAACAGTTTAGAATGTATTATAAAATATGACTACTTCTTCACAAAGCCTTATACGGATAAGCAACCCACCAACTCACAGTTGCAAAGTGCAAGCTTATCGAAATATGTAGGAGTTTTCGTAAGCTCTCTTAAAATTTTCATTTTAAAGAAGAACTTTTCAAATGAAGAGCGCTCTTTTTGAATCACCATAATCATGATATAGGATTTTTTATAATATTTATTTTATAGACACAATAAACCGAACCTTCATCATGTTTGTTTTAAATATAAGTAGGCACGTTATTCACGAAATTATATCAAAATATTTATTTAATCCATGGTTTAATAAGCTTTCAAAATTTTGCAAGGAAATATCGACATGTTTATTAAAATATCAAATCTCAAAATAAATTGTACATCTATTGTGTATAAAAAATATTCAAAATTTCCTTTTCGTGAAAACGCTGTAGTATTTAATGAGAATGACATGTTCCGCCTTGCTCAGGCATTTTCAAAAGTCTAAATAATATGTATTAACATCTATTATAGTTAAAAAATTGTTGTAACACCTGATGATGCCAACATCGGTTGGCGAAACAGCTGTCGCGACACTCAAAAAGTGAATAATAAAAATTGTGATATTATAACAGTAAATTCTCTTTTTATTACTGTCGATGCCAAACAGCCTGGCGAAACCGGTCGCTTTCGATATAAAGACCAATTTGGAAGTCGTTATTAAAAACATCGTTTTATTTAAAAAAAAAAAATTATCAAATCAATCAATAAATTTAAGTAAAATCTTTAGATCATCTTAGTTGTTGTTGTAAGATTTTTTTAATTAATACATTTTGTTACAAATGTATATATTTTAATTTCACGAGCCGCCACTGTTATTAGGTAATTTTCTCATTCGCTCCTATGCCGCCATCATCGCATAGCAGAAATTATATCCATTAGCAAGGAAATATTTTTAAGGGTGGATTATTAACCGGTATAAGGAAAATGCAGGGAACAAAAATGCCCTCTATTAGCTGAAAATGTTTCCCATTAGTCAAAACCACGTTTATTACGGAAAACTTTTTATTGCAATATTGGTGGGTGTATAACCCAAAATCTTATGAACTTTCATTTCATTCCTGCCAACTTTATGGCTCAAACGTTTTATTACGTTTAATATCGCGGGTACTTGATTATAATTTTTTTTATGTAAAAGGGATCCAAAGCGTGTGAGCTTTACTGTTTTTACTGCGTTGATTCATCAGACAAAATAGAGTGGTAAAATTGTAGTATATAAATGCGTACATGAAAACTGGTAATATCATATAATTTAACATTTTGTGTTTATAAAACACACCCCGATGATTCTTACCTAAACTAAATCAAAAACATTTGTGACGAATTTTTATTACTTATTATTATATATGTACATATAACATTTTTTACAATAGGTACACCATGCAGTAAGAAATACAACAAAATCTCTATCGAAAAAACAAAATGTATGTATGACCTTTTCCAAAACACCCAAAACATGTAACTTGGTTACAGAAAATCAACCCATAGAACATGTCAGGAATTCAAGTATCTAGGCATAGACCTGGTGGGGGGGAGCTGATCTGCGGGAAGAAATACAAGCCCAAGTAAACAAGGCAGCTGCAATCTTTGGGGCTCTAAAATCCACAATATGGAAAAACAAAGACATGGCCATTAAGAGTAAGATGAGAATCTATAAAGCATGCGTAAGACCAATAATAACATATGGCTTCGAAGCAAGAGCAGACACAGTGACGACCAAACAAATTTTGAGGACTTCCGAAATGAAGGCACAGAGGACAATACCAGGCAAGACACTGAGAGATCGCGTGAGGAACACCAGGATAAGAGAGATATGTAAAGTTGAGGATATTATAAGATGGAGCAGACTGCGAAAAGGGACTGGTGCAGTCATGTTCAAAGAATGTACACCACCAGAATCCCCTATATTGCATTACATAATCAGCCTCATGGGACTCGTCCTCGTGGAAAACCTCGTCAAATATGGAAGGACAGTTGGGAGTCTACTTCACAGGAGGAGCGACGCTCTGGATAACAGACCACATAGGTCTACAATAAGGAAGAAGAAGAAGAAGAAGACATATAACATATGTGTTTTTGTTTAGTTATAACACTACCCTGATGAAACTTAGGTCCAAACGAAATTATTATTTAGGACTGTGTCCTGTTATTTCTCGGAACTGTTCCTGGGATGTATTATAGATGTCCAACTGTCTCGCCATCTTTTTGGTGGTCTTCTTGGAGGTCGATTTCCTGTTGGCATTTTATTTGCCGCTATATTTATCACTATTTCAGAACATGCTCTTTCCGCATGTTCTCTCCAGTAGCGTCTTCTTAGTCTTCTCCATCGCACGACATCTTCCACATTGCAGATCTTTCTTATTTCAGAACTTTTTACTCTGTCTCGGAGTGTCGTTCCCGCAACGGATTGGAGAGTCTTCATTTCTGTGGTTCTTCTGAGACGTTTTGTTCTGATGGTGTCAGCTTTCGTTTCTATTCTATATGTCATTATAGAACGTACGCATGTCTTGTTGATTCTTATTTCGCTCTCCTTAGGCATATATTTTTTTGTTTTTCCAAACAGCAATTTCAAGCAGCCAGCCACAACGGCGGCCCTGTATGTTTGTTCTCTTACTTGGCAGTAAAGTAAAAAAATATTCATGGTTATAAATACATTTTTACACTTACACTTAAATTTTAACACGGCATGTTTCGGGGGATACCTCCATCTTCATGTGTAAATATATAATAAAAACTAAACAAAGAATGACGCATAAAAAACGCATTTCAAATTCAATACAATAATTTAAATTTAGAAAGTACTAATAATTATTTTTTATCAGTAAGAACTAATAAATATTATTAAACAATAATACATAATGATAATATAAAAATATATAAAAATAATTATTATTTAGAAAAAAACATACATTAATGTTTATGTATTTTAATTTGTATTTTTTATATTTTGTGGATAATAAACAAAGTGTTTTTCAATTTCCTTAGTGTGTTACTATGGAATTCCACAGTGTTAATGCCTTAGCTTTCAATAAGCTTATTAATAAATGGAATATTTCATTGAAAAAAATAATATGCTTCTCTGTTGCGATTTCATTTAAAAAGCCAATTTAAAAATCGTTTAAGAATGTTGCGAAGATCACCCCCTTTTAGGAGGTTAATACTTTTTTCTCATAAAAAGCTTTATATCACGGAGTTAGCTTAGTCTACCCTACCCATTATTTGACACGCTTTCAAATATCGGTACAAAAGTCATAGAACCGTGGGCGTTGGATCCGTATTCCAGAGCTTCCATTATCCGAGGCTTTCGTACTTTTTACAAATAATGTTAACAAGAAGTGTGCTTCTAAATCAGAATAAACACGGAGAGCTATATGTTCGGATAGGCCTCTTTGTGTTGTTGACATCTGCTTACAAATATGATATAATATGTTCGTCCGTCACTCAGTCTGTGATATGTACGCAAAGTACGTGAACCCTTTAGTTGGGCGCAGGGCTGGCTCGAGAGCTTTTTATGAAACGGTCGGCTTATGAAATTCTGGAAAAAAAATATGAAAATATGATTATTAATACGGTATTATTATATACTCTGAAACCTGGGTGATGACAAAACACACTGAAAGGTCCATCGCAGCATTTGAAAGAAGGGTTCTTAGGACAATATATGGCCCAGTGAGAGACCACAATGGTTGGCGTCGTCGATATAACCGAGAGCTATATGATATCTATAAAGAGCCCGATGTGATCAGATCCATCAAAGTAGGGCGCCTGAGATGGGCTGGTCACATAATCAGAATGGACGACGACAACCCTACAAAACGCCTCACGCTCTCAGTACCACAGGGACGTAGAAGACCAGGAAGGCCCAAAATGCGATGGATGGACAGTGTCAACACGGATGCATCGGTGTTGCAAGTGAGAAATTGGAGAATAAGGGCATCAAACAGACAAGAATGGAGGAAACTCCTGGATTCAGCCAAGGCCCACCTAGGGCTGTCGAGCTTAGGATGAAGATGATGATGATTATTATATACCACAAGTATTAGTGGGCGAGAGGAGCAAGTGAAGGACTGTTAGGAAATCCCACACCGGGATTCTAGCGCCGAGAATATAAATAATAATGTCATTAAGTATTACATTATGACATGAATCATGTTATCATTTTAATATGCAATGGTTTGGCTAAATATTTCAAGTAAAAATATAGAAATTTAAGTAAATACAGAGTGTTTTTTTTGGAGGCATACAATACATATTCAAAATGAAAAAAAAAACACAAAAAAATGTTGTTAATGTCTATGAAATTGGCTTTATTCAATAGATAATTTTATGCCATTATTGTTTAAATATGATCTCGGGCATATGAGCGCCACGGCTAGCTCAAATGAAGCGCAATCGTGAAGTCCAATTTTCGACAATTGTCGTCTTTGTGGATACGTATTATCCACTAGAGTGTATATATTATTACGTATTATCCACGGTCTTCCGAGTAACTTGCTCGGATGGACGATTATATTGACCGTAAAATAGACGTACTCCACGATAAGTTTAGCGAACCGAACCATGATTTTCAAAATAATTTTTCAGAATTTGCAAGCGCTGTTCTGACATCAATCTATTCATGGTAAAATGGCAAAATGTATTGACTACAAATCAACTGTTAACTGTTAAATTGACAGTCTGTAGAAACAATGTTGCCAGTTTAAAAACCAAACCTTTAAGAAAAAAAACTAACTAACTAACTCACCATCACGCCGTCTCCCCGAAGGGGTAGGCAGAAAGAATGGACTGCCACACCTTTCTTTTCTGAGACATTTCTCTCGCTTCCTCAACATTCATGCATCGTGTCATGCACGCGCGTCGATTTCTCTGACTCCTCACACCTCTGACTCCTCATTCAATATTTGATTTATTTGATATACCTAGTTCCTTTATTTATATAGTTCCTTTATCTTATATTTTAATGTTTTTTAGAAATGTCACTCAAATAAAAACTTCTGATGAAATTATTAAGGTTATATCCGGCCTTTAAATAGTTGTAGGGTAGGGGTAGTTTTGAAAAAAAAAGCGTTAACCCTTCATCCGGGCCTGGCGTATGAGCGACACAATTCTAAATAAAATCAACTCGTTCGTGAAAATTTGCAAAATGTTACATGGCCAAAGTTTGCCTATTATTATTTGGGTTTTGCGCCTCGTCAGTTGGGTTTTATTAAAGGGTTGTGTATAAATATTTTCGCCATGTTTGAATATATTTTCATTTGAATTTTACATGTTTGCTTAGGAACCCACCTTAACCAGACCTGCTTATTTAAAAAATGCGTATTTAAAGTACTGTTAATTTTAAAGAGAGTTTTTAGTAAAATAATGTAAGTTTTCTTAAAACAGTTTTTTTTCCTGTATACTTTAATTTAGGCTCCAGGCATTTTTTACTCCATCCTTTCATTTTGAAGTGCGGAGTGATTACTCATGAGACCTAGACTAAGCATCACGCCGTTTCTCCAGAGCGGTAAGCAGAGAGAACTGCCACACTGCTTTATCTTGACATACCTCGAGGTTCTTCTATATCACAGTGTTGGGGATAGTGCGGACGAATTACAAGTCTTGGTGTCGAGATTGTATGAGGTATGCAAGTCAAATGATTTAATTATGAATGTCGGAAAGTCAAAGGTGATGGTTTTCGAAAGGGAAGAGCAAATGACAGTTTGTAACATAAGTGTGAACGAAGAGAACTTGGAGCAGGTGAGTGAATTTGTGTATTATCGGCAATAGGAAGATTAGTTGAGCCTTAGCGTTGCCCAAGTACAGATTTCGGGGATCGAGCGTTTGCGGTAGCCAGTCCATCAGCTTGGAACAATCTCCCTTCACACCTCAGATGCATAAATCCGATAGATTTCAGATCTAAGCTGAAAACCCATCTCTTTCATATTTCACACCCAATTTAAAACTTGCATATTTTGTTCTATCATACTTTCTAATCGATCGCGAATATCAAGCAGATGCAGCGTTCACATTTAGATTTAAAACACATCTTTATGCGTCCATGAGGTGATTATATCACAAAAACGGCGCTTTAAAAAGTAGCATATTATTATAAACACCACCTCCTTCGACTGATATTTATGGGTTATGTGGAGGGACGTCGGAGAGTTGGTAGAAGGCAGCTGTCCTGGCTGCAGAACATCAAAGAGTGGACAGGAATAACAAGAGTTTAGAACCTGTTCCAAGTAGCGCAGGATAAAGATGCCTTTACTGTAGTGATCGCCAACGTTGGGAGGATCTGACACGGCGAAGAAGAAGAGGGTAGTATGAGAATCAGACTTTCATCCCCGGGAATCAAACCCCAGACTTTTGGTGTGGCATTCATAGCTGTACCCACTCTGACACGAAGGTCGTCAATAATAATATGGTTAAGCAGCGAAACACCTAATGATTAATATAGCCGACTCCGTGTTACAGCCGAGATAAAATAATGAAGAACAAAAAGAATAGCAGGCAAGACGCTGAGAGATTGCGTGAGGAACACCAGAATAAAAATATATGTGAGGTTGAGGATATTATAAGATGGAGGAGACAGCAAAAAAGGGACTGGTACGGGCATGTTCAAAGAATGGACACCACCAGACTCCCCTATATTGCACTAGATAATCAGCCTCAGGGGACTCGCCTCGTGGAAGACCTCCTAAAAAATAGAAAGACAGCTGGGAGTCTACTTTACAGGAGGAGGAATACTCTGGAGAATAGACCACATAGGTCTACAACAAGGAAGAAGAAGAAAAATAATGTGCAGAGTGCATCAAAGTTAGTTTTTGAAATTTCATAAACATAGCAATGGTTGGTTAATTTTCCCCAGAACATTGATCTTATATTTACTTTAGCGCTTTGCAGCAATCCCGTCCCCGCTAGCTACACTCCCGCAAAGGCATAATTTCATTAACTACAACTTTTGTTGTGGCAAAAGTTCCGATATTCCCGCGGATATATTATTCGTTCGCTGTAATCGAATTGGGGGCATCATTTTGTGTTTCCCCAGTTTCTAAAGTCTCGTCGTAATGCGCTTAAATTTCCCTAGAACTAGGGAAACGCATTTAACTTGATATTTTGATAAACTTAATATATAACTAACTAACTAACTAACCATCACGCCGTCTCCCCGAAGGGGTAGGCAGAAAGAATGGACTGCCACACTTTTCTTTACTGACATATATCTCTCGCTTCCTCAACATTCATACATCGTGTCATGCACGCGCGTCGATTTCTCTGACTCCTCGCATGGCCGACATTCAATATTTGATTTATTTGATCGACCACGTTTTCCTCGGTCTTCCTCTATTTCTGGTTCCATTTACATCATTAACATATAATTTTTTTACCATTCTTTCTTCATTCATTCTTTCCATATGTCCAAACCATCTTAACGATCCTTTCATTATTGTGTTCATGACACCATCATTCGCACCGCATTCACTTCTTATATTTTCATTCGACACTCTATCATACACAGAGTATCAACACATTCGTCTAAGAGATCTCTTTTCTACTGCATTTATTCTACTTTCATCCTTATTTTGCCAGTTCCATGCTTCGCTTCCATACATGAGGGTCGGTAGAAGAACACCATTGTGCACTGCCATTCTAGCTTTTTGGATAGGTTTTTGTTTGCGATGACAACTTTAAATGCACAACTTAATATATTAACACTCTAATTCAAAAATATTGTATAATACTTAAGAAATTGAATAAAAAATTTATGTTTCGGAGGAAACCTCCATCTTCAGGTATATAAAAATAACTATAAAAAAAACTAAACAAAGAAAGACGCATTAAAAATTCGATGCAAAAATTTAAATTTAAAAATTATCCGGGGCTAATTGTTATAAGTACTAAAAATTATTTTTTATCAGTAACAAATAATATTAAACAATAATAATACATTATGATAATTAATAAAAATTATCAAATTTAAGTATCCATTTAAATTTCATTATATTAAATATGAATCTTCTTGAATATCTGTAATACTTATATTTAAATTCAGTAAATTTTACATAAATATTTGAAGATTATTTTTGTATAGAATCATGTTAACCACCCCTAATCTGTATGTATAATATAAAGGACTCGGTTTGCAATAGTGTCACCAGTCTGTCGATGCCAGCGAGCCTAGTGAAACCAGTCGCTGTCGAAATAAAGACAAATGTGTATAGTTGTTATAAAAAGCATCGTTTTATTTTATTATTATTTAAAATAAACTTCCATCAAGAGATTTCAGTAAAATCATTTGATTATTTTAATATTCGATTAATTTGGTCATGCCATGTTTTCCTCGGTTTACCTCGACTCCTTACTCCATTTACATCGTTAACGTATAGTTTTTTAACCATTCTTTTTGCATCTATGCGCTGATATTACTATTTTCATTCAATAATTAATATGAATGAAAATATCCGTCTTTTATATTTTGTAAAAATGACATGTTTTGCCTAGTTAAGCCATGTCACAAATGTCACACTTTGCTGAAAACCAATCATTGCATTTATTTATTTATTTAACCATTATTTATTTATTTACATTCCTTGGACCGATATGGTCAGCAACATAAACGTTCTCCAGAGAGCCAGAGCTGATAGGGATTTGTTGGCCAATATTAAAGCACGTAATATATTTTGAGAAAGTATACTGATTTGATTTGACGCAGAAGAAAATAAGATGACGAGTATTCATTATTTCTATTGAAATAAGAATTTCTTTGTTATTTACACAAGACGCACGCACACATGCATACCTGTTTATTACCTGTTTAAATGCGAATGTAATGGTGTGCGCTGTCATGAGGTGAGATATCGCGCCCCTGGGAGCGAGACGCACACCGAAGGGAGGGAAAAAGTGTATTTCTTTCGTGTCAATATATTACTACGCTGATGTAGGGTAAAAGCATAGCTAAAGTTGCGTGATATATAGTATAATAATGTTTGTACATGAGCGTATATCATTGTGTGCCGAATGACCCCTTAAAGTCTAAGTTTATGTCACTATAAATTATGGACACGTACCTACCTTCAGTAATGTGCAAGTTTATGCTATGGGTGAACGGGTGAATTTGGTAGATATTAAGTATCTTATTCTTCTTTAATAGAATCAAATAATATAGACCTAAAACTGAGAATACTCCTCATCAAGACCTATGTATGGAGTATCTTGATGTACGGCTGCGAAACATGGTGCCTATCCGAAAGAGATAAGCGGAGACTAGAGGCTTTTGAGATGTGGTCCTATAGAAGACTATTAGGAATTTCCTGGAGAGACCACATCATGAATGAGGAAGTTTTTCAAGGAATCGAAGGAGGAAGGCACCTGCTCAGGACCTTATCCGAAAGGCGTGCAAGATGGATCGGCCAAGTAATACGTCAAGAAGGTCTCTTGCATGCCATAATGGAGGATATGACCGAGGGGACAAACTCTAGGGGACGCCCACGCCGAGAGTACCTGGAGGACCTGTTGGTGGACGTGCGCTGCTCATCGTATGCAGATCTCAAAAGAGCCGCACAAGACAGGGAAAAATGGAAGAGAATAATGGAGGAAATTGCTGCACACCAATCCCAGGATTGAAACCAGGAGAGGAGACTGGACCGTCATCAGCCGATACCGACACGTCACGCGTTTGCGTTGAGCTAATAAAGATGTCTTGTTACTTTTAATTAATGCCGATTCCGTTCATATTACTTTTAAATTCTGAGATAATCGTCTTCTCTACGGCGAATTTAAATGGTAGTAAAAATGGTATTCTGTAAAAAATAATTATATACTGTAGGAAACACATCCTGAGGAATATTGATTATTTTTATTAAGTGTCAATTTTATGTAGGTAAGTGCTTTCTTCGGCAACCCCGACGACGATTTTCTTATAGCATTTGAGATGAGGAGTCAGTGAGATTCAAGGCTATTTTTATCGTGACGTGTCGGTATCGGCTGATGACTGTCCAGTGTAAATGGACGTTTTGGCGGTCTTCCAGGTAGACGGGGTGCCCGGAGGGGATTTTATTTATTTATTTATTGAGGGCAACATACAGCGATATCAATAACATTTGTATAATAAAACATTTAGAAAAAATAAAGTAAGGCCAATTACTGCTACCACAAATATAAAATAACAGTTAACAGTTAATAAATGACGGTGTTAAACGAGATGGTGTTGAACTAAGACAAAATGCGCAAAACATAATATTAAAGAGTTAAAAATACTAATAGTACTGGAAATAAAAAATAAAGGATTTCATAAGCGGCTGTATATGCGAGTGTCGCTATCCATTCGGAATACATGGTTCCTCCAGTATCTTCTTCTGGAGTACGGAGTCGAGGTAGTCCGAGGAAAACATGGCATGACCAAATTAATCAAATGTTATAGGTTCGTCATATAAGAAGTCGGAAGAATCGACGTGCGTGTATGACTCGCGTTGTATGAATGTGGAGGAAGTTAGAGGATGTGTCAGGATCGAGAAGTGTAGCGGTCCAGTCAATCTGCCTAATCCTGCGGAGAAACGGCGTAATGGTTTGTTGTTGTTTAATTAATATGAATGAAAACGTCTTCAAATATTTAATAACATTTATTACACATGATAATACTCAATATTCAAGATCTATTGGCCCCAAACAGTGTCAAATGCCGTTCTCTGGACCGTGGCAGGCGAAAAGTCAATTAGAGAACAAGTCGCTAGACGCAAATGCCTGTGGATCGGTCATACTCTGAGACGGAACCTAGTTTGCATCGCTCAGGGCGCACTAGACTGTTCCCCTATGGAGGGAAAGAGGAAGCGAGGCAGACCTAGAGCCACCTGGAGAAGAGCCCTGCAGGACGAGGTTAAAGCAGCATGCGTCATTCGGGATGATGTTAGGCATCAGGCATGCGATAGAGTCGGGTGGAGAATGTTCCTTGAGGCCGTATGCACCACGGAGGTGTGACAGGATAAGACGAAGTAGAGATTACACACGATGAACCGGTTGTATTTTGATTTCGCCATTGCACTTACGACTCGAAAATATGATCCAATATAAACTTGCATACCATCGAATTTCACTAAAAACAATGTACAAATGTATGATTATACTTTACTGATATGTTTCTCTGCAACAGGAGCGTGTATGGTCCATACGTGTTCTTCCGCCTGATTTGAGTGCGCATTGAGATGATAAATGTTGCCTTCATATCTAACCCTCTTCTAGGAATTACTATAGCGTGATCTTCCTACGTACACTGCAGATATATAGAGCAATTATTTTGCTTTGAAGGAAAATGCTTGTAGCATTTGAGTGAATCGGAAATAGTTTAGTATAGAGAGACAAGAAAATATATTACAAATAAAGTGAATCTGAATAAGACATTTAACTGAATTTTGAATCTTGTAAAGATAACGGAGTTGAAATTTTATACATGAATAACAGAAATATAACTTTAAATAATCTAGAAATCTTGAAAATTAAAAAGGTCAATAGAACAACGAAGATATTATAAACTACCAACTAAACTTAACTTCTAGTCCCATAATTGATTTATTTCCCCTTTCTCATAATTTCAACTAAGCAACGATTTGTCCTGCCGCTAAGTTTATTGTTTTATCCCTCCACTTTTTCACTTGTCATTTATTATATAAGGTCCTAACATATGAAATTGGCGTTTTGCCGTACTGGCAACTTTGATCTCAAATACCTTCTCTTTGGTTAGGAATTCCAAATTCAAATTTATACAGCTATTTACTCAAGTATTTGTGTTTCGAAAATTATAATTCATTTGTTTTTTCCTCAATTGTTTTTTTTCTTTGCGTCACTCAGTTTACAAAATGGAAAACTTGAAATATCGCGTTATTTACGAGTACGAGTTCCACCGTGGCACCAGTGCTGCAGAAACGGCTCGAAGGATTAATGAAGCAAATTGGGAAGGTGAAAAAGCTTGAAAGGTGGGTACCTCACGAATTGAGTGAAGCAAATCAACAAACGCGCGTTGACTGCTGCGTTGCATTACTCAACCGGCACAATAATGAAGGGATTTTGAATCGAATCATTACCTGTGATGAAAAGTGGATCCTGTATGATAATCGGAAGCGCTCATCGTAATGCCAAACCATGCCCCAAACGAAAATTGACTCCAAAAAAGTTACTTGTGAGCGTTTGGTGGACTAGTGCTGGTGTCGTTCACTACAGCTTTCTTAAATCTGGCCAGACGATTACGGCAGATGTCTATTGTCAGTAACTGCAAACCATGATGGAAAAGCTAGATGCTAAACAACCGAGGCTGGTTAATCGCTCTAGGCCACTGCTGCTTCAACACACTGCACAACAGACGGCTACCAAATGAGAAGAGCTTCAATTGGAATGTCTTAGACATCCACCGTACTCTCCGGACCTTGCCCCAACAGATTAACATTTTTTTCGAAATTTGGAAAACTTCTTGCAAGGGAAAAAATTCAACTCCGATGGGACAGTCCAAACCGACTTCAAAGATTTTATTGATTCCCGTCCGAATGGTTTTTTTAGTAAAGGGATCGATGAACTACCTATGAAATGGCAAAAGTGCATAGATAGCAATGGTACATACTTTGATTAAATAAATATATTATATTTTAAAAAAATCAACTTTATGTTCCTCCCATACAAAACGCCAATTTCATATGTAAGGACCTAATATAAGTAATTAATCTCTTTCATTTAATTGTTAAAATTCATATACCGAAGAAGAGAAGTTTTTAAAAAGTTATTCAAACGTGAATCCTGTTATTTTGAGCTCATTAAGGACTGAGCCTGACTACCCATTTGCAGTCCACGGTATTTTCAGAGACGTCAATCCTGGCGCGGTCACAGGATTTTTTTGTACAAGTTTTAGCAGCGTAAAGAAATATTGGAAATATGAAGGTGCGCATAATTTTAATTTTGGTGGAATTGGAAATACCTCGATCTTTGAAGACTTCGTTCAATGGAGTGAGAGCATTTTTAGCTCTCGCGATTCGTCTCCAAATTTTCTATTATCTTTATTCTTCTTCAGCCTATTCCCGTCCACTTTTGGACAATGGCCTCCTCCATTTGTTTCCACGTCACTCTGTCTTGTGCAGACTGCATCCAGGTTCCAATAAGTCTGTTCAGATCACCCTTCCACCGTAGTTGCGGTCGCCCTGCACGTATCTTCATTCTTATTATCATGATTCGCAACAAAATATTATCTAAATTACAGCACGCGTATGTTTTAGTTTACATATCGTAGAGCAAGATATCAATAGTAATTTTAAATGAACGCTGTACTTTGAGTCGACTGAGCGGATATGCACGGCCGACCTCATAATATCCGCAAAGCTTTTAGAAAGGAACCTTCGCTTGCATACGGTAGCTTTTATCAATTTAACGGACGTTTCGCGTAGATGCAAACTTTCGAGTTTTGCACTTTGAAGGGATGGGTATTCTCTTTGCTAAAGTATAGAGCTACGTTACTGGGCGGTCAAACTTTAATAATACTGATATGCCTTAAAGCTTTGCTTGTTATTATTTTCGTTGTGAAATTGATGGTAAGATTCGTTGAGCTATTTATCAAAAAAATAAAGAAAATATGAAAATATATACAATACTTTAGTGATGATTTTGTTGATGGTTTAGGTATTAGTTTTGTAAAACTCTATTATTAATTTGTAATAGTAAACACGGTTTCAAGTGGTTTTATTGGACTTAATGTGTTTAAATTATATAAATAGTGACAAATTAATTTCGCCTTGCAAGGGCGTTCGCAAACTCTTTTGTTAATAAATTAGAATTAAACACTTTTGAAACTTTGTATAAACCACTTTATTTTGAGTCAGGAGCGCCAACCGGTTACACTCTGTAACGAGCTTCGTCAGGGCTATACACAAACTTATACAACGTTTTGAAAGTTTTTAATTCTCATTTTAAATATGCCAAACCACCAAGTAATAGCTTATTTCCAAAGTTCTTTTGTAAATGTTGTTGTTCATTTGAGAATGCCCTCAATTTTTTTAATTCAAAGGGTCAATGTAGACCACTTTGCAAACATATAGTTTTATTCCATTTAAAGTCAATACTGCAAATAGAAATATATCGATGGAACCAAAGATGGCAGTCCACAATGGATTTTTAATGCCGACCCAAATGTATGAAAGTGAAGCTTGGAGTTGGTAGAAGAAGGATGAAAATAGGATAAATGCCGTAGGAACGAAGTCACTTAGAAGAATGTACAGAAAAACAATGTATGATAGAATACCTAATGATGAAATCAGAAAGGAATGAATGCGTCCTAAATAAAATTGAGAAAGGGTCACCAAGATGGTTTAGACCAATCGACGAGCGTGAATGTAGAAGGGGCGCGAAAGTTATGTTAGGATAGAACAATGTGGCGGTCCATCCTCTCTGCCTACCCCTCTGGAGAAATGGCGTGATGATTAGTTAATTACTTTTTGGTGTCAGAATTTTTTTTTAATGATGAAATATTTTCAAAACAAATTAATGCACGTACTGAAACATGCAAACAAAAGAAAAATTTAATTTTGCCATTCAACCATTTGTGCGAACCTCTCGAAACAAAGTTTCATATTTCATCTATTCAAATTGCGAACGCATTTAAAACTTTCGTATTTGAAATAATCGAATTTGGAACGCATTCGAAAGTTTCGGTTTTCAATTATTTCACTTCGATTTGATGAAGCTTGAATCGATTGGAGAGTCGTAGAGCTTTGAAATTAAACTTCGAAAGTCGTTCGGTTTTTCAACTAATTTTAAATAATTTAATTTCAAAGCTTATTACGAACTTATTTAATCAACTATTGTTACAACACGAATTCCATTTATTAAAAATAAATTTAAAATTTAACGAATATTTATGTATAAAATAATGAGATCTGACGACCTTTGTGGCCGAGTGGTAAGTGCATTGACTGTCACCCAGAAGGTTTCGGGTTCGATTCCCGGCGAGGGCAGTGTGATTGTCACACTGTCTTTGGTCTGGTGAAGATTTCAGGTGACAATAAAATGGCTATAGATTAGCTACCTATCACATGTCACGAGAATCACTAGAATAGCTATAATACCCTTTACATTGATTTGGCCCTTGATGTCATGATGTAAAGAGTGATTCAGTAAAATAATAATAATAATAATCTCTTAAACCAATGTGTGGAATATCTCAGTATAAGATAAGAGTGTCGAATGAAAATATAAGTAATGAATGGAGTGCGAATGAATGTGTTATGAACAATATAATATAAGGATAATGAAGATGGTTTGGACATATGAAAATAAAGAATGAATATAGAATGTTAAAGAAAGGAACTAGAACCAGAGAAAGACTG
This sequence comes from Lepidostoma basale, assembly GCA_022606425.2. Taxonomy (NCBI): domain Eukaryota; kingdom Metazoa; phylum Arthropoda; class Insecta; order Trichoptera; family Lepidostomatidae; genus Lepidostoma; species Lepidostoma basale. The sequence continues at coordinate 598,875 of JAHDVF020001554.1, forward strand.
GGAAAAACGTGGCATTCTAAAATAAATCAAATATTGAAATCCGGCCACGTGCGGTGTCGGAGAAATGCATGCATGACACGATGTATGAATGTTGTAGAAGTAGTTTTATTTAATTATTATTTAAAATATTATTTAAAAATATATGTTTTACTCCCATCTAGTTATTGTTTCTTACTTTCTCTGCATCATACGTGTTTAAATAACATGCTATATTTTTGAATTAAGAACCTATTTTAATTATTTTTATTTCTTTGTTGCAGGTCGGCCCGTTGTACGCATCGCGACTAGACAAATTTAAAACAATAAAAAATCTGGAAATAAAATGCGCCATTAGCCGTTCTTTGTCAAACGGAAAGCGCGCGAGCCGTCGGAATCGGAACACAGGGTTCCAAAATTTGAATTCAAATCGAAAACCGGAAGCGGAGAAGCGATGCCCGCCGTGCGCGCCGAGGTCCCCGCCAGCCGATGACACCAGAGTCACGTCGTACAAGTAGCGGGTGACAAAATGGCGTCAAAGATGGCGGACCGGATATCCGGTTTGCCGCGAAAAACGGGCACCGCGCCGGATGTTTGCAAATGCTGCCGCGGGAGCCTAGCTAGGTGGGGAAAGGTGGAAATTGAAAAGGAGTCGGTGTCGTTGAATGCAGCTTCAGACCGGAAGAAATTATCCATGTTCTTGCTCCTCCGGACAGCACCGCTCGCCAATCTAGTCATTTTCACGGTCGCCATTTTGTTCAGCTGGCCCATATCTGTGATGGCGCAGTATGACGCCTTCACTGTCCAGAAATTCGCAATGGAACCCCAAGATCAAGTAAGTATCATTATTTAACTAACCAACTTGATTGAAGGCCACACTATTTGAAACAAGCTCTCCACAGGGGTGACCTTGTTATAGAGCTGTGGAGCCCACGGTTGGTGTAGCGTCCACACACTGTTGTAAACAAGCTCTCCACATGTGAAATGCGTGTTTAAACGGTGGATCCACACGCATACTATGCGCGTCCGTCCACAAAGTTTGTTCAAGGTCAAACGAAATTTGGTTTCAAACGAGTGTCTACAAGTTTTAAGCCGCCGGTGGAGACCGATGTGGAGAGCTTGTTTAAAACAGTGTGGCACGGCTTTTATGGTTGAGGTATTAGTTTTGTAAAACTCCCTTATTAATTTATAATAATAGTAAACACGATTATTTAGTGGTTTCACTTGGATTTAATTTATTTAAATTATACAAATTGTGACAAATTTGTTTCACTATACTTCTCTTTGCTGTCCACAGTTTCCAAGTCAGTAGTCTTCTTGTCCATTTTTTGTCTGAAATTCTGGCTACATGACCTGCTCATTGCCATTTTAGAGTCGCCACCAGGTGGATGATGTCAATGACCTTTGTTTTTTCTCTCACCGTATCGTTTCTGACTCAGTCTCTTAGGCTTATAACATGGCTCTTTGTTTGGAAAATGTTACAGTTTCAAGACCATAAGTACCAACTGGCAGAACACAGGCTTCATAGACTTTTCGTTTCAAGTTGATCGGTATTCTTCTTCTGTTTTTAAGGATGTAACTTATTTTTCCGAAAGCTTCCCAGCTTAGTCCAATTCTTCTCTTGAGTTCTGCGGTTTGGTTATCTCGGCTCAATCGAATATTGTGTCCCAGGTATATTCTTGGACACTCGTATATTCTTGGACATTCTCGATTCTGTTGCCATCCACGTTCTAGATTAAAAAGTTTAAAAAAAATTGGTTTAGAAATTTTAATACGGATAAACTACCCTTTCACAGTTGTGAAATAAAACATCACATTTCTGTATATTTCTTTTAAAAACTCACCCCGTTTTAAATATCTTTCTGTGTTTCCCAAACTGTCTAATCAATCATTAGTTTACTTGGCTTTAGCTGACAGTGACTCGGGGTTACTTATATTTAGAATTGATTATTATTATTATTATTTTCTTGAATCGCTCTTTACATCATTACAGAGCGAGCCAAATCAATGTAAATGGTAGCTTTCATACCGATTCTCGTGATATGTGATAGGTAGCGAAAAACTACCACACTGAAATTCCCGGCGATGACAGTGTGATTCTCACACTGTCTATGGTCTGGTGTAGAAATTCACTTGACGATAAAATGGCGATAGATTAGCTACCTATCACATGTCACGAGAAGCAATAACAGTTGTTTACAGTATTTGGGTTCAAATAACCAGATAACTCAAATAAAGGCCCAATTGGCCTTAATAGATGGCGCTTGTGTAGATTGAAATTCTTTTTCTTATTTAAAAGCCGTTGTCGTCCACTGCTGGACATAGGCCTCCCCCATACTTTTCCATGTATGACATGTCATACGGGGGGTGGTTGGCATTACAACGCCACGCTTGCCAGACGGGTAGTTTCCAGGGGAGAGAAAAGACGAGGAGGTGTGGATAGGTACTTGGGATCAGATCAATCCTCCAGCGTAGCATGTCCATCACCACGGTGATGGCCATGCACCGCTCGAAGAGTCAATAGTATCCCCCTTACTCCCCTTTAGATTGAACTAAAATATGAGAAATGTTTCTCAACATAGTAGCATATATACACCTTTCAAAAATAATTATCAGACATGGTGGTCGTAAGAAGGGCGGTATGTGGAATGTTGTATTACATAAAGCGATCACTTACCCCAACCAATGACAGGTCATAAGTCCTGTAAACGCCTCGATCACCATATTCTGTTTCCAAATAATTTACATTTTCGTCTCTAATGAGAAAAAATTAATTTAATTATTGAAGTGATTGCTTTAAAGAAAAGTGCTAACTGTTGTCCTTAAGTAGGTATTCCAAAGTATCCCCGGTTTACGCCAGCAAGTTGTCATATTCCCAACGAGGCTTACCGAGATTATTAAAAGTTATTCTCTCATTTAGATGACTGGGACATAGCAGCAGAGTAGTCTACTAAGAAAACACAATTTAAAGATTATAAAGTTATTTCATTATTCATGAGCCCGTCTAGGGACAGCGCGACCGGGCGTTGGCTTGCGGCTGCTCGGGGTTAAGCCCTAACATTTTTTGAAGTGATAACGTCTCAGACTTACCCCTCAAATTATACGAACATTTTTATATCTCAACTTTTACCCCACCGATAATGGCATCCTATGGCTATCCGCGAAATCTGCAAGTTGGAAAATATTGTAAGATAGCGCAGACAACGCAAATAATGGATAACTCCAGAATCCCACACGTTGTGGCGCATCAGATTCCTGTTGGCTACCGTCTCACCGGAAGACCGCCAAAGAAATAGAGGGATAGCTGGGAATCAACCAAGAGAGGCCAGCCTAACTACAGAGGAACAGACCAAAGTTCTTAAAGAAAAGATAATGAGCATATGGCATCGAAACAAGAACTAACACAGTTCGCATTAAATTACTTCTCAGAACCACATTCATGAAAACCTTTATAAAAATAACACGCAGGACTTACCAAGTAAGAAACACCACTATATCTAGGATGTTAAACAGAGGAAGACAGAGATTAAGGTATTGGAGAGACCATGGGAAAGAAAGGACACCCAAATCGGAGATAAAATTGGACTAGAACAAGAAATATGAAGGAATTATTTTAGACAGCGCAAGACAGGCTTTTGCAGAATTGATACCCAACATCAGGAAACCTAATACGGCACAGGAAGAAGAAGAATTGTAAATTAGTGTAATAGTGGAATTATTGACCATGCAGCCGAGGTTACAATACTAGATAGAGCTAAAAACGAACATATCCGAGAAAGCCTAAAAGTCACTCTTATAGCGTAAACGTCGTCTGAGGTAGTATGGCCATGGGAGCAGGAGGGACGATGAATACATCGTTCATAAGGCCCTGCAAATGAAAGATGGAAGGAATAACCGGGTCGACTTTCTTCAACGTGGATGTCCACAGCAAAAAACACTGGGATTGGACAGCCAGATGACCCAGGATCGCGAAACTTGGCGGAGCCATATTCTTCTTCTTCAAATACCCTGTCGGGTCCCCGCGCCGCTCGGAACACCTCCTCCACACTTCGGATGCCGGTCCACTCCCTCACGTTTCGCATCCAGGACATTTGTCTCCTTCCGGGCCCTCGGCGTCCCTCAATTTTCCCCTCCAATATCAGTTAGAGAAGGTGGTACTTTTCCCCACCCAGATGTGAGATCTTTCGAACCTTGATAGTTGATTACAATTCCCTGTCAACTCTAGCTTGCCTCAGGACTTCGGTATTGGTAACCATGTTTTATTGTACGGGTGTGAAACTTGGACCTTGAAAGTTAACTCAATGAACAGGCTGAAAGCATTTGAAATGTGGCTCCATCCCCGAATGCTCAGAGTTCCCTGGACAGACATGGAGCCATATTAGGAGAGCCAAACGGGAAATGGCTAGGTGAGAGAAGAAGAAGTGAATTATTGACTTTCTATGATTTAGTGGCGATAATTTATACAGCTTTTTTTTAAATACATACATTAATCTTTAAATACAAACAAGGAAATCATATTTCTGTAATATACAACAATAACAGGTAATTAAGATGGAGAATACCTTTGTTAGAACATTGAGACAAATGAGTTTAGACTTTTTTTGTTTTCCGTTTGATTAATCATTGCTAAGTGCCAGCGCGGTTATTAATGGCCAACAATAAATCTTCATAGAAAACAAATACACGTTATACCAAATATTTGCTAGTACAATTCTGATTTATCCGTCTTTTAAAATTCGTTTAAAAGTTTATCACATGAAACTTATTTGAAATATATTATTATGCTACCCGTAGTACGTAATACGTCCAGTAGTTTTGTTTTGACCGATTTAAGCAGCAATTTTTCCATATATTTTTTTTCAGTATATAAGTTTCAGTTCAATGCGAGTTTGAGAGATTATGTCTTTAAAAACTGTAAAAAAACAAATTGATTGATTGAAAAAAGAAGTGTGTTTGTGGAATAATATTTCAAGTATGAATTCAGTGTGTTTTCACCGCTGTATTCAACGAGTTTTACCTTTGACCGGTGGGCCGGTACGAGTATCGATCGAGATCGGCACACCAAATGTTTTATTCGCTAGATTTATCGCTCACATACCGCACGACAGAAAGCATTAGGACTGTGAAATTAGCAAGTTCAATTATTAACCTACGCCGGGGTGTAAATGATGCCATCAGTCTACCCTTTATTTTGGCAATCAGAGAAAGTGGCCTATTCCAAGACGTAATTAGCCAGTAAAAGTACTACTAAAATCACCCCGTCACAGGTAACCCTAACGGAACTATCAACTCTAACAGGAAGGTTTTAAGATTGGGTGAAAAATAGGGGTGTTATACAATTTTTAACGAACGACAAGGTTCAGGTTTGTTGGGGGAACCCGTTTAACTCGCCTTTCTAGACGGACGTTTCGGAGATCGTTGCAGTCTCTATCTCGAGGGTGGCTTCTTCTTCTTCGTCAGCCTTTATCGGTCCACTGCTGGACATAGGCCTCTTCCCTTCCCTTCCACTCGTCTCTATCTCCTGCCAGCCGTAGCCACATTTCCCCCCTCACGGCAGCAATGTCGTCGGCCCACCTTTTTTGCGGCCTGCTGACGCTTCTCCTATTCTCCCATGGTCTCCACCTTATTATTTTCTGGGTCCATCTATCCTCATTGACCCGCCCATTGCCATTTCAGTCTCGCTAGTCGTTCCATGATGTCCGTTATTTTTGTTTGGCGTCTAATCTCCTCATTTCTGATTTTATCTCGGAGACTGACGCCGAGAATATGTCTTTCCATGGAACGCTGCGTGACTCTTAATCTCTCTACATTTCTCTTGGTGAGGGTCATAGTTTCCATCCCATATTTATAAGAGAGTACCCACATTACCTAGAGTAAGAGGGTTATAACATTAGATATATTATTTATTTATTGAAAGCTAAGGCATTAACGCTGTGGTATTCCATAGTAATACACTTAGAAGGCTCTGACTTTTTTGAAGAAAGGGTATATTCTAATACTCTTAGAGTGTTATGGCTTCAATGCACCGGACAGGTATGCTCGCGCTAGAAGACACGATCTGTTGTGCATACCGCATAGCAGAACAAATGTCATGGCGCGGCATACAATGACCCGGGGTATGGTGCTCTTGAATGGGGTGTCAGTCGATGTGGACATTCTCCAAAGGACCTATGCATCCTTTAAAGATCATATAGGTACATACCACAATTGCTGATATATGTGTTTTATTTTAACATCGTTACCTGAGAGTAAAAGGGTTCCAACTAACAATATTTGACAATTGACTTTTTTTCGTGAAACGGGTTCTTAATAACCTTATCTAACGTACAATAAAAAAAACATATAATAGTATCGTCATTTTGATGTTACGAAATGAATCAAGTTCCATCTGATAATTCAAAACACACGATTCACTGAAGAAGGATTCATTTACACTTAGAACTTTATTATTCCAACTGTCGCCAGAGAAAATTTACACGCTTCTCGGTAAAAAAGTTTCATCTGCTTCAGATAGAACCCTTTTATTCCAAGATACACACCCGAAACCAACAAAAATTTGACTTAATTTTTCTCAGCTTTTTACTTTTGACAGTTGGAACCTTCTTACTCTCAGGTGACGACATGTTTGTCATTATTTTTGTAAATGTAAAATGTATACAGTAATTGGGTTCTAAAGAACTGTTGTATACAATAAATAAAAAATTGAGAAGGCTATTTTAATTTTATAAAGATTTTCTCAAACCTAAAGCTGAGTTTCACTAAAAGTAAAGCTATGTATCAGGGGGTTTATTGTGACATAACAGTCTCAACAATTGTCTGGAAGCTTCTTTAATTCTAGAGCAATTTCAACAGAGAATCAAACAATTCAACCAAGCAGCCCTATTGTTCTGAGACGGTTAATAAAACCGCCTTATTACCTCGTATAATCGGGGCTCCCCGACGGTCAAGATAACGGGTGGAGCACTTCACATATTATTACCATCGGCTGGGGCTTTAAAAGGCTAAGCGATCGTGAGTGAGTGAGAAAAACAGTTTGGTTCGCTTTGATAGCCTATAAATAGGACATCAACAAAAGTAATTTAATAATAATAAAAACACTCCTACAAAACGGCTAAATGTTTTTCGGAAATCGTGAAATGAACGCGTTTTTTAAATTGGTTATCTTGTCGGGGGTAACATGTGAAATTAACCCTTTGAGACTATTTATATAGGTACTAATAAAGATTAAATGTGCGTACATTCAATTTTTTTGTAGGACTACGTGGTCATCCTGGGGACCAATAGCTTACAGATAAGAAAGTATGGGTGCACAATTACCCATTTCTTCAGACTTATCAGGGGATTCTTTGAGAATTCCATCATCTTGGAGGCTATCTCTATCTCTATTTTCCGGATGGTTATCTTCGACAGCGTCAGCACAGACTGTTTTATCTCCCAGCATGCAGAACTAACCTGTCTCTGGTGATGCCGGTGGGGAGAGCAATCAAACTGCTGAACATGATCGCTTCGGAGATCGATGTCTTTCATATTCGTGAAAGTACGTTCAGAAGACTAATACTCTTGACTTTGGAGAGTATCTTGTATTCCTAATGCCAAACCATCTCTCATGCGTTCCTGGTATTATATATTTATTATATTTAACCTGTTCTCAATAGATGTCTTAAACTATAAAAAAATGTTTGTAATATCTTTTAAGAAAATAAACGGATTTTATTTGATTTGATTTGATTTTTAAAACGGTGAACGGACAATAAAAATAAGAAGATATAAATGCGACCGTCGGCGTGCGCTCTGCATGACGATCGGCGGAGAAAAGTTGCTAAATTGACGCTCGGTGTGGACCCATCTTTTGATCGTATTTAACATACAGTTTAACACTTCTATTGAAAAAGCATTGTCTTTATACTCGAATATTGTTAGTTAGTCACAGAGAAGGTGTAAGGATACACGGGCAAAAGATAGACATGATAAGGTTTGCTGACGATATTGCTATGGTTGCTGAAAGTAAGGAGGAACTGCAGGAGGCCTTAGATACTTTGCAAGACATTCTTCAAGATAGCTACAACATGAAGATAAATAAGGACAAAACAAAGCTGCTGACTGTAGGCCGAACGCAACATCAGATGAGAGTAGTGATGTCAGGAGTTCCACTAAAGAACACCAAGGAGTTTGTCTACCTCGGGAGCAAAATAACATGGGACGGTCGGTCTAAGAGCGAGGTCGACAGCCGTATACATCAGGCTAGGCTTGCATTTAATAAAAGGTCGAAAATAATAGAGTCAAATAATATAGACCTAAAACTGAGAATACTCCTCATCAAGACCTATGTATGGAGTGTCTTGATGTACGGCTGCGAGACATGGTGCCTATCCGAAAGGGATAAGCGGAGACTAGAGGCTTTTGAGATGTGGTCCTATAGAAGAATCTTTGGAATTTCCTGGAGAGACCACATCACGAATGAGGAAGTTCTTCAAGGAATCGAAGGAGGAAGGCACCTGCTCAGGACCTTGTCCGAAAGGCGTGCAAGATGGATCGGCCATGTAATACGTCAAGAAGGTCTCTTGCATGCCATAATGGAGGGTATGATCGAGGGGACAAACTCTAGGGGACGCCCACGCCGAGAGTACCTGGAGGACCTGTTGGTGGACGTTCGCTGCTCATCATATGCAGATTTCAAAAAAGCCGCACAAGACAGGGAAAAATGGAAGAGAATAATGGAGGAAATTGCTGCAAACCAATCCCAGGATTGAAATGAGAGAAGAAGATTGTTAGTGGCAAGACGATTTATTTGTTAACTAAGTTTTGTGCACTTAATATTGACATAATTTTTTTGGCGATGAGGCGATGTGGCGATGAGGTCCGCAACCCATCACACCGTATATCCCGTAGGGGCGAACAGAGAAGGATGGAGTGCCACATCGGTACATAGAAGGGGAGGCATGGAAGGAAAGTTGAATGAGATGTGTGCAGAAATGGATAATAAGTGTTTAGATGTTTTATGTGTTACTGAATGTATGATGAAAGAGTGTGGTTCATTTGAGTATGCGGATAAGCTTGTTCTGTGGTCGGGTGTACCGAATAACCACAGAGCATACCTAGGCGTGGCAACGGTGTTAGCTCCAAGGATGGTAGAATGTATGAAAGGATATAAATGTGCTAGCCCATGACTCATGTGGATTCGTTTCAGGATCGGGTCAACACGAGTTTTCCTTTTAATTGGATACGCCCCTGGTAACACCGAAAATGATGCGAGTAAAGATGAGTTTTGGAACAAAGTGAGAGAGATATTGGTGTGTAAGAGTAAAAACGAAAGGTTGATAATAGCGGGTGATGTGAACGGTTGGTTGGGAATTCGTAGGAGTCAAATATTGAATATCGGCCATGTGAGGAGTCAGAGAAATCGACCCGCGTGCATGACACAATGTATGAATGTTGAGGAAGCGAGAGAAATATGTCAGAAAAGAAGACTGTGGCAGTTCGTTCTGCCTACCCCTTCGGGGAGACGGCGTGATGGTTAGTTAGTTAGTTAGTTTAATTTTTGGAACAAAAGAACTTTTTTTAAAGATTCTATATTTAAACAATATTCCCATAATAATAAACGAAACTGATCCTCTGTATTTATTTTTTATTAGTTTTGTGTCAACTTGTTTTATATATAAATTAACATATTGATATTGAAAATTGTGTACCTAAACTGATTCGATTATGTGGTTGACTGTCATAAATGTTCATTTCAAGGCGGTGGTTTTTCAAAAGGGTGTCCACCGGACGCCGACATCCCTACATAGTCTTTGGATCGTATAAACGCCTATACGTCTGAGATTTTGGGCAACGGTAAACTTATTTCTTACGTTTTATTTTTCAGACTGCAATCGTGGGATCCAGAGTCACCCTGCCATGTCGAGTAATCAACAAATCTGGAGTTCTTCAATGGACCAAGGATGACTTTGGACTGGGCCACCATAGAAATCTCAGTGGATATGATAGATACTCTATGGTGGGGAGTGATGAAGAAGGTATGTGTATTTTTTTTACATCCGTTTTTAAATTATTTAAACAAATATAAATAATAATTATTTTTCGATGGCTCTACAGTTCATATCGAGTCTTGGGCGTCCATCAGTCCTTGCCAACAAGAACTTCTGTCACCTGCTGCGACCTTACAGTCTCTCATTTGGAGTAGCTGTGCAGTATCCATCCTCACCTCATCCTCCCATCGAAGTCTAGGCCTACCGGCATTTCTCCTTCCACTCTGATGTCCCTCAAGGGTTCTCTTTAGTACCTGAGACAACGGCATTCTCTCCACATATCCAGCCCATCTCAGCCTACCCATCTAGCATGCTTCGAATAAATAATTATAACTTCATTTATTAAATACTTGATTCCCAGCGATGGCAGTGTGATTGTCACACTGTCATTGATCTGGTGCAGTATTATCGTGACAATAAAATGGCGATAGATTAGCTACTTATCACATGTCACGAGAATCAATCTTCTTCTCCGGTCTCAATCCAAAGATTGGTCTGCAGCAAGGCATTGCAACTCCTTTTCCACTCAGCTCGGTCCTTGGCAATTCTCTTCAACTCCGCATAAGAGGTGCAGCCCATATCTCGACAAATCTGGTCTAAGTACTCCTGGCGAGGTTGTCCTCTGCCAATCGATCTCTCGACCATTCCCTCCAATATATCATGCAGGAAACATTCGTGTCGCAACACGTGACCAATCTATCTCGCGCGCCTCTCCGTTATGGTGTTCAACATGTGCCTATTCTCATCAACCTGCTGAGGACCTCCTCATTTGTAACGTGGTCCCTCCATCAGAGAATCAATATGATTGCTTAAACCCTTTACACCGATTTGGCTCGCGTTTTAATGATGTTAGGAGAGATTCAACAAAATTACAATGATAATAATACTAATATACCTTTTTAAACTACTATTGTTTACACAACACTTACTTTATTACAAAAATAAAAAAAACAAAAAACAAACATGTTTTCAAGAATTAATTGTATCTCAATAGAGACGAAGATGCAAATTGGAAACAGAATATGGTTGATCAAGGTGTTTACAGGACTTTTGACCTGTCATTGGTTGGGTTAAGCGCACGCTTAAGCATTCCCCATTCCACCTTCCTTCTTATGATCACCATGTCTGACAAACTTTTTTGGAAGTTGTATATAAGTTGTATATAAGTTGTACATATGTTTTTAGATTTATTATGTAGACGTTGAATGATTGAAGTGTGCGCGGGAGATGCCTATTGGTGGCAATGAGGTTCGCAACCCATCACACCGCGTCTCTCGCGTTGGCGAAAAGAGAAGAATGGAGTGCAGCATCGATTGAAGTGTTGCAGTCCATTCTTTCTGTCTACCCTTTCGGGGAAACGGCGTGATGGTTAGTTAGTTACTTAGTTTATATATGTTAATCTCTAAGACTACTCTTTACGTGGAAGTTTTAGACAATCTACATACTAACGCCATCTATGAAGATTTGTGTTTATTAAGCATTAAGCAGAACATCTTTTTAACACAATGTGAAAGGCTACCGCCATTAGCGCATGTAAACACCTTGATCAACCATATTCTGTTTCCAATTTGCATCTTCGTCTCTATTGAGATACAATTAATTCTTGAATTGATAACCCGCAATAGGTGAAATCCAGTATTCGTGTACAAGTATTTGTATACATTCAAAAAAATGTTGCAAACATGTTTTGTTAAAATAACATTAATGATTCCGCAACACAAAGTTATGGCGAATACCGAAGAAATAATTACACTCCCTAAATAATATATTTGTACACACTTTCATTGTTATCGATAATTAAAACCGGTTACTTAATACAAAATTAATTATAAGACAATTCAGGCTTTAAAATGGTGAATTTTAACCCTATCGCCGCGCCGCTCGGGCTTGACGCATTTAAGCGGTATGAAAGGGATTTGTCAAAATAAATATTAAGAGAAGCAGAAAACAATTCGGTAATCTCGTTACCGAGTCCGATAGAACAGCGAAAAATCCAATGTTTAACGCTAAAGAGCCGCGGTTCTATACATTTTAAGGGTGGCGTAATTAAATTTCCTAATTGCGGTACGAAATAATTAAATCGCTGATAAATGGATTAGAGCGAGGCTTCTCCAACTTTTTGGAATGCGGTACTCCCCGACTGTTTATTTTTTAATGGCGCGCAAACGCGTCATGGCGTCACGCGTCATGGTGTCACGCGTCATGGCGTCACGCGTATTTGCGCTTTCAATATATTATGCGTGACAGTTATGCATGGAATGTTTGGAAGCGAAGCATGGAACTGGCTAAGAAAGGATGAAAGTAGAATAAATGCAGTATCTTATGATATGAATAGAGTGTTGAATGAAAACATAGGGTGTTTACTTTTAGAGATTTGATTTTTAAACTGGCAACATTGTTTCTACAGACTGTCAATTTGACAGTTGACAGTTGATTTGTTGTCAGTACATTTTGCTATTATTATTATTATTATTATTTTGTTGAAAATCTCCTTGCATCTTTATAGCGCAAGCCAAATCGATGTAAAGGGTGAAAAAAAGAATATCAAAGGAAACATAAATAGAACCTTATGAATAGGAAAAGCTAGTTATTTGCTTGCTGCCTTTATCATAAGGGTATTAACGAATTCGCCATAATTGCATCCAAAGAGGTCTATCTCTTTTGCAACCTCATTTAAGAGACGAATCGCTTTCAATACAGGAGAACTTCGAAGGGCCTCTGTGCGGCAATTTGGGGCATAAAATAATATATGCCCCCTTGCTCTGCTATAACTATGGGGAACGTACAGATTTAGCTCTCTCAGTATTCCTGGATTGAAAATACCTCCGGATAACAGTTTAAAAAAATGCTTTCCCAGAAAGATCATTCGACGAGCTTCAAGAGTGTTGAAACCCAACACTCCTGAGAGAAACAGTGAGGGGTACATAAGGATAACAGTTATACTCCCTGAGGTACAAATACCTTAAAAATCGTTTCTGGATCCAGCTCCAAAATGACTGTTCTTTTCAGTGACTCAGTAGAAATGATTTTTTTATTAATTCCTTAAGTTTCCTTAATTTAATTTAAAGTTAAGTCGAGGATTTTATTAATTCTTATTAAATTTCGGCATTCTAAACTTTACATTTAAATAAAAAGTCTACGGAATCGACTCTGATCTGTGGTCTAAACTAACTAACCATCACGCCGTCTCCCCGAAAGGGTAGGCAGAAAGAATGGACTGCCACACTTGAATCGATGCGGCACTCCATCCTTCTCTTTTCGCCATCGCGAGAGACGCGGTGTGATGGGTTGCGAACCTCATCGCCACCAAAAGGCCTCTCCCGCGCACACTTGGATCGTTCAACGTCTACATAACAAATCTTAAACAAATTTCTATGGACTATCTATATATATTCCAACATTTGCCTTAAAGCTGAGGAAACCATGGAAATGTTTTTGGGAAAAATTTAAAAAAGCTTTCTGAAAAGTGCAAAAACGTTTTCTGAAAACGTTTTACTTTTTTAGTACTTATCAAAAGTTATATAAATGTAAACCTACAATACACAGTGATTGAAAGTATATGGGAAAATAAGTATTCCGAAACTCATTGAAACCGGTCATTCCCATTCGTAAAATTAACATGCTATATTTAAGGGATTGTTTTTTTATTATTATTATTTACAGTTTGAGAAACACTTTTTCTAAGAAATTCATTTACCACTAGTATATTTTCTCTCAAAGTACTTCTCAATTAAGTTGTCTCCGAAAGGGGAACATTCAAGATTCAACATTTATATCCCGTAATCAACATTTAAATTCCACGAGACGCTTAAGAGTTAAACACTGATACATATTAATTTTCTTTTTCTATCATCTTGTATTATAAATTTAGACATAATTTATTGATGAGGAAATTGCCAGTTAGCAATATTAGAATATATATTTATTTTAATGTATTCAAATACTGGATTTTTACCCATTGGGCTAATCATTTTTTAAGGATTAATTATATCTCAAGTACAATTTAAAAGCATAAAAATTGGGGTTTCACTCCAGGCGTTGTTTAACAATGTGATGATTGCGTAAAAGCCTTTCACATTGCATTAATAACATCTAATTTCTACTGCATTTATTCTACTTTCATCCTTATTCTAGTTGAAGATTGAAACAATATATTTAAAAATATAATAAAGTCTCGTTAAAACAAAATATTTAAATGTATTGATAAAAAATAATTAATATTAACTTTGTTTTTTGTGAATGTATACTTATACTTGTATACGAACACTGGATTTCACCCATGGTGGGTGATTAATTCATGAAATTTAATTGTGTCTTAATAGAGACGAAGATGCAAACTGGAAACTGAATATGGTTTACCAAGGTGTTTACAGGACTTATGACCTGTCATTGGTTGGGTTAAGCGCACGCTTTATGTAATTACATGTGAAGATAATCATAGATTTGTAGCATATATACAACTTCCAAAAATTTGTCTTACATGGTCATAAAGAAATAGGTGGAATGGGGAATGTTGTAATTACATAAAGCGTGCGCTTAACCCAACCAATGTTAGGTCATAAGTCCTGTAAACACCTTTATCAACCATATTCAGTTTCCAGTTTGCATCTTCGTCTCTATTGAGAAACAATTAAATTTCATTAACTTTGTTTATTGTTTCTTGAATAATGATGTTGATTTTGACATTTGATTACATTATGACAACACCAGCTATAATAAGTCATACATAATACGTAAAATATAATGAAACATCTAGGGAACATACGTTTTCATTCGTATTAATTATTTAATATGGAGTTTTGCACCATTGTTCAAGACACAATAAATAATTTGATCCAATTTTGTAATTTAAAGAACACGTAACTCTGACGTTTTCAATTTATATGAAAAATGGTTTCATCTTGCGAAAAAAAACTCAGGACATAAAAACAAACTCGTAAGTATGATACTTTGTCATCCTTTATGCGGAATCGATCCGGGAACCCTACACGGAAAAATATGTAAAACAATGTACCACCCCCCACATTCTGTTCTGCGAAGTTTTCGAATAATATTCGGGAAATAATTTATATCATTCTTTGTTTCGAAATACTTTTTATTACCTTGAGAACGGACCGGATCCGTTTTGGTATTAAAACAGCGGCGACGCGAAAAAGCAAGAACACAAATTATCATTTTCCACGTCTAAAGACACTTTTTTTGTATTGAGTCACTCAAAATACGATTGCACTCACTATAATATATTCTGATTCTGATTTTTTTTAAATGGTTTGATTCATGTGGTGCTCCTGTAAATTTTGAGATATTTCTTGTATAAGCAATTGTTTTGGTCAATTTGATTGTTGCCGCACTTTGTGATAGTTATTTGTGACACAAAATACGTTTTCACTCTTCTGATGTTAAAATAATACAAGTTTTTCGTTTATAAAAATAATT
This sequence comes from Lepidostoma basale, assembly GCA_022606425.2. Lineage (NCBI taxonomy): Eukaryota > Metazoa > Arthropoda > Insecta > Trichoptera > Lepidostomatidae > Lepidostoma > Lepidostoma basale. The sequence goes on from JAHDVF020001554.1 coordinate 614,315, forward strand.
TTGACAGGTGTAAAAATAAATTTTTCATTTGTTCCAATGACAATTTGAATAAATTCTTCAATCAAATTTTCAAGTTTTTGCTGGTGTTGGATTGTTTTAAGTGCCTAATTAAAATGAAAACAGTGGAATAAAAAATAAATAAACGCAAATGTCCGGATCGTCCAGCTGACGACAAGTGCACAATCTAAAAGAACATTCTGTGTTAAATTATTTTAATGTGTTATTTTATTTTATATCATTGTATTTTATATAATTTGTTTTAGATTTATTATGTAGACGTTGAATGATCGAAATGTGCGCGGGAGATGCCTATTGGTGGCGATGAGGTTCGCAACCCATCACACCGCGTCTCTCGCGTTGGCGAAAAGAGAAGGATGGAGTGCAGCATCGATTAAAGTATTGCAGTCCATTCTTTCTGTCTACCCTTTCGGGGAAACGGCGTGATGGCTAGTTAGTTAGTTAGTTATAATATATTTTCGCACACCTAGATAAAGGGTAGCATCACTCGAAATAATCCAAAATCGAGTTATTTGGATTGTCAGAGCGTTGAAAACTACACCAACTGCAAAAACACCTGTGTCAAAATCTCCATCAATATAAATGTACTTATGGAATTAAAAAAATATTGTTTAAACCACTTTTTAATAAATAAAAATATATATATTAAAAACACGACATGTTTCAGAGGATACCCCATCTTCAGGTTTAAAAATATAACAAAAAAACGAAACAAAGAAAGACTAATAAAAAACTCATATAAAATTCGATACAAAAATTCAAATTTAAAAATTAAGTTGTGCTATTTGTTATAAGTAGGTACTCACAATTATTTTTTAACAGTAAAATAATAAATAACTTTAAATAATAATAATATATGATGATAATATAATTTAGAATAAACATACATTTGAAAACATATTGTATAATTTAAATACTAACTAACTAACCAACCATCACGCCACCTCCCCGAAAGCGTAGGCAGAAAGAATGAACTGTCGCACTTTTACTGATGCTGCACTCCATCCTTCTCTTTTCGCCCCGCGGGAGACGCGGTGTGATGAGTTGCGAACCTCATCGCCACCAATAGGCATCTCCCGCGCACACTTCGATCGTCCAACACCCACAAAATAAATCTAAAACAAATAATATAAAACACAATGATATAAAATAAAATAACAAAATAAAAATAATTTGACACAAATTGGTCTTTTTAGATGGTTCACATATTGTCTATTTAATTTATGTTCCACGAATCCACCGTTTTTTTAATTTAGCACATAATGTAATAACACATAATGTTTTTTTCGATGTTGCACATGTTGACATGGACGATCCGGACTTTTGTGTTTATTTAATTTTTACATTTTTTATATTATTATTAAAAAGCTAGAATGGCATTGCACAATGGTGTTTGTCTACCGACCCTTATGTATGGAAGCGAAGCATTAAACTGGCAAAAGAAGAATGAAAGTAGAATAAATGCAGCAGAAATGAGATCTCTGTGTATGATAGAATGTCGAATGAAAATATAGGAAGTGAATGCGGTGCGAATGATGGTGTTATGAACAAAATAATGAAAGGATCATCAATATGGTTTGGACATATGGAAAGAATGAATGAAGAAAGAATGGTAAAGCAATTATATGTCAACGATGTAACTGGAACCAGAAATAGAGGAAGACCGAGGAAAACCAATAGAAGACCAAATAAATCAAATTTTGAATGTCGGCCATGTGAAAAGTCAGAGAAATCGACGCGCGTGCATGACACGATGTATGAATGTTAAGGAATCTAGAGAAAATATGTCAGGAAAGAAAAGTGTGGCAGTCCATTCTTTCGGCCTACCCCATCGGGGAGATGGCGTGATGGTTAGTTAGTTAGTTAGTTTTAATACAAGAGAGTGAGAGTGGAATACTTCGATTCTCTGCTAAAGTAATTCGGGCTGCAAACAATGCGCATGTCCGAGAACATTTCTGGATTAAACAAACAAACCATGAAACCTAATGTAGAATTATGTTTTCTTTCGTAGATATTTCACGGGTTACAACTAGTATTAATCCCCTGGATCCGCAATCTATCGTAGAAATCGTGAAACCATTAGAAATGTCTTAAAAATATACTTAAATAAGTTAAGTTGTTTAATCTAAATATGGACAAATGTATGTATAAGAAAGAGTTGGATGCAGGTGCCAAAAAGAGTGGAGTGTCATCAAACTGTCTGTTTTATGCTGACGACGTTGTGTTCCTTGCAGACAAATGTAAATGTAAAAAGTGAATGGAGTGCAAATTAAAGTGTTATGAATAAAATAATGAAAGTATAATTTAGATAGTATGCACACATGGAATAAATTAATGAAAAGTAAGATAAGAACTTATAAAGCATGCGCAAGACCAATAATAACATATGGCGTTGAAGCAAGGGCAGACACAGTCAGAACATACAAGCATTATCACCTCCGAGATGAAGACAGCGAGGATGATAGCAGACTAGACATTGAGAGATCGCATGAGAAACAACTGATTAAAAGAGATATGTGAGGTTGATGATATTTCAAATGGAGTAGACAGCGAAGAAGGGACTAGTGCGGTCATGTTCAAATTATGGATAATACCAGATTCCCTTATTGCACTATATAATCAGCCTCACGTGACTCACCCTCGTTGAAGACCTCCTAAAAGATGGAAGAACAGCTGGGAATCCACCCCACAAGAGGTGTAACCCTCTGAAGAACTAGTCACAGAGGCCAAGGAAGAAAACGAAGAAGAATTCGTTTATTTTGTACGAATATCATCTTGTGAAGGAAATTTTTTTGAAGTGGAATTCTGGAGTCTAAAAATAAATTAGAAATTATAATATTAAATAATTTTGAAGGTATTTTTCTAATCCCGGCGAGAAAGGATAATTTTTAAGATGATGTAAAGTTGTGTAATCTTTCTTTTAGATTAAAAGTTATAGTTTAAAACTTTTTAAACATAATAGATAGATAATAAATCTTACGTGGCGCCCTTGAGTAAAACATTTTTTCTGAAATATGAAAGAACTTTCCCATTTACTGTCGGGGAAGAGAAATTTATAGGACTTGGTTGGTTAATGTTGGCGTAACATTTTTAAGATTAAATCTTGAAAAGTAGCGTAATTAGTGGCGGGTCGGAGTATTTCGATATAATTAAGTAGAAATTTTAAGATGTGCTGATTATTTATTAAAGTACCCCGCGCACAGTCAATTTATTGTCAATCTTTCGCCCTTGCACTTCTCAGAACCGCCAATCGTCCATGCGGTACTTACGTTAACCACCCTTTACCGGTGCTGTGTAGTTAGTAAAAATTGCTATGGTGGATCGATTGAGGGCGACAAATTGATCCATCCAGACCACCAAAGAGATGGAACGATACGTCATAGGATGATAATTTCTCTTACGAAACAAGCCACATGGCCTACATTAAGAAAAGAAGAAGAGAAGAATCAAGATTATGCTGATTAAAAATACAATTGGCCTCCTATGAGGTCGATTTCCAGCTGTTGAACTATTTTCTTGGTGGTCTGTCTGGAGGTCTGCTTTGGGATTGGCCATGCAGCACAATGTGATGAAGTCTAGATGGATCCATTATCCTCAAATGTTCATACCAGTATCTTCTCCTTTACCTCCCCCACCTATCGAAATCTTCGATCTCGTATATTTCCGTTATTCTTTCATTCCTTATTTGGTCACGTAGTGTCCTGCCAGAAGTTTCTTCATTTTTGACACTCTAAGCGCGTTTTTTTTGTAATTGTGAATTCCACCCTGCATTCTATCATTCTTTTCCTTCTTCATCTTCTCCTTTTATAACTTTGGTATTTTCCTGTTATCAGGCTGACCTCTCTTGGGAAGCTGTTACTCAGCTATCCCTCCTTCTCTTTGGCGGTTTGGGGGACGGTAGCCAACAGTAATTTGATGCGCCACAACTTGCGTGATTCTGGAGGGATCCATCCTCTACACGTGCGCATTTCAGGATCTTCCGCATCATCTGCTCCTTATATCTTTACCATTCATATTTCTTGGATAGCCGTGTTTTGCACCCCATCTCGAAGAGTTTTTTCTGTTATTGTCCTCAGCGTCCACACCTCTGCTCTATCATGATCAATTCTGTCCAATATGACCAACCAAATGAGATATGTAATTTCCTATAACACATAAGACTCCTTTGTTTCTTAAGATCTCTAGATAATTAAATGACATGAAAATAATTCAGTAAATTTTAAATCAAATCAAATCAGTTTATTAACTCAAAAGACATTACAAACAGGAAAATGTTTAAGGCAACTATTGAGTACAGATAAATTATTATAAAAATACAACATAGTACCAGGAACGCATTAAAGATGGTTCGACATTAGGAAGACAAGATTCTTTCTAAAGTCAAGAAGTTTGTCTCCTGAACGTACCTTCACTAATATGAAAGACGTCGATTTTGGTGTTATATAGGGAAAAGGTATCGAGAGAAGAAACTATTTACGATTTTTTTTAGATGTAAATGATTAACATTACAATAATATTTGATTTGATTATTCCGATGAATGCAATAAAAATTCCGTATTTTTTTTACAGGTGATTACTCCCTGGATATCTACCCAGTGTTGCTAGAAGATGATGCAAGATACCAGTGTCAAGTTGGAGTTGGTCCACAAGGTAAGAAATGATTTATTTTTCATTCTTGGATATTGTCTTTTCGGTAATACCAGCCCGAAAGGCTATTTTTGTTGCAAATGTTGCACATGTTGCAAATTTCTTTCTTGGATTTTGAAGTTGGATATTGTTGGATGGTGTGGGGAGGGTTTTTCGGAGGATGTAGTGGGTTGTGTCCGATATTTGGATCTGACTACCCGGGTGTGGAGGAGTGTAGGGGGAGTCGGGAATGGCCTTTGAAACGGGCCGAGGTCTTGGGTGGAAATCGAGGGACGGCGACGGGAATGGCCTTGGGTCGGGACCGATATGAGGTTGAGATATAGGATGGGATAAGGATGGTGGAAAGGTAAGGGTTGGGGCAGGAGGCCTAAGAGTAAACAGCGGGTTGGCAACGATGGCGGCGGCGGGGCAAGATGAGGCAGCAGGAGAAGCAACGGATGGAGGCATTAGAGGAACGCCAGCAGACTGGGATGGTAGCGGGTCGGGAAGATGGTAACAACGGTAAAATGGAGTAGTGAGTGATTACGATGGTCAGGAACTATGGCGCTATGCACTATAACAGCCTCGGGTATGTGGTGGGAACCTGCCTCTCTGAATAATTGTGTTGCTATTTGGAATTGACTATCTATTTCAATGTATGTATATCATTTAAGTTAATTTGAAACAATGATCACTGAGCCACCTAGCAAATATCGCATACCATGTTATTAACAGAAACTGCGTTTAGTCGAATCGATCCAAATAAAGAAAGAAAACGGGAGTTAATGAAGCAAACTAGACGTTTTCGTTTTAAAAAGTATTTATTTACGTAGGAAAAAATAAGTATATTTTTGTCGGTAGTTTCTTATATTTTATAAAACCATCAATATAAAATGATAATTTTCTCTCGGATTTTCAAGGAAAAATGCAACAGTTAATTGTTTATAAAGAATAGAAGTTTTTAAAAATAAAAATCATTCGATCAGGCACTAGATTAACTATCAAAGAATTTTTATTTAATTATTTGAATGATTTAAGATGAACCTGTAAAAAGTTATAATGGTCACCGCATTATGGAAAAGGGTCCAACCGATATGGCGAAAACTTCATATATAATTTTTATATTTTTTTTTCAAATTTGGATCATATCAAGATAAAACATTATATGATAATTTTAGTTGTTGGTTTTATAAAATAAATGAAATTACTGAACATCTTTTTAAATTGAAAAAAAATGTTTTTTTTTCATAACTCTGCCCCTTATTTCTACACCAGACCAAAGACAGCATAAGAATCATACTGTCATCACTGGAAATCGAACCCGTGATCTTCGATGTGGCAGTGTATCTACAGTAACATTTTTTCCATTTATTATTAAATATCATGTTTACAGACACTTTCAAAACTCTTGTAAATTCCTTCGTTGTGTCACGACTTGATTATTGTAATGGAATTTATGCAAACATTCCAAAACAACAAATAAACAAACTTCAATCTGCGTTCAATGCAGCAGCAAGGCTCATTCAAGGCATTCCAAAAAAGTCTCATATAACACAACATCTTACAGAACTTCACTGGCTTAAAAGTCCAGAAAGAATCCAGTATAAACTCTGCTGGACAGTCTTCAAAGCGCTACATGGAATGGCACCAAGTTATATATCTGAACTCTGTATAACGGACAGCCTAAATTCAAGGAAATCCACACTTCGCTCGGCGAACTCCTCAGCAATAGGAAGATTAGTTGAGCCGAAGCGTTGCCCCAGTACAAATTTCGGGGATCGAGCGTTCGCGGTAGCCGGTCCATCAGCTTGGAACAATATCCCTTCACACCTTAGATGCATAAATGATCCGACAACTTTCAGATCTAAACTGAAAACCCATCTTTTTCATATTTCATACCCAAGTTAAACATTTATACTTTGTTCTACTATACTTTTAAACCGATCGCTTTTTAAGCGGTCACATTTAGATTTTTAGATTTAAAACGCGTCTTAATGCGCCCTTGAGGTGATTACATCACAAAAACGGCGCTTTAGAAGTTAGCATATTATTATTATTATTATTATTATTATTACAGATTTAAGAAAAAGATTTGACACTATTACTGATTTATTTTGGGAAACTTTGGATTAGTTAGTTTCTTAAAATATATTGTTTGGTATAAACGGCTATTAGGCATATCACACGTTTCATTTATACATTAGATAGTACTTACTCGAACGCTGTTATCACAAGAGGGAAGTGAAGTTAATTTAAGAAAAATACTCCACTTAATCAAAAGGAAACAATGGTGCGCGGCGCGAACAAAGAAATTAATTGCCGCGCCTCCTTTTTTCTGACAAATTCTCCGAATTAAATGAGGGACACTATAAAAACAATGTCGAGATTAAAGTGAGATGTCTGTTATTCTTCTGTTCTATTCCATTTTTGAAATTTTAAAAGTAATCTGCGAAAGCCGGGTAAAATAATGCGAGGAAGAGAGATAAACGTACCATGTTTGTTGAATAGTTTGTTTGTTGCACATGGTACGTTTATCTCTCTTCCTCGCATTATTTTACCCGGCGTATAATGAGATAGATAACTGTTTGAATAAACACGAATCCCTATGGATTTCACGTGTTTATGCGGTTTGTTTGTCACAGTGTGGCCCGCACTTAATCTGCGAAAGAGTCTCCCCATTGTCACTACAAACGTCCATTAAACTCCTTATAAAAATTTATATTATAAATGTATACCTAATTATAAAAAGATCTTCTGCTTAATGCTTAAATCCAATATTCATAGATGGCGCTAGTGTGTAGATTGAAACTAACATGTGAAGTTGGTGTTACATATTAACATATATACAACTTCCAAAAATTTGCCAGACATGTTGGTCGTAAGAAGGGTGGAATGGGGAATATTGTATTACATAAAGCGTGCGCTTAACCCAACCAATGACAGGTCATAAGTCCTGTAAACACCTCGATCACCATATTCTGTTCCCAATTTGCATCTTCGTCTCTATTGAGATACAATTAATCCTATATTTATATATTTATTTGTTAACTAACTAACCATCACGCCTTCTCCCGAAAGGGTAGGCAGACAGAATGGACTGTCACATTTTCATTCCTGACATATTTCTCTCACTTCCTCGGCATCCATACATCGTGTCATGCACGCGCGTCGATTTCTCTGACTTCTCACGTGGCCGACAATATTTTATTCATTTGATCGTACAAAAACTTATCCAAAAAAGCTAAAATGGCAGTGCACAATGGTGTTCTTGTTCCGACCCTTATGTATGGAAGCAAAGCATGGAACTGGCAAAAGGAGGCATCGGCAAAAGGAAGACATCAAAAGATGGCAACGAACTGCTTAAACATTTCGAAGCCACAAACCTAAGTGGAATTTAACTTAATAGATGCTATGAAGAAATTATTTTTAAAATTTTTATTTTTTATTTTGAATATTATATTATATTATATTTTAATCTTCCATTTCTAATCCATCTTTGATTTACAAATGTTATTATACTCGTATTTTAAAAGGTTTTATTTTTAATAGACACGTTTTTAATTTCACACCGAGGAAGGATACGAACCACCCGAAACTCGTCTAATAAGAGAGAAATAAGGGTTTTTAAATACGAAGTTTTCTAATGAGATCTCTTAGACGAATGTGCGGATACTCTGTGTTTGATAGAGTGTCGAATGAAAATATAACAAGTGAATGCGGTGCGAATGTTGGTGTTATGAACAAAATAATGAAAGGATCATTAAGATGGTTTGGACATATGGAAAGAATGAATGAAGAAAGAATGGTAAAAAATTATATGTTAACGATGTAAACGGAACCAGAAATAGAGGAGCGTGGCACGATCAAATAAATCAAATATTGAATGTCGGCCATGTGGAGGAGTCAGAGAAATCGACGCGCGTGCATGACACGATGTATGAATGTTGAGGAAGCGAGAGAAATATGTCAGGAAAGAAAAGTGTGGCAGTCCATTATTTCTGCCTACCCCTTCGGGGAGACGGCGTGATTGTTAGTTAGTTAGTTAGTTAGAAGGTTTAATTTTTGATAGACGCGTTTCTAATTTTTACACCGAGGAAGAATGAGAACCACCCGAAACTCGTCTGATAAGAGAGAAATAAGAGTTTTTTAATACGAAGTTTTCTAATATTTAATCAAACTAATTCGTGAATACGGGATTAGCATTAATTCTGTTCCAAGTCACGTGAGCCCCAAAAATTCTTAGAATTTCTAAAGTAAAATAAGGTAATTTCCTTTGGCTCGTAAATTGAAGATGAATTTATTTATAACATGTCATGACTCGGTGTACACTATAAGGCATACTTCACGGTACATTTATGAGTACGTTTCTTGGCAAATTGCTTTGAAACCTCACAAGCACCTCCTGCTACCGAACTCATCGCATGATGATATTTTAATTTTCTCCATAGAACATGTTGTATCAGGGATCGCAAACCATACATACCTAAATATTTAAAATACTTTTTTTTACACTTAGGAAACACGCAAACAAAAGCCTATCCAAAAAAGCTAAGATGTCAGTGCATAATGGTGTTCTTGTGCCGACCCCTATGTATAGAGAAGTGAAGCATGGAACTGGCAAAAGAAGGATGAAAGTAGAATAAACGCAGTAGAAATGAGATCTCTAAGACGAATGTGTGGCAAATCTGTATATGATAGAGTGACAAATGCAAGTATAAAAAGTGAATGTGGTGCGACTGAAAGTGTTATGAACAAAATAAGGAAAGGGTCATTTAGATGGTTTGGACACATGGAAAGAATGAGTGAAGGAAAGAATGAGTGAATGGTAAAGAAGGTATATGTAAACGGCGTTAACGGAGCTAGAAAGAGGAAGGCCGAGGAAAACGTGGCACGATCAAATCAATCAAATGTTGAATGTCGGTCACGTGAGGAGTCGGAGAAATCGTGGTGCGTGCATGACAAGATGTATGAATGTAGAGAAATCGAGAGAAGTATGTCAGGACAGAACAGTGTGGCGTTCCATTCTTTCTGCCTACCCCTCCGGGGAGACGGCGTGATGATTAGTTAATTAGTTAGTTACACTTAGGAAATTTAAAACAACTTTGTTTAATCCACTAATTATTTAAAAAAATATTAAGAAACACAGCATGTTTCGGAGTATAACATAACAATTTAAAAACTAAGTTAACCCACAATAATTTAAATAATACCATAATTATTTAATACGAAACCTAATAAATTGCATAATTATGCAAATTAATCATTTTTTAATTTCTAGATAAATTATGTATTTTCAAATGCATGTTTTTTCTAAATTACAATTTTTATATTTTTTTATACTATCATCATGTATTATTATTATTTAATATTATTTATTAGTTCTTAGTATCAAAAAAATAAATATTAGTACTTATAATAAATAGCCCAGTTTAATTTTTAATTTTGAATTATTGTTTCGAATTTTAAATACGTTTTTATAATAGTCTTTCTTTGTTTAGTTTTTATTATATTTGTACACCTGAAGATGGAGGTATCCTCCGAAACATGTCGTGTTTTTTAATAATTAGTCGATTAAACAAAGTTATTTTAAATTTCCTAAGTATATTACTATGGGATTCCACAGTGTTAATGCCTTAGCATGCAATAACTTTTTTTTAATTAATAAATTAAATAAAACGATTTTTTTAACTACTTCCACTTCTGTCTTTATTTCGACAGCGACCGGTTTCGCCAGGCTCGCTGGCATTGACAGACTGGTGACACTATTGCAGACCGAGTCCTTTATATACATACATATCAGGGGTGGTAAACATGATTCAATACAAAAATAATCTTCAAATATTTATGTAAAATTTACTGAATTTAAATATTGGTATTGGATTTTAAATTTTATTATAGCTAACATATTTATATATATATATAACGTTTGAAAAAGTGGTACTTTTGTTTTTATTATTACTGAATTTAAATATAATTTGTAATAGTTCTTGGTCCAAAAGGTTGGCATCGCCTTATTCGGTTTTCCACATCCATATAGCGGCTATGGTCTGGAATCAAACAAAATAATTTTTCGGCAGTAATCGATTCCAGGAATATTTTTTATTTGTTCATATTGGGTATAACAAAGGGGAGTAAGCCAACAGTTATTTGTCATTAAGGACTATTATTTAATTTTTACGGCGTTTTTGTAAGTTTTGTGATACTCAATGTGAGTGATTAATAAAAATTAAAAATAATAGCATAAAATATTTTTTAATTGTATATTTCGTTAAAATCCACTAATGTTTGTGTCTTTGACCGGTTTCGGACGCTCGCTGCCATCTTCTGGCTGAAGGAGAAAGATAGATGAAGGCAGCAAGCTGCCGAAACCGGTCAGAGACACAAACATTAGTGGATTTTAACAAAATATACATAATAAAAAGATTATTGTAACATTGTTTTTAATTTCAATAATGACTTCTACCGCGAAATTTTAAATAACAATGGTTTTTTTAACCTTTCATGGACGAGCGTGACCGTATGCTAACACTACACGCATTTATCAAATGTCATCCCCACCCAAGCTATTTTTGCCGGATGTGGGCAGAGTGTGGGATAATTATCCCCCACTCTTCCCACATCTGGCAAAAATAGCTTGGGTGGGGATGACATTTGATAAATGCGTGTAGTGTTACCATACGGTCACGCTCGTCCTTGAAGGGTTTGTGAGTGAATTGTTTAATTTCTTGATAATTAATACGAATGGTTACGTGCTTTTTCTAGAAATGAGAAATACACATTTGATAATGCCTAAGAAAGGCGAAACAAATCATTCCCATTCTACGAGTTTTATAAAGTTTTAAATGGAATGACATGTTTCCCCCTATAAAGCATTATCAAATGATAATGATAATAAACATTTGATAATGCCTGAGAAGGGTGAAACATTTCATTTCCAAAAAATAAAATAAAACTTCTCAAAATTAATCTAAAACAAATTTTACAAAATACAATGATATAAAATAAAATAACAAATAAAAATAATTTAACACATAATGTTATTTTAGATGGTGCACTTGTCGTCAGCTGGACGATCCGGACATTTGTGTTTATTTAATTTTAATTAAAAAAAATTTTAATTAATCAATATGTTGCCAACCATAAACATTTTTTATCTATTTCAGTCATGCTGTAATGATGTTAAGAGCGATTCAACAAAAAAATAATAATAATAATGTATATTTTTTTTTAACGCAAAGTGTAGTATAAATGTATCGTGTGCCCATAGTTCTGATTCCCTGATAATATATGAAATATCTCTATATTTCGTTCACTTGGTGTGCCTCAAATAATTTCTCAATTCAGCATTATAGGCATCTTCCCGAGATGCTTAAATACTAGAGAATCTCAGATTTCATTTAACAAAGCTTAATTTGAAACGTCAATTATGAAAAATTATTAAATTTCTCCCGAAAATATTTTGACTCAAAATATATTAAGTTTTTCTATTATTCATTTCTAAATAGATTGAATATCATCTTGTTTATCTAATCCATTAAATACACATTTCAAATATTATTACAAGAAAAAAAAATATGAAATATTAAAAATATATTTTTTAAATGGTGTTCTTGTATCGACCCTTATGTATGGAAGCGAAACATGGACCTGACAAAAGAAGGATGATAGAAAAATAAATGCAGTAGAAATGAGATCTCTTAGATGAATGTGTGATACTCTGTATATGTTAGAGTGTCGAATGAAAATGTAATAAGTGAATGCGGTGCGAATGACGGTGTTATGAACAAAATAATGAAAGGATCATTAATATGATTTGGATACATGGAAATAATGAATGAAGAAAGAATGGTAAAAAATATATATGTTAACTATTATATATTTATGGAACTAGAAATAGAGGAAGACCAAGGTAAACGTGGCAAAATCAAATTAATCAAATATTGAATGTCGGCCACGTGAGGAGTCAGAAATCGACGCGTGTGCATGACACGATGTATGAATGTTGAGAAAGCGAGAGAAATATGTCAAGGAAAAAAGTGTGGCAGTCCATTATCTTTGCCTATCCCTTCGGGGAGATGGCGTGATGGTTAGTTAGTTACTGGTTGTCTATTTCCTGATCAAGAAAAATTTAGGATAATGATGTAAATTATTTTTTTAGCTACTTCCCTTTTGTCTTCTTCGAAAGCGACCGGTTTCGCAGGGCATCAACAGACTGGTGACACTATTGTAAACTGAGTCCTTAATATATAATACATGTATTCATGGAAAACATGATTCTAAAGGATTAATTGTATCTCAATAGAGACGAAGGTGCAAATTGGAAACATAAGCGCACGCTTTATGTAATACAACATTCCCCTTTCCACCTTTTCTTATGACCACCATGTCTGACAATTTTTTGGAAGTTGTATATATGTTAATCTGTAACACTACCCTTTACATGGTAGTTTCAATCTACACACTAGCGCCATCTATTAAGATTGGATTTTAAGCATTAAGCAGAAGATCTTAGATGATTCTAAACAACAAGAAACTTAAAAATCGATCGTCTGATCTATTAAAGCATGTAATTGGCATTATTTTAATTATTCTAAATGTTTTATTATATATATGTTATTGATATCGCTGTATGTCACCCTTAATAAATAAATAAATAAATAAATAAAAAGAAGGAGAAGAAAAAAAACATTTAGTACAAAATATATATTTTTTTAAATGAAAGGAAATGAATTCTAATCTATACCATCATTTTTCATTGTAATCATTAGCAGGTGGGGTAGAATTTTGAGATGGTATAAATTTTGCAGAAATCCATAAATATATTAATAATAATTTACCTCTCTCTTTGTAGACGGTTTGAGATAACGAATTAATCTGGAGAAACGTCTCTTAATAAGAGTTTGGGGAATCACAAATTTCACTTCCTTCGAATGTCAAAAGATTTTAATATCGCGACGGCTGTCTTTTGTCACAGGCCTTTCCAGCCTCCCCCCCGCCTGGACCGCTCTCGAGACGATCCCGGAGAAAGTGAAGCTGTTTCATTTAAAGATTTTTTCGCTGTACAAATTTGCTCACAAATAAAAGCGTTAATAATTCAATATTTCTAATAATTATAATGTACGAGTATATTTTAAACCTCAACCGGAGGTTTTCCTTTCCAAACGAGATAACGGATGACGCCGCGTATTTCGCACTTGGCGGGAGATTGGATTGACAATTTTCACGAAACGTGTTGTCGCGTCGACACTTCTCGAACTGGTCTCGTTGCGGAGGGGAAGGGTCAGGCTACACGGAAGTGTAGCCAATATGTCTCAGTACACTTACTTTCTGAATATACCTCGTATTAATACCTTGGATATTTAGTTTATTTCTAACGCGAATAATGGTATAATTTGCATATTTGAATAAATATATGGCGTCGAAGCAAGGGCAGACACAGTAAGGACCTCCGAGTTTTGAGGACTTCCGAGATGAAGACACTTAAGACGATAGCAGGGAAGACACTGAGAGTTCGCGTGAGGTTGAGGATATTATAAGATGGAGCAGGCAGCGAAAAAGGGACTGGTACGGTCATGTTCAAAGAATGGACACCACCAGACTCCCCTATATTGCATTGCATAATCAGCCTCATAGGACTTGTCCTCATGGAAGACATCCTAATATATGAAAAGACAGTTAGGGATCTACCTCACAGGAGGAGCAATACTCTGGAGAATAGACCACATAGTTCTACAACAAGTAAGAAGAATAATAAATATAACTACAATTAGTATTTTTAGAACACTTTATTACACTTTTCACAGACATGTTTCGGTTGAGACTCAATATTTTTCAAAGCAAAAAATTTTAACAAAATAAAAAAAACAGAGGGATCACTACTTGTATACTAAAAAGGGTGGAGTTATATATAAAGGTGGAGGGGGTATAATTAGGATTGAGGAGAGGGGAAAGATAACGGGAACATTTCGAACATTGTCGACCTTCGCGGCAGAGTGGTAAGAACTCTGGCTGTCATTCTGAAGGTTCCGAGTTCGATTCCCGGCGATGGCAGTGTGATTGTCAATTGTTTTTCTTATATATTCGCCATAACTTTGTGTTGCATATTCATTGATTAATTTTCAATGAAAATATGTTTTTATATCTAAAACCAATCCAAAAAAGCCAGATTGGCAGTGCACAATGGTGTTTTTCTACCGACACTAATGTATGGAAGCGAAGCATGGAACTGGCAAAATAAGGATGAAAGTAGAATAAATGCAGTAGAAAAGAGATCTTTTAGACGAATGTGTGGATACTCTGTGTACAATAGAGTGTCGAATGAAAATATAAGAAGTGAATGCGGTACGAATGATGGTGTTATGAACAAAATAATGAGAGGATCATTAAGATGGTTTGGAC
This sequence comes from Lepidostoma basale, assembly GCA_022606425.2. Lineage (NCBI taxonomy): Eukaryota > Metazoa > Arthropoda > Insecta > Trichoptera > Lepidostomatidae > Lepidostoma > Lepidostoma basale. Next base: position 629,357 of record JAHDVF020001554.1, read on the forward strand.
ACATGGAAAGAATGAATGAAGAAAGAATGGTAAAAACAATTATAGGTTAACGATGTAAATGGAACCAGAAATAGAGGAAGACCGAGGAAAACGTGGCACGATCAAATAAATCAAATATTGAATGTCGGCCATGTGAGGAGTCAGAGAAATCGACGCGCGTGCGTGACACGATGTATGAATGATGAGGAAGCGAAAGACGTATGTACGGAAAAGATAAACTACCCCTTCGGGGAGACGGCGTAATGGTTAGATAGTTAGTTAGTTAATAAATTTTATGAAAATGATATTTATCGCCTTTATAAAGCACAAGCAGAATGCGTTATCAAGATTAAATATGTCATTCTGATATAAACATATAAAATACGTTATCATTCGAAATAATTATTAAATTAAAAATTTAATTTTGCTCTCATTTCCTTTCTGATTCTCGATTAGATTTGTGTTCAAAAATTATGACACTCGATGGAAAGTTTTTTCAAATTGAAAGTAAACTTTTCCCTCGACGTGCACGGAGCGGCAGATCAGCGTTTATCGGGTAGGATAACTCCTGTCGGACATCCCTTCCGATTGCTGACAATTGATGTAAGCTACGCGATAAGACGCAGGGGTGAGAGCGAGCAGAAGAACAGGGGAATTAGGGAAGATGTTTGACTGACGGGAAAGAGATTATTGTGTCTCCTGAACTCAAATTGTGTGCCATGTAATCTAGATATTTCAAATTACTTTCTTTGATTAAGTTCGGTGGAATTAGCAATTAGATAGCTTTTGATATAATTTAAATGTCTTAATACATACGTTGAAAAAGTTTTATTATTAAATAAACTTACAGATTTAAGTTAAAAGTTAAATGATGGGGGAGTGGGGTGGGATATTGAATGAAGGGTTGGAGCAGGCAACAAAGTGAAACTAACTAACTAACCATCACGCCGTCTCCCCGAAGGGGTATGCAGAAAAAATGGACTGCCACACTTTTCTTTCCCGAAATATTTCTCTCGATTCCTCAACATTCATACATTCTGTCATGCACGCGCGTCGATTTCTCTGCCTCCACACATGGCCGACATTCAATATTTGATTTATTTGATCATGCCACGTTTTCCTCGGTCTTCCTCTATTTCTGGTTCCATTTACATCATTAACATTTAATTTTTTTACCATTCCTTCTTCATTCATTCTTTCCATATGTCCAAACCATCTTAATGATCCTTTCATTATTTTGTTCATGACACTATCATTCGCACCGCATTCACTTCTTATATTTTCATTCGACACTATCATACACAGAGTATCCACACGTTCGTCTAAGTGATCTCATTTCTACTGCATCTACTTTCATCCTTCTTTTGCCAGTTCCATGCTTCGCTTCCATACATAAGGGTCGGTAGAAGAACACCATTGTGCACTGCCATTCTAGCTTTTTTGGATAACAAAGTGAATGGTACACTTAATGTTGTCATCGCAAACAAAAGCCTGCCCAAAAAAGTTAAAATGGCAGTGCACAATGGTGTTCTTGTACCGACCCATATGTATGGAAGCGAAGCATGAAACTGAAAGAATGTTTAAAGTGGAATAAATGCAGTAGAAATGAGATCTCTTAGACGAATGTGAAGAAAATCTGTGTATGATAGAGTGTCGAAAGAATATATAAGAAGTGAATGCGGTGCAAATAAAAATGTTTTGAACAAAATAATGAAAGTATCATTAAGATGGCTTGGACACATGAAAAGAATGAATTGAAAAAATGGTAAAAAAAGGATACGTTAACGAAGTAAATAAAGAGTCTTCCAATAGGGAGTTCTAAACTTTGACAGTTGATAGCGGCCATATTGTTGAAGCGACATCTGTCAAATTGGCTGTCATTTATTCAGTCTGTTTTGCCAAATCACCAAAGATGGATATAGCACGAGCAAATGATAAAATTGTTTTATCAAAATGGGTGTTCTGTTCGGTGTTCTGTATACGTGTTACACATTTTAATATGCTACAATTGTGTTTTTTTAGCAGTGCTGGTAGGTATATTAATTTGGCTGCCAAACCTCCCAATACTGAGAATCGTACTAACATTTTCAAATAATGTTATTAAAAATCGTCGCAGTTTGTAAATTACTAACTAACTAACACACTAGGCAGAAATAATAGACTCCCACATTTTTCTTTCCTGGCATATTTCTCTCACTTCCTAAACATTCATACATCGTGTCATGCACGCGAATCGATTTCTCTGACTCCTCACTTCCATTTATATCGTAAACATATATTTTTATTACCATTCTTTCTTCATTCATTAATTCAATTCAATTACTTTAAATAAATCGAAACAATCGAAGAAATAATACGAAAGTGTCACAATTTACATTCTTCTTTTGCGATTTCCCAACAATATGATTTTTCGAGTTGAGTCGTTTTCGTCCTGAAGGCGCGATGTGCAAACCATCTTAATGATCCTTCCATTATTTTGTTCATAACACCATCATTCGCACCGCATTCACTTCTTATATTTTCATTCGACACTATCAGACACAGAGTATCCACATATTCGTCTAAGAGATCTTATTTCTACTGCATTTATTCTACTTTCATCCTTCTTTTGCCAGTTCCATGCTTCGCTTCCATACATAATGGTCGGTAGAGGAACACCATTGTGCACTGCCATTCTAGCTTTTTTGGATAGGTTTTTGTTTGCGATGACAACTTTAAGTGCACCATTCACTTTGTTGCCTGCCCCAACCCTTCTTTCAATATCCCTCTCCACTCGCCCATATCTTTTAAACATACTATTTAAATACACGAACTCATATTCTTGCTCCAAATTTTCACCATTCACGCTAATGTGCAGACTGTCATGATTTCTTATTTTTCAAAAATCATTACCTTGGACTTATTAATATTCATCATCAGATCATTTCGCATGCATACCTCATACATACAATTCACCGGGACTTGTAGTTCATGCTCGTTGTCTGCAAGTAGGACAGCGTCATCCGCATACAATAGACAGCTTACTGACACTCCGCTCATTTTGGCACCTACATCCAACCCTTTCAGCTCTTTCATACAATAAATGACAAAAAATGACTCTCAGATCAAACCGGCCCCACATTTAATTCAACAATACGTCCTGGTAAACAGTTATTTCGAGACGGCATTGATTAAAGCAAATTAAAATGTTAATTATTTTTTCGCAGGTCAAACAATGATAAGGTCCAGATTTGCCACCCTCTCCGTTCTGGTCCCGCCGGATCCTCCGAAGATCATCCAAGGACCTCATCTCACCGCCACTGAGGACCAGCAGGTAGAGCTGGAATGCGTCTCCGTTGGAGGAAAGCCAGCTGCCGAGGTAAATTTTGTCAATTTTTATCCTGTGGGAGTTTCAAAACAACTCAATTATGTTTTTTTATGATAATATCATACAAAAACGGATAAAGTTGTTAACATGAATATTTAATTTTTCACAATCAAAGAGATGGAGAGAATGCCGAACGTCTTCATCAGAGAACCAAATTTGATATACTGTCTAAATTAGATCACAAGATCTACACAATGCCGGGTCTACAAGTCAAACGGTCAGTGTGTTCCGAGACGCGAGGCGGAGCGCACGCGTTTGGCTGTTCATATACTCGGTGATTCGAAAATTACTCGTTTTGCAGGAGTGTTTTTAAAACTTAATTTTTATTATTGATTAATCGCAAATTTAGCATGCTGAAATTAGGAAAAGGAAAGCTACTTTCAGGTCAGTTTAAATAAATAATATAGAAAGATATTTTATAATAACTCGTAATAATATCCTAGAAATAAACACCTGCAAGGATCAAACCCGATTACACATACCAAAATGTTTCTTCGGAACATCTTTTTCGCGATTTGTCGTAGATAATAAAGTTTCCAACTTTGGTACAATCGCGGAGTCTACTTGCCGAGCCGTCATAAGAAATTTTACTGTGCGACTAAATGAGTACCACGAACGCGTGGGTTTACATTTGGACGATATAATTTTTAAGAAATAAATTTAACAAATATTTTTTTCGATTAAACTTTTCATTTATTGGGAACACTTAAGGGTTTTAAAAGCTCCACGTATTTTTTGGTTGCATGATAAAATCTAAAAACTTCATATGATTGAATATTAATATATATTTGATTAATATTGCGCTGTATTCTCGTAAAAACGTAATTGAACACCTCGTAATCGTTATTTTTAACTGAAAAAATAATAGCGCTTAAGTGTGCCCCATTAGCGCATAATTAAAAATCCCTGCGAAGGTGTGTCCAATGTTGTTACCGCGGTCGTTATGGGACCTCTGTAATGAAACATGAAACGAAATCTGTTGTGTATGACAAAAAAAAGAATAATCTCACGTATTGCGAAACGCGATGTCATTCGGCGAATATTAAAAAATGGAATTTGTACAGCCCGTGCTCAAAATGTTACGATCAAAGAAACGGTATATTTAAAAATCAAGTCGAATCAAATCGTCAAAAGATTATATTGAAATCTCTTGATGGAAGTTCATTTTAAATTATAAATAAATAAAACGATGTTCTTTTACTACTTCCACTTTTGCCTTTATTTCGATAGCACCGGTTTCGTCAGGCTCCAGGCAGACCACCAGTCTGTCGATGCCAGCGAGCCTGGCGAAAGTGGTTGCCATCGAAAAAAAGACAAAAGTGTAAATAGTTTAAAAACACATCGTTTTATTTAATTATTATTTAAAATTAACCTCCAACAAGAGATTTTAGTAAAATCATTTCATGTTTTTTTTAATTTTGTTTTATTAACGGTGAAATTTGTAAATTGAATATCAGCTACTCTGAAAATGGAGTCGATCGATGTCTGAAATATCGGTTGAAATGGGTACCTGGACAATCTACGCACATAAATATTATATTTTAAATAATAGTTAGTCGAAATAAAGACAAAAGTGAAAGTAGTTAAAAAAACATTGTTTTATTTAATTATTATTTAATATGAATTTTCCATCAAGAGATTTCAAATTATTTCATTATCTTTTATATTTTATTTTGATTCTAGCTATATGACCTGACACTGCACGTGCGCTTACAGGCACACACGTGTTCTTGCATACCGTGTTTAGATTTTAATTCAGCACACAGACACGTGCATATTTTCAAAAGAATGGTACTAAAATACAGACAGGGGTGTACGTACGTCCATTGTAATAATTCATGACGTCACTGCTCCCATACTTATTGTTTCGCTGTCATTCAAACTGCATAGTATCTCGAAAAGCCCGCTGTTGTTGTAATATCCCTTCCCCACTTCAATTGCATGCAGGGTGACTCGTGAAATTAAAAAAAATATATACTTTCTTTTTCTTCTTCTTCTATAGCCTATTCACGTCCACTCCTGGACAAAGGCATCTTACATTCGCTTCCACGTCGCAATGTCTTGTGCAGACTGCATTAAGGTTTTTCCGATATGTCTGTTCAGGTCATCCTTCTACCGTAGTTGTGGTCGCCCTGCACCACGGTCTCCAAGTCAGCAGTCTTCTTATCCATTTTTCGTCCGAGCTTCTGACTACGTGACCTATTCATTGTCACTTTAATGTCGCTACCCGGTAAATAATATCAGTGACCTTTGTTTTATCTCTCACCGTATGGTTTCTGATTCTGTCTCTTAGACTTATTCCTAATATGACTCATTCCATGACTCTTTAAGTTACTAGTAGTTTCTCGACACTTTGTTTAGATAATGTTATAGTTTACAGGCCATAAGTAGCAACTGGGAGCACACACTTCTTCATGGTTACAATCCTGAAGATTGATTTGCAACAAACTTCACTCGTTTTCTCCACTCAGTCCTGTCTCCATCCAGTCTCTTCATCTATGTGTAACTTCCACGACATTAGGAAAACATGATACTCTCCAAAGTCAAGAGTTTTTGTCTTCTGAACGTACTTTCAAGAACACGAAAGACGTCGATTCCCGAAGCGATCATGTTCAGCAAATTGATTGCTCTCCCCAACGGAGTTCTCAAATTATTCTAAGCTTTACCCTTTAAATAGAATTGGCTCGCGCTGTAATGATGTAAACAGCGATTAAAGAAAACAATAATAATATAAGGAAAATAAAAATTAGTCAGTACTATAAAATGTTGATTATATATTTTTGTAGTGTATTTTTTGCAATTTAAATAAGCAATTTATTCGTTGTTTTAAATGAATGGAATTTTAAACGCGATTCGAAATTTGAATCACAAAGACATTTTAAAATTAGATCTCTGATAGAGCGCCAAACCAGATTAGTGGGTACATCCGGCGAACATCAATCAACCTGCGATTTTTTTTTGTTTTAATACCAAAAACCGAACGCTTTTTGTTTTCCAAAATGGCCGCTTCTGTCCGAATAATATTCCGCTGTCGATTAATTACTCTTTTTATTAGCCGGGAGGATATTTGAATACTCTGAACACTTTGGGGACCGCCAATACATTTCCCCCGTATGAATAAATCGCTCTGCATTTTTTTCTAATAAATAACTGAGATCCACGGACGGCTCTTTATTTTGGAAATTTGATAAAGGGTCGTAAATGGTCCCTTGTTATCGCCCCCGACTATACGCCGATGTAGGGTTGCCGAATATCTAAAGAAATATGTACGAATTTTTTATAAACTTAATGCGTTAATGATTTAATTATATCTCAATAGAGACGAAGATGCAAATTGGAAACTGAATATGGTTGATCGAGGTGTTTACAGGACTTATGACCTGTCATTGGTTGGGTTAAGCGCACGCTTTATGCAATTACAACATTCCCCATTCCACCTTTCTTTATGACCATGTATGCCAAATTTTTGGAAGTTGTATATATGTTAAAGTCCTATGCCAGATTTCACATGTCAGTTTCAATGTGCCATCTATGAAGATTTTGATTACATATATTAATCTTTTAAAGATTACTCTATATATAATCTACATACTAACGCCATCTATGGAGATTTATGTTTATTAAGCATTAAGCAGGACATCTTTTTAACTCAATGTGAAAAATTTCCACTTCAATTTTTTTTTCAAATATATCAAATATTAAAGGCCGTGCCACACTGTTTGAAAAAAGCTCTCCACAGGGGTGACCTTGGTGGAGAGCTGTGGAGCCCACAGTTGGTGTAGCGTCCACATACTGTTGTAAACAAGCTCTCCACATGTGGAATGCGTGTTTAAACGGTGAATCCACCCGCATACTATGCGCGTCCGTCCACAAAGTTTGTTGAAGGTCAAACGAATTTTGGTTTCAAACAAGTGTCTACACAGTTTTAAACCGCCGGTGGAGACCGATATGGAGAGCTTGTTTAAAACAGTGTGGCACGGCTTTAAATGTCGGTTACGCGAGGAGTCGGAGAAATCGACGTGCGTGCATGACACGATTATTTTTTATTTAATTGTTATAAACGGAAAAAATTCTAGTACATTTTTTTTATACAGACATTTTACTTAAATCTATAAACATTTTAAGAGTAACGGTAAAAATTAAGCCTAAGACGAGTTAAGTCTGAGATCAGTATTAAGAAAACAGGTAAGTATTGTATTTAGATTATTAATGAAAGAAGGACACTATTATAAATGAAAATGTAGATATACAGAATAATAAAGAAAGGAAACTATTCAAATTAGGAATACAGGTATATAGATTATTAACGGGAGAACTAACTAACTAACTAACCATCACGCCGTCTCCCCGAAAGGGTAGGCAGAAAGAATGGACTGTCACACTTTTACCGATGCGGCACTCCATCCTTCTCTTTTCGCCCCGCGGGAGACGCGGTGTGATGGGTTGCGATCCTCATCGCCACAAGGTGAGGAGGACAATTATAATATTAAGAATACGGGTATATGGATTATTATAAATGATAAACAAGAATTTGATGTTTGAATGATAACAATAGCCTTTCACATTGCGTTATAAAGATCTTCTGCTTAATGCTTAAATCTAATCTTCATAGATGGCGCATTGAAACTGACATGTGAATTGTGGTGTTGGATATTAACATATATACAACTTCCAAAAATTTGTCAGACATGGTGGTCATAAGAAGGGTGGAATGGGGAATGTTGTAATTACATAAAGCGTGCGCTTAACCCAACCAATGACAGGTCATAAGTCCTGTAAACACCTCGATCACCATATTCAGTTTCCAGTTTGCATCTTCGCCTCTATTGAGATAAAATTAATCCTTGATAACAAAGAACTTATTCAAATTGACATACTCGTAGAAACAGATACACATGAATGTTCGAAAAATCACGAAAATTCATTTTAACAGTTGAATAAACATTGTAACACCTGACGATGTCAACTAGGTGGACGAAACATAAAAAAATAAAAATTCTGATAACAGAGTTAAGTACAATAATAATAATAATAAAACAGTTGATAATGTTGAAATATTCTATTGCTTCGGCCTAAACAATGAACTTTTTAAAGAAAAGTGGATTAAGAAATAATGTACTTGAGATGAACAATATGAACATGACTAACAATTAGCTTATAATAATACTTGAACTGATTTGCTAAATCGTGATAATGTATGAATGTAGCGGAAGTGAGAGAAGTGAGAGAAGTATGTCAAGAAAGAACAGTGTGGCGGTCCTTTCTTTCTGCCTTCCCCTTCAGATAGACTACGTGATGGTTAGTTAGTTAGTTAGTTTTTATCATTTGATTATCCTTTAATTATTTTTTTCAGTTTAAAAAACTACATGAAGCTTGGAGTTGGTGGAAGAAGAATGAAAGAAGGATAAATGACGTTGAAATGAGATCACCTATATAATGTGTGGAAAAACTATGATTGGATGTAGTAAGAAAGGAATTCGGATATATATTTTTTAGGTTTCATTTCAATTAATATTTATTTTATATCTTTGAAAGCAAGTTATCTGTTTGATATTGGCATAGTTTGGCCGCATTAATTACACAAATTATTTAATAAAATATATTTTATGGATGTTGGACGATTGAAGTGTGCGCGGGAGATGCCTATTGGTGGCGATGAGGTTCGCAACCCATCACACCGCGTCTCCCGCGGGGCGAAAAGAGAGGGATGGAGTGCCGCATCGGTTAAAGTGTGACAGTCCATTCTTTCTGCCTACCCTTTCGGGGAGACGGCGTGATGGTTAGTTAGTTAGTTATATTTTCTCTTTAGTCTCCCGCTGGGGCGAAAATAAAAGGATGGAGTGCATCGGTTAAAGTGTGGCATTATTTCTGCCGACCCCTTCGGAGAGGCGGCATGTTGGTTAGTTAGTGATCTAATATTTTTGGCAACCCTGTTTTAGTTTCCTTCTAGGATGTGGAAATCTTGAATATAAATGGCTTTATTACTGTACTAATAATATAATTTAGAGATTTTCCTTTGTCCGAATATTATTTATTAATATCCATCTTCTTCCTAATACTGATTTACGACTTTATAACACTCTGCTCTATACAACACTCCTGGGTAAGTTCTTACCTGAGATTGTCACTAGGGAAATAGTCTTACGAATATATTTTTTTTCTTATTTTTTTTTATCTTGCGTATTATATAAAAAGTAGCTCTTTGTTGTGAGGAATATCCTAGAGTACCTATTTACCTATGATCGATCCCATATTCTCAAGATCAGGTGTCAAGCTTTCTTTGTCCTATTATTATATATAAATACGGTCGAACTCGGTTATTACGTTCACGGATATATCGAAATCTCGGATGTAACGAGGAAACATTCGTTGACATTTAATTTACGATATTTTCCCAACATTTATTCACTTTCATAACGAGCTTCTTCTCAGGAATACTTAGCAAAGATATCGTCAATGTTTTTCTTAAAGCTGTTAACATTAATGACCTTCGAGGCAAAGTGGTAAGAGCTCTGACTGACATACTGAACGTCCTGGGTTCGATTTCCAGCAATTGCAATATGATAGTCACACTGTCTTTGGTCTGGTTTAGAATTCACGTGAGTAACTAACTAACTAACTAACCATCACGCCATTTCCCCGGAGGGGTAGGCAGAGAGGATAGATCGCCACACTGGCCTGTCCTAGCACACCTCTCGGGCTTCCTCCACATTCATACATCGCACCATGCATTCACGTGAGTAAAATAATGATATCCGCGAAATCTGCAAGGTAGAAGATATCGTAAGATGGGGCAGACTTCTTCTTCTTCTTCAAGTGCCCTGTCGGGTCCCCCCAACGTTGGCGATCACCTCGGTGAACCTGTCCCTGTCCTGCGCCGCTCGGAACAGCTCCTCCACACTTCGGATGCCAGTCCATTCCCTCACGTTTCGCAGCCAGGACATTTGTCTCCTACCGGGCCCTCGGCGTCCCTCAATTTTCCCCTTCAATATCAGTTGGAGAAGGTGGTACTTTTCCCCTCGCAGTATATGACCCATATGTGACTCTAGCTCGCATCAGGTCTTCGGTATTGGTAACCATGTCTGTCCAGGGAATTCTGAGCATTCGGCGATGGAGCCACATTTCAAAGGCTTCCAATCTGTTCATTGAGTTGACTTTTAAGGCCCACGTTTCACATCCATACAATAAAACAGACCACACATTGAATTTGATCATTCTCTGGCGGAGTTTCATGTTTACGTTATCATTGCAGAAGAGTGATTTCATTTTATTCGCAGTGCTGCTATATATTTTTTTATACCAATCTTCTCTCATTCATTCGTTCTATATGTCCAAACCATCTTAGTGACGCTTTCTCCATTTTTTGAGGACACCATTCTCCACCTTACAATATTATTTTACTTACTTTTAAAAATATTGTAAGGTGGAATATATTCCTACTGCGGAAAAATGCGAAATATTTTTTTTTAAATTCGATAGAGCGGATAATTTAGTTTTTTTTCACTAGGCGTCACTGCTCTCCGCCAAAAAACATTAAAGAGATGAAAAGGCTTTTTTGTAGTGATAGCTTGATTGGTTTATTTAATTGCTTAATAAAGGGATTTACTACAAAAAAATTACCGAAAAGTGTCTATAGAAATTCAAGTGTCTATAGATCAACAAGAATACTATAATAATTGGAAAATTATTACATATACAAATACTTGTAGACAAACACTGGATTTTACCCATTGCGGGTTATCATTTTAAGGATTAATTGTATCTCAATAGAGACGAAGTTGCAAATTGGAAACAGAATATGGTGGTCGAGGCGTTTACAGGACTTATGACCTGTCATTGGTTGGGTTAAGCGCACGCTTAATGTAATACAACATTCACCATTTCGCCCTTCTTACGACCACCACGTCTGACAAATATTTGGAAGATGTATTTATGCTATAATGTTGGGGAACACTTCACATTTTTTAGTTCAATCTACACTAGCGTCAACTATTAAGATTTGATGTAAGCACTAAGCAGAAGATCTTTATTAACGCAATGTGAAAGGCTACTGCCATTAACATACATTGCTAGATAACGCCTGGAGATGTCTCTCCAATTTTGACTCCGGAAATTTATTATATTAAAAATATTTGTAAGGAGGTCAGGATGTGTGAAGAATCTAGTCTGGAATTTATACGACATACGTGCGACCTATCATGGTGTATGTTGTATGTGAGGTGGTAGTGGATAGGTCTTAGTTCATCAGTGGACGTTAGACGACTGATAATGAAAGACATTAAGTGAGGGTATAGATTAGAAGTATTTTTTAGAGTATCTAATGTACATAGATACGAAAATAGTTTTTAATTTATATAGAACGAAGATGGAACTGAATTCCTTATTCCTTATGTATGGAAGCGAAGCATGGAACTGGCAAAAGAAGGATGAAAATATAATAAATGCAGTAGAAATTAGATCTCTTAGACGAATGTGTGGATACTCTGTGTATGATCGAGTGTCGAATGAAAATATAAGAAGTGAATGCGGTGCGAATGATGGTGTTATGAACAAAATAATGAAAGGATCATTAAGATGGTTTGGACATATGGAAAGAATGAATGAAGAAAGAATGGTAAAACAATTATATGTTTACGATGTAAATGGAACTAGAAATATAGGAAGACCGAGGAAAACGTGGCACCATCAAAAAAATCAAATATTGAATATCGGCCATGTGAGGAGTCAGAGAAATCGACGCGCATGCAAGACACGATGTATGATTGTTGAGGAAGCGAGAGAAATATGTCAGGAAATAAAAGTGTTGCACTCCATTCTTTCTGCCTACCCCTTCGGGGAGACGGCGTGATGGTTAGTTAGTTAGTTAGAACGAAGATGAAGATTCAAACCACTCTAAACACTCCCAGCACTAATTAAATCAAACTGTGAAATTTTCAGCGAAATCGGTCGAGTAGTTTTTGAGTTTGTTAGGCACATACATACGAACAATATGGATAATATTGTGTATTATTTTGAATATGCGTGTATTGTGTACTAACGCCAAGAGGACCGCAAAGTTATTTGAAACAGTTTGTACAGGGGTGTATCCAGGATCCTCCCTTTGACTCCGGAATGATGTACGCCCAACAAGATAAGGGTGTATTTATATCTGGGCCGCTTTTATTTATTACTCCACCCCTGGTGGGCAGCTTAATAGCCGGACGGTGAATAATGGGACAAGATATGATGACCCAATTAAAAATTTATGCAGCCCTCTTACCGAAATGGACCGGGCGCCAGTGACGGCTCGGGGAAGAAAATATTATGCTATTTGTTGGTAAATCAACTGATAAAATATACTTATCATTGATATGCAAAACACTTAGCATTGAAATGCAATATACTCGTATAATACTTAACATTGATTTGTACTATCCTTACCATGTGTGCGTTGCCTTTTATGACCTATGGATGCAAGACATTAACGTTTACTAGAGAAGTCTTATTCTTCTTCAAGTGCCCTGACGGGTCCCCTCAACGTTGGCGATCACCTCGGCGAACCTGTCCCTGTCCTGCGCCGCTCGGAACAGCTCCTCCACACTTCGGATGCCGGTCCACATTCGGAGGACATTTGTCTCCTTCCGGGCACTCGGCGTCCCTCAAGTTTCTCCTCCAATATCAGTTGGAGAAGGTGGTATTTTTCCCCACGCAGTATATGACCCAGCTGTGAAATCTTCCGAACCTTGATAGTTGATAACAGTTCCCTGTCAACTCTAGCTCGCATCAGGACTTCGGTATTAGTAACCATGTCTGTCCAGGGAATTCTGAGCATTCGGCGATAGAGCCACATTTCAAATGCTTCCAGTCTGTTCATTGAGTTGACTTTAAAGGCCCCTGTAATGGAAATGGTAAAGTCTGTCTGTGGTGTTGAGAACATTGTGAGATGGGGAAGAAGCAGAAGGAAAGCTTTTAGAGAGACCACGTGGACCGCATGAAGAATACAAGAATTGCAAAAATTGTTGAAGATGAAAACCCAAGCAGTAATATATTACCAGGAAGGTCGCCAAAGAGATTGAGAGATGGCTGGACATCATCATCCCAGGACAGCTGACCGTCACAAACAGGTCATACTACCTAAACTAAGAGGAAGAAGAAGAAGGTTATATTTTCCACGGCCTTCCTTGATTCATTTTATTCGCAGTGGTGCTATATATTTTTTATACCAATCTTCTCTCATTATTTCGTTCCATATATCCAAACCATCTTAGTGACGTTTTCTCAATTTTTCGAGGGCACAATTATCCATTTACATTATTTTCTTACTTTTCCCATTATATTCCTACTGCGCAAAAATGCGATATATATTTTTTTAAATCCGATAGAGCGGATTAATTAGTTTTTTTTCACTAGTCGCCACTGCTCTCCGCCAAAAAACATTAAAGAGATGAAAAGGCTTTTTTGTAGTGATAGCTTGATTGGTTTATTTAATTGCTTAATATAGAGAATTAACTATCAAAAGGCTACCGGAAAGCTACATAATCGAAGAAGGTGTCTATAGATTCTAATTGGAATCTTATTTCATAAAACTCTTAGTTTTAACAAACTAACCATCACGCCGTTTCTTCGGAGGGGTAGGCAGAGAGCATGGACCGCCACATTATTCTATCCTGACATAACTCTCGCGCCTCTTTTACATTCACACAACGTGTCATGCACGTTCGTCGATTGTTCCTATTTCGAACATGGCCGCCTTCCAGTATTTTTTTTTATTTTGTCATGCCATGTCTTTCTTGCCCTTCCTTTACTTATTTTTTATTCACACTACTCGTGTCCAATCGTTCCAAATGTTCAAACCATCTTAGTGACCCGTTCATAATTTTATTTAGGACGCATTCATCCGCTTTACATTCCTTTTTTACAACAACAAACCATCACGTCGTTTCCCCATAGGGGTAGGCAGGGAGAGTAGACCGCCAAACTACTCTTCCCTGGCACACCTCTCTAGATTCCTCCACATTCATACAGCGAGTCATACACGCACGTCGATTCGTCCGACTTCTAACATGACGAACCTTTAGAATTTGATTAAGTTGGTCATGCCATGTTTTTCTCGGTCTGCCTCCATTTACATCATTAAGGTTTACATTCTTAACCATTCTTTCTCCGTCCATGCGCTCCATATGTCCGAACCAACGCAGTGATCCTTTCATAATTTTGTTCATAATACCTTCTTCCGCTCTACATTCCTTTCTTATATCAACATTTGAGATTCTGTCGTATATCGTTCTACCACACATACGTCTTAGGGACCTCATCTCTACCGCATTTATTCTGCTCTCATCCTTCTTCTGCCAGTTCCATGCTTCGCTTCCATGCATTAGGGTTGGGTCCTTTTTTTACTTTATCATTAATTATCTATTCATTGTTTATCCGCACATTTTATCGGTGATCTCCCTTCTACGTCATTTATCCTACTTTCATTCTTTTTCTAATAACTCCAAGCTTCGTGTTGTTTTTTGAACTGAAAAAAAGAATGTAAGGAGTTTTAAATACCCCGGATACCTTAACTCAAATATTATATCAACAAATATTAACTAAGTCTGAAGAAGAGTGTTAATACCAGTTAACTGTACTGGTAGGAGTATTAGCCGCCGTGAAAGGTTTAAATACATATTTTCCTCGTTCTTCCTTTGTTTTTTGTTTCGTACAGATGGTTAAAACATACTTCATTCCTCCATTCCTCCATTAATTATTTAATTATTATATATGGATGTAATATTAAATGTTTCGCCTTGCTAGGTCAATATTAAAAGCTTCGAAAAGACTGGCAAAACACCTCACATCCATAAAATATTATATTATTACTTAATGCATAGTGAATTTTTTTTTGTATTTATTATAAACAGGGGTTTAAAAAATATATGTTTAACTTTATGAAACGTAGGAACTTTAAAAAAAAGTGTTATCATCATATTATCGATCGGGTGGTAGTCTAGGGGATACATCGCTTGGTTCCTGATCCAGGGGACTTAGGTTCAAGCCTGGACATGACTCGCTGGCTGCACACCAGTCTGTCGATGCCAGCGAGCCTGGTGAAACCGGCCTCTGTCGAAACAAAGACAAAAGTGGAAGTAGTTAAAAAAACATCGTTTTATTTAAGTATTATTCAATTAAATATGATAAGTAACCAGCTCTAATGACCTCCCCAGAGAAGTGAGATCACAGGTGGATGAGGCTGCAGCGGTTGCAGGCTGCCTGAAAGATGTCATATGGAGAAACGAGGACATGAGGACTGACAGCAAGATACGCATTTATAAGACTTGTGTGCGACCAATCCTCACATATGGCATTGAATCGAGGGCAGACACTGTCAATACAAAGAGCATGCTCAGGACAACCGAGATGAAAACACTACGCGCTATAGCTGGCAAAACCCTACGTGATCGAGTTAGGAATACAGCAATCCGAGAAATCTGCGAGGTTGAAGATGTGGTCAGATGGGGAAGTCAAAGACGGCGATACTGGCATCAACATGTAGAAAGGATGAGCTCAAATAGGATACCACACATAGCTCTCCATGGAACGCCAAACGAACAACGCCGACCAGGAAGACCCCCGAAACGGTGGAGAGAAAGCTGGAGTTCTACGTCCCAAGAGAACCTGCCTGAAATAACAGACTCCTGAGTCTGCCAAACGTGAAGAAGAAGAATATATTTTTATTATTGTTCGAAAACAAATAAGAATATTTCCTTCTATGTTAATTTTAATATATTTTTTTAATTTGTAATAATTTTATTTCCAGATAACGTGGATAGATGGCGAAGGAAACGTGATGACGCAGAATCTCCACTACTCCAGCGAGGTTCTGCAGGATGGAAGAAGGGTCACGGCAAGATCAATCCTCCGACTAACCCCTAAGAGGAGGCATCACAACCAAACCCTCACATGCCAAGCCCAGAATACTGCAGACAGGGCGTACAGATCAGCCACTGTCTTCTTAGAGGTAAGGCCCTAATAAATTCAACAAATACACATAAAGGTTCGAAAAATCACGAAAATTTGACATTTGATATATTATTGTAGCACCTGATGATGTCAACATAGGTTGACGAAATAGCTGTCGCCTAAAATAAAGTACCATTGTGATACATAAAACAAAGTTTTTTTAATTTTAGATAAACTTAAGGCGTTAACATTGTGGAATTCCATAATGACAAATTTTTTTGAATTAAAACACTATTTTTTGCGCTTTTGAGTTTATTTTTCTCAACATGCTTCGAAGGCTTACACTTCATCATCGGGAGAACGATATAAACATCGTTCTCCTTATCTTATTTCATATATATATATTTTTTTTGTTAATCTACGTTTTCTTTGGTCTTCCTCTATTCATAGTTCCATTCACATCGTTAACATATTTTTTTTTATCATTCTTTCTTCATATATCCTCAATCCTTGCATTATTTTGTTCATAACACTTTCATCCGAATCTTTAAAAATATTTTATCAGCTTTACATTTCCCTAAGAAAATCTTCACATAGGTCAGTACAGAGTGACTTTAGGCATGTGTTTATTTCTTCAAAGTGAGTGGAACAAATACCGTACATGTAAAAAAAACAATATTACCAGGAAATGTAAAAGAATATAAGAAATTTCATTATATTCGATCCGGATATTAAAACGGCTTTGTGCCATCTTCAAGCGATCGAATGAATTTATTCAATATCGAGAGACGAAGATAAATTTTAAGGGCATTTTCGGAATATTTTCACAGTTTATAAAAAAACTATGTAATACATAAATATCACAATTGATTATATTTTGGCTCGATAAGTGTTTCGCTAACCGATGCTTAAAATCGTCAGGTCTTACAATCAACTAAATTGTGTGATATTTATAAAAACGTGTTTTATTTAAACAGTTAATAATGTTGAAATATCAAAGTGTTTCCGCCAAAACAACGGATTATCTAAACTAACTAACTATTGAATCTCATGACATTTGATAGGTAGCTAATTAATGGAATCGATCACCCGGAATCGATAATTCCAGGAACGCATTAGAGATGGTTCGACATGAAGACAAGATACTTTCTAAAGTCAAGAGTATTTGTACCCTGAATGTAACTTCACTAATGTGAAAGACGTCGATCTCCGAGGAGACCGCGTTCAGCAGACTAATTGCTCTTCCCACCGGTGTCACCAGAGGCAGATTGGTTCTGGTGGCCCCTACGTAAAACGATACACGAAAATTGAAGGACTATACCAGTATGGTCATGGGACATGACCATAGAAGTCCCTCCTTCGCTGTCTACTTCATCTTACAATATCCCGAGCCTTACACATCAGAGGATATTAAACAATTATAATTATCAAGTCTTTCTTTTTAATAAGATAAGATATTTCCTGTATAAGTGAATTGTTTTGGCCAATTTGATTTTTGCCGCACTTTATAATAGTTAATTGTGACACAGAATACGTTTGTACTGTTTTGATGTTAAAATTATACAAGTTTTTCGTCAATATAAACAATTTTGACAGGTGTAAAAATAATTTTTTCATTTGTTCCAATGACAATTTTAATAATTCCTTCAATATTATTTTAAAGTTCTTGCTGGTGTTGGTTCGTTTGAAGTGCCTAATTAAGGCTAATTAAAAAAAAAAGGTGGATACGTGGAACATTAATTAAATAGACAATATGTGCACCTTCCAAAAATGACATTCTGTGTTAAATTATTTTTATTTTGTTTTTTCATTTTATATCATTGTATTTATTATATATTTGTTTTAGATTTATTGTGTGGATGTTGAACGATCGATATGTGCGTGGGAGATGCCTAATGGTGGCGATGAGGTTCGCAACCCATCACACCGCGTCTCCCGCGGGGCGAAAAGAGAAGGATGGAGTGCCGCATCGGTTAAAGTGTGACAGTCCATTATTTCTGCCTACCCTTTCGGGGAGACGGCGTGATGGTTAGTAAGTTAGTTAGTTAGTTCTTTTTGATTTTTATATCATAGTTTCTTTGTAAATTTCCCACGTCTTGAGTGTCCCTTCCCTTAAGCTGAAGGCTAGGGATGAAGGATATTTAATATGCATCCCAAATGTTTACTGGAACTATAGAATTATATGGGTGGGATAGTCACCTCATTATAAATACAAAAGGAGAAGGGAGCTCTCGATGACAAGGGTTACATTAAATATTGAAGTTATCATTGATCTTAAGGGAAAGATACATATATTGATGCACGGAGGTCGATAAGGGCTTACACAGAATAACACTTCAAAACACACTTAGTAAAGTATTACTCAATAATGTTTTTGATAGAAAATCCAATTCTTTTTCTGAGGTATCCCTGGGACATGAAGGAGTATGTTAGCTATCCGTGGCTCTATCCCACGGCATTTCTTTCGGGAATGCTCGGAACCAATTCTCTACAGCTTCGAAGAGATGGGCGTCTATAACACATGTCTTTAGATTATTCATGGGATATTTCGAGAACTCTGCCGTGCTGGAGGGTGTTGGTCTTTTTGTCCCTGATAGATATCTCCGACAGCGACAGCACAGATTGTTTTACCAACCGGCCACCAGAACCAATCTGCCTCTGGTGACACCGGTGGGAAAAGCAATTAGTCTGAGGAACGCGGTCCCGGAGATCGACGTCTTTCATATGAGTAAAGGTACGTTCAGGAGACAAATACTCTCGACTTTAGAAAGTATCTTGTCTTCCTAATGTCGAACCAACTCTAATGCGTTCCTGGTATTATGTTGTATGTGTATAATATTTTACCTGTACTCAATGGATGCCTTAAACATTTTGCTGTTTGTAAAGTCTTTTGAGTAAATAAATTTATTTGTTTTGTTTCTATTTTTCTTTTTTATACACTTTGTATAAACAACACTGATATTAAAAATATGTAATTATATAGACATGTTTCGGACAAACAGTCCTTATTCAGTAAAGATAAATATATTAATATAAATATTATAAAATTGTTGTTGTTTACACGATCTGACAGATGTTATCAAGATTTATTTTGGGAGGTTTATGCTTTTGTTATAACAAATAATATGATTCAATTTAAATTTTAAAATAATAATTTTAAGTTCTTATTGGTGTTCAGGTAATTACTTACAACAAAGGAAATATATGAAAGTCGCCCTTATATGTAGTCACCCTTGACTTGACGTTAAATTTATTTGATTTTTTATAATATTTTCTTTATTTGTTTTTAATTTTCTTTATTTGTTTTGATTTCATTTGATGTATTATCTTATTCTTCATTTAGACCTTTGGTCTGTTCCTGTAGTCACCCTGGCATCTCTTGGTAGATTGACTCCCAGCTATCCCTCCATCTCTTAGGCGGTCTTCCAGGTGGATGGCGTTCGGAGGAGTTGATATGCGAGCCTGTTACGAGTGAATCCATCTGGCTACATGGTCCCTCCAGTATCTTCTTCTGGATCTATCGAATCTGGATCTATCGATATCTTAATCGAAAACATTATACTTTCGCTATCTTATGGATGGGGTACAGCTTGAAAGAGCTTCTACATCCAGAGATCTCGGTGTTCTGTTCGATGCTCAATTATCGTTCAATCTTCACATAGTTGCTCTATGTAATAGTTCCATTAAAATGCTTGGATTTGTTTTCAGGAATGCCAAGATATTTTCGAACACACAGGTACTTCGGGTGTTGTATAATTCCCTGGTAAGAAGTCGGCTGGAATATAGTTCCGTTATTTGGTCACCGCCTGGGATCCGATATTCTCTGATGGTGGAGCGAGTGCAGAAAAAATTTCTGCGCTTTCTTTACCTCAGGGAGCGCGGTTATTACCCGTGGCTCTTTCTGACTGAATTCTTGCTAGGTATGCTAAGCTACCAATCATTGGAGAGAAGGAGGAACATTCACTTGGGAGTTCACTTCTTTCATCTGATTGGCGGCCTTATACAGAACTCGGATGTCCTGAGTGATGTAGGTCTATTTGTCCCTTATAATTACCTTCGTCAAAGACAGCACAGATTGTTTTATTTGCCACGCTGCAGAACCAACCTGCCAATGGTAATGCCTGTGGGTAGGACAATCTTATTGCTTAATCGGATCGCCTCGGAAGTCGACATATTTCGTGATAGTGTGAGTTGCCTCAGGGATGCAATATCAATGTTATGATTTTTTCTTACTCTTAAGCTTAATTTTTATTTTTTTTAATGCTTCTCTGTTTATAATGTAATTGCAAACGATTTGGAATTGTATGTCTGTAATGTTTGTGATTATTAGCAAAATAAATGAAAAATGAAAAATGAAAAATCTACTCCACCAAACGATATCCTCTATTTCGCAAGTTTTTCTTAAGTCTGCTTTACGGACACGATCTCGGACAGTTTTTATAGTGATGGGTCGGACCTTCATCTTTTATAATAGTTGCTATTATATAAATAAATAAAAGTACACTAATGTTTTACGGGGTGGCAGTTAAAATAAACGAACCGAAGTGGTGTATTTAGTTTTATGTTCAATGATGAATTGCATACAAAGCGAATTCGTTTAATTTTAACGAGTGAACCATTAAAATTAAACATTGTCAGACAACTGTGTTACGCAATAGTAACCCTTGATAAGCGGAATTACCTTTTTTGATCCAATGGAACTATATTCCAAAAATATGCTCAGGACGATGGAAATAAGAATACTAGGTGCTGGGATGACTCTATGCGATCGTATAAGAAAAACTACAATCCGAAAGGTCTGCGTTATTCAAGATATGATCAGATTGGGGCGACAACGTCAATGGTACCAACATGTCCAGAAAATCAATCCCACAAGTATCCCATACTTTGCATTGCATAGATTACCAGATAGACGGCGTCCACCAGGTAGACCCACGACACAATGGAGAGATATCTGGAGCTCAGCACCACAATAGAAGAATCCTGTACCACAGACTTTTAAGTTTCTAGCGATTTGAAGAGAGAAGAATACATATAACATTAAGAGTACTTCGTGATAACAAAGTCCCCTTGCAAAGTAAAGGAGAGGTCTACTGAACCGTCGTAAGACTTTGCATGCTCCACGGATCGGAATGCTAGGCCACAAGGCTTCAAGAAGAACAGAGCATGTCGGAAATGAAGATTCTGAGTTGGGCCTCTTGAGTGACAATGCAGGATAGAGTTAAAAATGAGCATATCAGAGGTAGCCTGTCCCACATAAGGGAACAAAGCTAGGGAACGTCTTCATTCTTTCTAAATTCA